>JAESUZ010005458.1:0-552961 GCA_017311185.1 Proteles cristata cristata
ACTCCCTCTCTCTCTGACCCTCCCCTGCTCACGCTGCCTCTCTCTCTCCTAGAAATAAATAAAAAACATTAAAAAAATAAAAAAGAATAGTGTCTAGTAAGTAGCAGTGGTTACTGTTGTCATCACCACCACCACCGTCATCATCATCATCATCATCATCATCATCATGTCTGCATTTTTGTTCATCCTTTTCTCCTATTCTCACACTGGCCACTTCTCCCAGGGACCCAGGCTTAAAACTTAAGGCATCTCTTCAACTCTTGTCTCTCTTTCAGCTCTCACTTCATGTCTGGCTCATAGCCCCTGCTCTCTGTGGCACTAGGATAGGGCTGCACTGTGCTCCCCCCGCCCCCACCCCTGTTCTGTCACGTGAGTCCTGCTCTGCCTACGGTTACAGGCAGGTTACCCTCTGGTCCTTGTTCTTCCTCAGTGCTGCCCGGTTCGTCCTTCTGACAGCCCACTTCCTTCACACTTCTCTGATCGGAAACCATGATAAATTCAAGGCGCCCGAACACTTTAAGGCTTTTGATACCAAACTCCCCACCCAGTTGTGCCTCTCTGTACTTCTCCAACAAGAATCTGAGAGCGCCGTTTGATCATATTTTGTTGTGATTTTTGGCCCTTGCTGATTTGACAGGTGGAAACTGGAGTTTACAGATGTTACTTCATTTGGAAACTTATGCAAGTGATCATCACCTTGTACATTGATCAGCGGGCTATATTATCTCTGGTCATTTTTTTCGACCCATCTCAATGAAATCATTCAACATTGCTGGGAGTTCAGGGAGCAGAGCATGAACCAAACAGATAAGATTCCTGCTTGCATGATCCCCACTTACATTCTAGGGGTTGAGAAAGGATATGTTTCTGTACATGTAACATTATAATATTACAACCAGCATTGTAACATATGTGTGTGTGTGCATGTGTGTGTGTACAGTGCTGGTTGATATTCTCTAGAACAAAAAGTAAGGTAAGCAAGAGGTAATCAGGAGAGTAATGGAGGGAGAGGTGCCATTTTACACAGGAAGTGAGGGAAGACCATCGGAGGAGCTGAGATTTAAACAGAGAGCCGAAAATGTGAGACCATGAGCCATTTTCTGACATGGGGGGCGAATGTCTTGGAGGGCAAGAACAGTGTGTGCAAAGACTATTAATTAGGAAGGAGCTTGCTTGGCATGTTGAAGGAACACCAAGGAGACTGTGGCGGGGAGGGGTGGAATGACCCTAGACCTGAAGGCTGTGGGCTTGGAGATGCAGTGCTGAGGCCATATGTGAGATTCCCATGTTCAAGGAGAAAGACTCTTCAGTCTTGTTTTGCATGTGGGGCGGGGGATTATTGGACGGCTTTGAGTAGAATGGGTGACACGATCTGATTGAGTCCTACATTTTGAGTCAGAATCTTGCATTTGAGGTTGGATGGCTTTGTGAGGTCACTAGGGACCCAGATACAGAAGAGCCTGAGAGGTGGGCTTTGGGTCTGTCCAACATGCAGAGCTTGGGGAGAGGAGGGCGAACCCAGGGAAGGCTGAGAGGAGGAGCCAGTGGATAGGAAGTAAAGGCGAGAACCGCCAGCGTTGACAACTTGGAAGTCACAGGCAGCCTTGGCGGCAGTGATTTGCCTGGAGGTCACAAGAACCCCTTTGAAGTGGGCCAGACACAAAAGGGGAAAATCATGCAGAAAGTTCTTCTTGCAGGCAGCTCTTCTCATAGTTAATATTTAGAAGGGTTAGCGCTTTTCTCAATAACTTACATAAATTATATTTTAATGAGATGAACCCCAACCGACATCATGTTGGTCATACAGATTGTTTAATGTTTATTCTGACTTATGATTTTTGGGATGACACCCACGAGGTAAATATTTTTATTTGCTCACACCTGTTGATACTCCTCTTTCCTCACCTTTAATTTTCAAACGTAGGAAGTGCTTCTCCTTTATCTTAGTTTTACTTTCGTGCATTTCCCAGTTTGTCACCTGACTTGTTTAAAAAAAGTAAAAGAAAAATCTATTTTCTTTTGAGAACCACCAGCAAAGGCATTCAAGGCTCAGAGAAGACACGCAGGGCTGGCTTTCTGCATCAAAGCCGGTTCTTCCATCCGAGTTCTGCGTCCTGTGCAGGATGAACCCGGCATCGCTTGGCAGCAACTTTTTTTTCCTGCTAGTGTCTCCCAACCCTTGAAGGGTAAATAATCAAAAGAGTTGGCAAGGAGCATGGGTACACCGATCAGGATGTCACAGACAGACTAGAAGAGGTCACGGCTGGAAACAGCTGCTATCTCTGTCCACGTGCTTATACGTGTCTGTCCAGCATCCACTCAACCGGCACCTGAATTTTTTGCCCCATGCCCTTCTGGCCCTTTGCTTTTGTCTCTCTGCCCTCCGATTTTTAACATCAGGCTCCTTGCCATTTAGAGAGAGGAGGGAGTGTTTACTGTGTAAAATGATATCTGCGTGCTCCTTTTCTCTGCTTGCTAGATTTCATGTGACTTAAAGCGACCACATGGTCATTATTGTCTGTCATTGCACCTTGTGCTTCATAGATACTTAACATGCCTGTGTTGACTAGACTAAGGTGCGATGATGTTGATGGAATGAGAACAGTCCAGGGGCCTTATTCTTTTCCGGGACAGGTGGCCCCATTTGGTATTCACCTACCCTTTAGACTTCTCTCTCTCCCTTTGAAGGTATGATTGGAACCACACAGCTGATCGGCAGCAGAGGTGATGTGTCCTTAAGGGCACTACATCTTAACTTATATATTTATTTGTTTTCAGGGGAGTTTAGGTTCCCAGCAAAACTGAGCAGAAAGTACCAGTCTGCCCCCTACACCCACGGCCTCTTCGTTATCAGCATCCTGCACCAGAATAGTGCATTTGTTAACAATTGACGGGCCTTCACGCACACATCATTATCACACAAAGTCCATGGTTTATATTAGGGCTCACTCTCTGTGTTGTATATTCTATGGGCTTAGATCAGTGTATAATGGCAGGTGTCGTGTTGTATGATAATGTGGTGTCACACAGAGTAGTTTCAGTGTCTTAAAAGTCCTCTGTGCTCTGCCCCTGCCTATGCCCACCCTGACCCCTGGCAATCCCTGATCTTTCCCATTTCCATAGTTATGTGGTTTTCAGAATGGCATATAGTTGGAACTCTGCAGTATGTGGCATTTTCAGATTGGTTTCTTTCATGCAATAATATGCATTTAAGGTTCCTCTACATATTTTAATGGCTTGAAAGCTCATCCTCATTAATATTTTTGAGTCATGGAACTCTTGAAAAGTTTACTAAATGTTATATATTTTCTCCCCAGAATAAGCACATATATGCACCGCCCCCACCAGAAACCCCCTACACACACCCCGTGTGCACCCAAATCTCTTGCAATGGACTCAGCCGTCATCCTGCACATCTGTCCCCAGGGTCCCAGGCATCCCATGTTAGGAATCCTGTGCTAGCATTGGAAACCCCTGGGTACCATTAATGACACTAAAAATAAATGCCCATTTGCACCCACCTGTCCTACCAGAGAACATACTGGAAGTCCATGGACTGCCAGAGCTCCTTTCAGCATTGTTCTGAGGCAAGTTCTCTATCTAAATTAGCTCAGACGACAGACACTCACTCCGCGGTTTTATATTCTAGCGCAGAGCCTCTCAGCCTCTCACGTGCATCTGAGCCCCCGGGGACGAGTGTGTGCCTTGAGATTTTGCACTTCAAGGAAGATGCCGGGTCCAGCTGGTGCTGCCGGCCGACTCTGTAGCCCTGGTTTTCAGATTACAGGTCACGACCCATTTGTGGAAGCGAGTCAAGGCCGGTCTTAACAAAAGGAAATGGGAATGGAACGCAATGGCGTGGAAACTCTCCGCGTGCATTGCATACAGAAAGCAAAAGTGTTAGGAGAACTTTCATTTTAGTTATATATGCGAATGTGTGTATATAGTGGGGTGTGATACATAATATATGATTTCTTACTCTGGATCCATTTGGAAAACAACCTTCGATTTCTGTGAAGTAAGAAATGAGGGGGGAGGCACCATAGGGAGTTCACCCTAAAAAATAGTGCATTTGCAGGCATAAAATTGCACATGTGTCTCCATAGAATTTTGCTGCTGTGACTCTGGTATCCAGATGTTGGGATTTATCCCAAAGCAGGAACTGTAAATAGCAGAGAAAGTTGTGTGAGTGTGTGTTTTTTTTATTTTAAAGATCAAATTCCAGGGTTAAATTAAAATCCTGGCTGCATTTTGCTTCATTGAGAGTACATGTTAATTCTAAGAATGTACTTTTAAAAAAGTAAACAAATTTCACTGAAGGATGGCTATTAATATTTTAGTGATTCTTTGTGGATTTTCTGGAAAGTACTGTTCCCTTGCATTACCCATTAACTGCTAATACGCTGCTAGTATCAATATCCAAAAATAAACAATAACACCAATTTATATGGAGCTCCAAATGAGTCTCATAAAATTTGACGGTAGTGGTATTATTGAGCCAACTGAGTTTGAGGCTGACAAAAATATAAAACTCTAGCCATGGATGCTTATGTCCTTTGTTTTAACCCCCAAGTTTAAAATGTCCTTATCCTTAAGCTTACTCGTCCCTAATCTAGTATATGATTAGTACCTAGTCAGATACTAAAGAAACAGTCAAAAGCAAGGAACGGTTTTCATGATTGCCATTGTTTGAAAAAACTCTCACATCAAGTACTTGCTTTTCATTATTGTTTAAAAAAAAAGGTTGTGTGAATTTACCTATTTCATTGCCCACCACGAAAAGGATCTGGAGCCTACCTGTTAGGCTAAACTGGGTGGGTTTCTATTTAGCTGTTAGGAGAAGGGGTCCTGGAAGAATTGCACATAAAATAGACAATATTGGCAATGAATAAAGACATCAGGAAAGAAAACAAACCCAAAGGGAGAAGATATTTTATCTTACGAATAATTTAAACAATATGCTTCTGCCCTTGTTTCTTATTCTCTAGGAGTGGAAATCTCACATACAGCCAATCAAAGGATTTTAAAAAGACCCATTACTTGATTCTTCAAAACTGAAATTAAAAACAAACCAGGGCGCCTGGGTGGCTCAGTTGGTGAAGCGTCTGACTTCAGCTCAGGTCCTGATCTCAGGGCTCGTGAGTTTGAGCCCCACATCGTGCTCTGTGCTGACAGCTCAGAGCCTGGAGCCTGCTTCGGATTCTGTGTCTCCCTCTCTCTCTGACCCTCCGCTGTTCACACTCTGTCTCTCTCTCTCTCAGGACTAAATAAACATTAAAAAAAAAAAAACACACACACACACAAACTAAAAAACTCTCCAAATCTTATGTAATGTAACACATATTTTGTAAGACAAAATAACACAAGGCTTTTTGTTTTTCCAAGATGTATTGAGACATAACAGACATTTTTTTAAAAAATTATTTATTTCTGAGAGACAGACAGAGCACAAGTAGGGGAGGAACAGAGAGAGAGGGAGACACAGAATCCAAAGTAGGCTCCAGGCTCTGGACCATCAGGACAGAGCTTGATGCAGGGCTCAAACTCACAAACTGTGAGATCATGACCTGAGCTGAAGTCAGACACTTAACAGACTGAGCCACCCAGACACCCCTGAGATATACCTGACATTTAACATTGTTTAAGTTCAAGGTCTGCAAGGTCATGATGTGATACATGTATGGATGTGTTGGAACATGATTACCACAGGAGGGTGAGTTCACACCGCCATCACCTCACATAATTATCTCTTTTTGTTCATGCTGAAAACATTTAAGATCTATTCTCTTAGCAACTTCCAAGTATTCGCTACAGTATTGTTGACTATAATCACGGATGTTGTACATTATATCCTGGAATTACTCCTCTTATAACTAGAGGTTTGTGCTCTTTGATCAGTATCTCCTATTTCCCCCACTCCAGCCCCTGCCACAAGCCATTCTGCTGTGTGTCTAAGAGTTCGTTTGTTTTAAAGATTCCACATGTGAGTGAGAACTGATTTATTTCAATTAGTATAATGCCTTCACAGGTTTTTTTTTTTAAGTTTATTTATTTTGGAGAGCGAGAGAAAGAGCAAATGAGGGAAGGGCAGAGAGAGAGGGAGAAAGAAAATCCCAAGCAGTCTCCTCAGTGTCAGTGCAGAGCCTGAGGCGGGACTCGAACTCACAAACTGTGAGGTCATGAGCTGAGCTGAAATCAAGAGTCCGATGCTTAACCAGGTGCCCCGTTTTTGTTTTTATTTTATAAAACACTCTTTACAGTATTAATAAAGTGTATGTCTTAGAAAACTTTTTGATTGACATGACTACATGATATAAATCACTTGAAGGATTTACTAAGTGCTATTTTTTTATATCAAGTAAAACGATTTAGATTTACCTGAAAATATAAAAGTGACATGTTACATAGCAACCCCCATTATTTTGTGTCGTAATGACAGTGACATTTCAACCATCTATTCACTCACTGAGGATTAAAGTGTGTGATGTTTGCTCATTGCATTTATTTATTTTTTTTTTAAATATTTTTTATTTATTTCTAGGAGAGAGAGAGAGACAGCGTGAGTAGGGAAGGGTCAGAGAGAGAGGGAGACACAGAATCCGAAGCAGGCTCCAGGCTCTGAGCTGGCAGTCAGCACAGAGCCCGATGCGGGGCTCGAACCCACGAACCGCGAGATCATGACCTAAGCGAAAGTCGGATGCCCAACCGACTAAGCCACCCAGGCGCCCCTGCTCATTGCATTTAAAATGGCTAAATAACATCACGGATAGCTGGAATTCTATGCCATTTTATTTTCCAGAACGTCAATCTTCATTTGGGGGCATGGAAAGTTACTTCCCGCAACTATTGGTTTTAGGAGCATCATCTTAGTTGGGTTCTCTAGGAAGCGATGCTGGGGCAGAATTAGGAATGCAGGGGGTTTATTAGAGGGGACAGGGTAGGGGTGTGCCTGTGAATGGTAAAACAAGAACGAAACAGGTTTGGGCCAGGAGAGAGTCAGACCAGATACAGGTTGGACAGTTTGACCAACCCAGTGGGGACCCCTGGAGCAGCGACTGCCTGGGGAGGGGTCCAGCCCTGGGCAGCTCTGGCCAGGCTCTCACCCCCCACTGTGTTCAGCTACTGGCTTGGGGCTGTCTGGGATGAGGCAGAGCCTGAGGGGGGATGGTTGAGGACTGTTGTGGTGAGTGTTGGGCTCTCTGTTGAAGGGGGAGCTGAGTGGCACACCTCCGGGGCTACTCTGAGCATCTGCAGGAATGGGATGTAGCTGGCTTCTCTGTAAGATCCAAAGGGACATCCTTTGCTTCACATTATTCCCTCCTTGTTCCCATTTGTGGGGCTATCTTCTGCTCATTAGTAGATGCCCATTGTTTACAAAATCCAGGTGATTGTCACAACATGGAGTAGCCTCTCGTCCCTACTTGCAATGGGGCGTTTGCATGTCACAAGAATTCCCCCATTGTCCACTGCCACCATATTGGAAAATTGGAATGCTTATAAAAATAGACGATTATTTAAAAAATCCTTTCAGACTGCTAATTCCACTGTGTGACTGTTTCTTGGGCTGAAACCTCTGGATAAACCATTTTTTAATCTATGTATTAGGTGATCTGCTGCTTCTGTTATTCAGGGTCGACATCACGTTTCTGTAAGGGCTCTTGGTTAAGTCTGTTATTGGTTAGTCAGATCCCAAGTTCAAACCCCCAAATCATGGTGGGGATGGTATTGACCTTCGCTCTCCCCCGCTCCCTGCCAGCATCTGAGTCCAGTCTGGGGGCTTCGTTCTTGTCTGTCTTGGGCCTAGATTGTGCCACCGTTGCTAGTGCTTGGAGCGGAGTGGGACCCAAGGGGAGGGAGTCTGTTTCCTGTCAGGTTCTGTGCTAAAAAGTAGAAGAGCCCCTTCGTGCCTCCAGCTTCAATCTCCTGCTCCTGCCAAATCTGGGGACTCTTTGACCAGAAAAAACAATGTGGGAGAATGTTCCCATGGGTTTCCGTGTTCTTCTGCTGGTGTTTCCTCATCCAGGCCACTTGTAGGCATCCTGGATCAGCACGGTCTGTGGTTTCGAAGCTGCGTGAAGTTTTGTCTCCACCATAGGGCACCTGTAGACATACTTCGTACTGTGACTTATCCCGTGGACCCAGGAGAGATGGCATCCTGATCTCTCTTCTCTTTCTTGGGTCACTGATATTTTTTTTATGTTCCGATTATGTAGTCAATAATTTTAACATTATTTTGTGTGTTTCCCTCCAACTTGATGCAAGATACCATACATCTCTCGCTTTTCTCTGGGTTGATGTTTAACTTTACAAACATTGCTCTCACGACTTCACTTCTTGCCTTTTCTGATTTTTTAAAGTTTATTTATTTATTTTGAGAGACACAGAGAGCAAGCAGGGGGAGAGGCAGAGAGAGAGGGGACAGAGGATCCAAAGTGTCAGCTCTGTGCTGACAGCTGAGAGTCTGATGCGGGGCTCAAACTCATGAACCATGAGATCGTGACCCGAATCAAAACCAAGAGTCAGATGCTTAGCCAACTGAGCCACCCAAGTGCTTCTCATTTCTTTTAAATGTACCTTAGTGCTTTTGCCTTATTAATCAGACTCATTAACTTTTCCCTTCATCTCGCACTGTAATTTTTGTTACCTCTGTGTGCCAAAAGCGTATCTGTGAAGTTTCTTCTCTTCTTGCATTTGGCTCACTTAAAGCCACTTCCTTTACAGACAGATCATGGAAAATAGAGTAATTTCTGATGAAGATCGGTCCCGCTGTCATAGGAATACTGTGGTGACGTTAAACACTGTCCTATCTCGTATTTCTTCACTTTCGCTATTTCCTATTTGAGGACTTGGAGACTGGTGGGAACGTCTTTCTTATCTGAGGCACACTTACAGTTGCCTTTGCCTTGGACTAGAAGTTTGAGTGCCTTTGGAAAAATAGAATGTGTAATAAATAGAACCTAGGGAGAAGGGATTATGATTTATTCCCTCTCGAAGAATGAAATTTGAAACTGTCGCCAGTGTGATTTTTACAAATTGTCATGCTTATTGAGAGGGACCTACATATGTGTATAACCATTTTATTGAATGAACTGGATTATCAAGCACACATAAAACTGTTTATTTTTTCACTTCCCACCTGCTTAGAGGAAATACTCTCTTCCACTCTCAAATGATATCTCAGGTCATCCATAGTGTTAAGTTACTTATAACAATTAATACACAGTTTTATTTTCAGGTATGGAGAAGTCCAGTAAATTTTGAAAAAATTATTTATTTATTCTTGAGAGAGTGAGTGAAGGGGTGGGAAGGGGCAGAGAGAGAGGCAGAGAGACAGAGAGAGAGGAAGACAGAGAATCCCAAGCAGGCTCTGCACTGTAGGTGATGTGGGGCTTGAACTCACGAACCATGAGATCATGACCTGAGCTGAAATTGAGAGTCCGATGCTTAACTGACTAAGCTACCCAGGCGCCCCTAAGAAGTCCAGTTAATTCTGAAAGCAAATCTCTAACTCAGTTAGGGTTTCATGCCTCCTTCAATCCTGACCTGACAAACCCCATGTGGAAGAAGGGTACCCCCTTCCCAGCCTTACTTGTCCACTTCTGCTACAGCTTCTGTGGGCTGAGTTCAGCAGACCGACTTTGGGGCAACTCTGAGTATGTTCTCCTTCCAGAGTTGGGTACTCACCTCTCTTTTAGACTGACAGTCTCTGCTGAATGTCTGACATCAAAACTAAATTGCATCAGGAACTTAATACCCTGCTACAATTAAAAGCAACACCTGGTAAAATGAAATATAAAATACCAGTGGTCGATAGCATATATCAAATAAAATAGTTCTAAATCATACATAGCTTTTTCAAACTTTTGTACATCTCCCTAATCTCAGTTAACTCTGTATCTTTAAGAGCAATGAAGAAAGGCTAAATATGCAAGTGGTGTGGGGGTACATATCTTCATGGGACAGTTATTTCAGAAGACATACCTAGAATATTCTGAGAGTCTGCTGAAGACTATCCAGGGGAATTGTCCACAATACATTCTCTTTTCCCATGCAACTACAGTTTGCTCTGCACTGTTAAAAGCTTTACATCTAAATGATCACTGTGTTGTTTTGGTTAGAGTACCAAGACTTCTAAGTTGCTCAACATCTAACCATTATTATTATTTTCTAAAAATTATTAGCTTTTTTTCAAGCTCCTATATCTTTGCTCATTGGTCCTCACAGACCTTTAAACCCCCCAGTGAGGCCCTAGAAGTCTGGGAGATGAATCCTCACAGCACACGACCCAAGGTCTTGCCAACCCACTTATGACTTGCAACCTTTATCAGTGCTGTCTGTGAAGCCCAGCGGAGGTTATATAACTTTACAGATCTTCATGTACCAGATTTTAAAATTTCATTCTAAAACAGCATATGGCAGTATTGAAATTCAATATGGAAATATTTCTTTTGGCCTTAAATAAAGTTTTCAGAAGTGCATATGTTAGCAACTAAAAATAGAGAAAGTTCCAAAGTTCTCATATTCCCATAGTTGTTGGGGGTGATTTAACACTTTTCTTGGCACCTCCAGGAAGGGAATACATGATGTCACTGGCACCAGAACACGGAAGCATTTAGAACTTTCTCTTCGTGAGCACCTGTAGCTTTGAGTAGTTGAATACATGCGCTTTGTGAGTGTTCAAGTGAAGAGTCTCCCCGAATGTGGGCAGATGGAGGAGGACTCCGTGTCCCTTCGGTGATGATTACCCCATGGGAAGACATTGGTTCTCTACTGCCTAACTGTAGATTATTGGATTAGGTTTGGCTGGGCACTGGGCAGGAGTGAGGACTACCTCAGGGTTGATAGGGAAGGCTAACAGATTTCATAAAACCTGAAATTTTAGAAGCCCAACAAATAAAAGTGTGTTTCTCACTCAGTCCATTGCTGGGGTTCCTGGTGTGGTGGTTTTCCTGGGTAGCTCTCTTGTAAGCAGTGACTCAGGGATCTGACTTCCTTCCCTCCCATCTCTGCCTAGACTCTGTCCTGCTCTGTGGTCCTTACAAGCCTTTCCATTCAGCCACTCGGTGGGAAAAAGAATGGTGGATTCCACTGTGGGAATGTTTCAGAGGCCAGGTTTGCCCCAACTCCCACTGGCCAGAATTCAATCACATGACTACACTTGGCTGCAAAGAAGCATGGGGAATGTAGTCTACTTTGGTGCCTGTGAGGAAAAGGGACATTGGCAAATGCTTATTCAGCCTCTGCTGTACCCACAAAGTGCTCTGAAACCTGGCTGGATTATAGAGGAGCTGAAGGTCCCTCGTTTCATATTCCTACCTCCATATGTGACTCTCTTTTCTTTTCTTCTTCTCTGTTTCCTTCTATGACTACAAAATAATAGTCTTTTTGTTCATTTTCTCTCATGTCAGGACTCTGCTTGCTTAAAAGAGTAAGATGAATTGCATAAGATCTCACCAACTTAGATACCCACAATTAATGTTTTTATGGACACCCTGCCTGTTTTTCCATGAATATTTATTTTTGCCAAAAAGAGATCATGGTAAACATGTTTTGAAACTGCTCTTTTATTATCCAGAAATATTGCTTCGATAATTTTTCCATGTCCTAAAAACTGTTTAATACCTCATGGACCCACCTCTTATGCATATTTAATGAATTTGAACTCAGTATTTATTGACACATTTTTAGGTAGCTTCACAATTTTAGCTGTTACATATAGGACAATCTTGAATACCTTGTATCATTGCTTACACTTACAATAACTCTTTGAAATGTATTCATTAGATGTGGAAACCCTAAGTCAAAGAATTGTAAAATTCTAATACTTAACGTGAATGTACAAGTTTTCTTGAAGAGTTATGCCAATTTAAAGATGCATCAGTGTATAAGAGTACTTTCCCCCCACTGCTTGCCAGTATTCATTATTATGCCTTTTTCTACTGTGACAGTGTAAGTGGGAAAAAAATTCCTTTGCATTTTTAAATATTAATTTAAAAAAAGTGTTTTGGTAATTTCTACTTCTTTCATGTCTTTGGCCCATTTTTCCATGTGAACTCGAAATTTCTTCTCCAGCTCCTCAAATATCTTGCTAGTGTGAGGCACAAAACTTACTATACTATAAACAGGCAATAAATGAGTTAAATGAGTAAGGGGAAATGGGAGGATTTTATATATATATATTTATTTATATATATTTATATATTTATAAATATTTATATATATTTAATATATATTTATATATATTTATTTATTTATATATATTTATATATAAAATTTATATATATATTTATAATATTATTTACATATATTATATATATATATGTTTATATATATATATATAAACAGTGTTAAAACTCTGTCAAATGTGTTTTGTGTATTTCCCCCAGACTGTTGAACATTGATTTTTTTTTCACAAAGAGTATATACTCCTTTTGTCACTGAGAAAGAACAAAACTATTTCTTTTCAATTTTGTTTAGCGTAGTTGTCTTAATATTTTCTTTTCTTTTTTAATTTGAGAGAGACAAAGAGCATGTGCAGGGGAGGGGCAGAGAGAGAAAGAGAGAGGGAGACAGAGAATCCTAAGGAGGCTCTGCATGGTCAGCATACAGAGCCTGACATGGGGCTTGAACCCGTGAAACCATGAGATCATGACCTGAACTGGAATCAAGAGTTGGTCACTTAACTGATTGAGCCACCCAGGCGCTCCTGCCTTAGTATTTCCAAATGTAGTTTAATCTATGGATTCTGCTGGTACCTTATCCTGACAGAAGCTGTACCCGTCCTAAATTATATAAATATTCATCTGTACTTTCTTTCTTTATGGTTTTATTAATATTTACTTCTCTCATCTGTTTGGGTGTTTTAGATCAATGATATGAGATAGGGGTTTAGGCTTCGTCAAAAATAAATGACTGTCCTCATGCTATTTATTGAATAACTCACTTTAATCCAACTGACGTAAAAGTGTCACCCCTTCTCCTCAGCGCTTAGGACCACGGAGGGTTTTTTTCTCCATTTTCCAGTCTGTCTCATCAATCTCTTGGTTGTATATCAGTTCCTGATTGCCACCATTGCTCACTTAGTGGCCTGTTTCCTGTGTCCCAAGCACTGCATGATGCTGAGTCCCATTTGCTTGTCTCTGGCTGCCTGTCGTGACCATCTGTTCTGTCACTTAGCTGGATGTCACCTGCTCATACGTTGTAAACCTTAAATGAATCATTTGAAACTTCTTACAGGCCCCCGTCCATCCTGGACTAACTCCTCCTGGTTCCACTGCCCGGGACCCTTGGTCACCTCCCAGTTGCCGGCCCCAGAAGTGCTGGCCCTTCTTCCCTGTGGCTGAGCTACCAGGCCACGGAGGCTCTGGATTTTCTTGCTCCTTTTGCACTCGAGTGAAGCCCCCAACTACAGCCCTAGAACCTGACTTTGAGATGGTCACCTTCAGGGCTGGATGGCATGACCCAGAAGTTCAGGGTACCTCTGACCAGTGGCAGACAGGATGCAGGCATAACGTAGGCCACTAAGGTGCCTCTTCCTCCTCCTTCCCACAGGCTGCAGTGCGGCAAGGGCTTCTCTGCCACTTGCCGAAAGACATCTGCATGTCTGAGGGGACTCCTCTGGCCCAGAGGCTGTCGTCTCCACTTGCGGCCTGTACTGAGGTCAGTGGTGACACCTTGCTGAGCATTGCTTCTCATGTTTCCTTGCCCTGCTTCATTCCCCTTCCCTCCCACCCCCACCCCCCACTCTCCCAGCCCTGGGTTTGCCCCTCGAGATGAAACAACAGCACTTTGTCTTTGCTTCCGGCTAAGTGTTTGAAGAAATAGGCAAAAACACTGTGTATGAACAAAGGCACTAAGTTCCCTATTTACTGCTAGTACTTTTTCCTCTCTACTTTTTTTCTTATTATGAAAATAAATGTAGGCACACAAACAAGCCTCTGTTTCTGAAGACTCATCTCCCCTGACGTCATCCTGTTATACAACTAAGGAAATCCACCTCATGCCCGTCAGAATGGCTGACATTAACAACTCAGGCAACAGCAGGTGTTGGCGAGGATGCAGAGAAAGGCTAACTCTTTTGCACTGTTGGTGGGAATGCAAACTGGTGCAGCCGCTCTGGAGAACAGTAGGGAGGTTCCTCAAAAAGTAAAAAATAGAACTACCCTACGACCCAGCAATTGCATTACTAAGTATTCATCCAAGGGATACAGGTGTGCTATTTTGAAGGAGCACATGCATCCCAATGTTTATAGCAGCGCTATCAACAATAGCCAAAGTATGGAGAGCACCCAAATGTCCTATCGATGGATGAATGGATAAAGAAGACATGGTGTATATATATATATATATATATGTGTGTGTGTGTGTGTATATATATATACACAATGGAGTATTACTTGGCAATCAAAAAGAATGAAATCTTGCCATTTACAACAACGTGGATGGAGCTAGAGTCTATTAAGCTAAGTGAAATAACTCAGGCAGAGAAAGCAAAAATCATGATTTTACTCGTGGAATTTAAGAAACACAGCAGATGAACACAGGGGAAGGGAAGGAAAAATAAGATAAAAACAGAGAGGGAGGCAAACCATAAAGAACTCTTAAATGTAGAGAATAAACTGAGGGTTGCTGGAGGGCTGTGGGAGGGAAGGATGAGATAATGGGTGATGGCATTAAGGAGGGCCGCTGTTGAGATATAAGTGATGAATCACTGGGTTCTGCTCCCGAGGCCGGTACTACACTGTATGTTAACCAACTTGAATTTAAACACATAAGCAAAAAAGAAGTCATAAATACAAAACAAACACGGTCCAGGACTCACGCCAGTGCAATACTGTGCATGTGTTACCTTGTTCACAGCTAATCACAAAAAAGCATATTGAACGTCTCAGGATGGAAATGGAGTGATGTTTTTAGCTGTAGATTTTAGGAAAGTAGCTAAACTAGGCTTCCATCTCATGTGTACAGCTGGTTAGTGTCAGGATATGTAGTAGAGCAAAGTCTTAATTCAAAACTTCTCCAATACTATCAGGAGCCTTCAAATGATGCTTTTAATACACTGGTGTATAACCTGGGGTTCACAGGAATCATCTAGGGAGTGTTATAAATACCTACGCCTGGCCCCATTTCCAGAGATTCTAAGTCGGTCAGGGGTGGGCTTGGGCGAGTGCATTTTTAAAAGTGCTTCCAGGTTGGGGGTGGCTGGGGGGCTCTGTCAGTTGAGTGTCTGACTTTGGCTCAGGTCATGGTCTTGCGGTCCGTGAGTTCGAGCCCCGCGTTGGGCTCTGTGCTGACAGCTCAGAGCCTGGAATCTGCTTCAGATTCTGTGTCTTCCTCTCTCTCTGACCCTCCCATGCTTGTACTTTGTCTCTCTCTCTCTCAAAAATAAATAAACATAATTTTTAAAAATTATTTCTAATATGCTTCCAAAAGTTCACACACCACTGCTTTAAATAATAAGAATTAAAAAAAAAAAACTGCTGCAAAGCCATTTTGGAGTTTGAAAATTATTGTTTAGTTTCTCTTTAAAAAAATCATATGAGGGGCACCTGGGTGGCTCAGTCAGTTAAGCCTCCAACTTCGACTGAGGTCATGATCTCACGGTTCGTGGGTTCGAGCCCTGTGTCAGGCTCTGTGCTGACAGTTAGCTCGGAGCCTGAAGCCTGTTTCAGATTCTGTGTCTCCCTCTCTCTCTGACCCTCCCCTGCTCATGCTATCTCTCTCTCAGAAATAAATAAAACATTAAAAAAATTTTTTTTAAATCGTATGAGAATGGCCTCTGTTCAAGGAAGTCAAACTTAAGAATCTTAGAATGGTTGCTGCATTGGTTTGAGGGGCCTTATTTTGGGAACATAATTTAATAATTAAACTAATGATGGAGTATATATGTCACAATTTTTTTTTTTTTTTTTGAAAAGCTGTTACTGATCTCTCAGCAGCATAAGGTAGAAAGCCAGTTCCTTGTGGTGGGATGTGGTCCTCACCCTCAAATAATCAGAGATTGCCCATAGAGGGAAACATAAGAAGGATATTTTGGAAGTTTTTGCTTTCACTGAGCTGAATGGATCTTCCACGAATGGAGAGATCAGCTGAAGTCGGATCCTCAACCAACTGAACCACCCGGGCGCCCCTTAAAAATTTTTTTGTAACATTTATTTTCTAAGAGACAGAAAGACAGAGCGTGAGCAGGGGAGGGGCAGAGAGAGAGGGAGACAGAATCTGAAGGAGGCTCCAGGCTCCGAGCTGTCAGCACAGAGCCCGACACTGGGCTTGAACCCATGAACCTCGAGATCATGACCTAATCCCAAGTTGGACGTTTAACCGACTGAGCCACCTAGGCACCCCCAACTTGCCCTCTTTTATGGTTATGAACTCACTGCTCATCTTCACTTTTCTTTTGTTTCCTGTTAGGAGAACTTCCATGGCACCATTTAAAAAAAAAATTTAATGTTTTTTATTTATTTCTGAGAGAGAGAGAGGCAGCCTGAGCAGGGGAGGGTCAGAGAAAGAGAAGGAGATACAGAATCCGAGGTAGGCTCCAGGCTCTGAGCTAGCTGTCAGCACAGAGCCTGACACGGGGCTCGAACCCACGACCTGTGAGATCATGACTTGAGCCAAAGTCAGATGCTTAACTGACTGAGCCACCCAGGCGCCCCCATCCGTGGCACCATTTTTACTTGGAGCCAACATTCCCTTTTGTGGGAATACATTTGTTACCCTCCTTATTTCAGTGATTTGGTAGAGGGACTTGTAAATATCACATATAGATCATACATATTGTCAGTGATGGAGATTTTGCTGAGCAATTGCAGAACACACTCTCTTTCATCACTAACCCAATTCCAGATACCTTGGCAAGAATGAGCCCACTGCCACATACATGGAAATCTGGCTATTAATACCAGGTCAGGACATTTGAGGTCGAGAAGATGGCAGCAAATCCACGTCTCTTCATTTAACCTTGTGAACTGACTCAGCAGTGATCCAGGACAGACGAGGCCAGCGGCAATGGGTAATTCCCTATGAGTCATCCCTTACACTCTTCCTTCTTCCAACTTCTTCCCTCTTCTTCTCCTGAGCTCATACTCTGGCTCAAGAAATTATAAGAAGAGATTCTACAAACAGGCACACTGGCTACAGATAAGCAAAATCACCTTCAGGGAATATTATTCCTCATGGTTGACCCTGGGTTGAGAACCAGTTCATGTGCGCATACATGAACAAGAAATAAGTCATCATTGATTCATTTTTCCCAGGCACTAGAAATAATTGGATTAACCGACATCATCCTTATTCTCAAGAAATGTTCCGAAAGGGGGCGAGCTCAGCAGGAGATGGACAGCCAGATCCATGGGAGGCATTCTCTGCCATGTACTCTGAGTGTCGTCAGAAGATGTGCAGCTGTTTCTGGAAGGCTGAGCCTGGGAGCAGGTGCTGTTCATATGCATTGTGCAAGCATTCTCTGTGGGGACTGAGGGCTGGGAGCTGGACCACGTTGCTTTTCAGAGTTACTTCCAACTCTCTCTTTACTGGTTTCTTTTGATGTAGACACAGTGGTTAGGAGGAAAAATATCCTGGCCCCAAAGTAGAGCCATTAAACACTTCTCTGATGGGTGTGCGCACTGAAAAATGAGCTCAGGTCACAATACTGTGAGTGTGGCAGACAAATACTGTGTAGGAAACACTGCCTACTGCACTGTCACATGAGTACACACCTGGTGTGCTAAAGTAAGACTGAAGGGAGCACAGTTCAGCCCTTGCTGCATCATGAATGGCTCTGTGGTGGACAGAAAAGGAAATAGAACATGATTCCTATAATTGGAGCACTTCTATCTGAGTAGGGAAGAGCTGCATAGCGTAAGGAGTTCTAATACAAGTGGATATGGTAAGGAAAGAAAGCATTTAAAATTTTATGGGGTTTTAGAGGGGAGAGTGACACTCATCTTGAGTAAAATCAAGGCATTATAGACAAAGGGATGAGATGTGGTACGTGGAAGGTGGAGAGGGCAGTGGTCCTAATGCACTATATGCAGAAGAGTCACTTTTGAAACTCAATGGGTCCAAGGCATCAGGATAAGGGAGAAGGTGAGGATTATTGAAGGCTGGGCCTGGAGACCTGGAAGATGGGGGTGCCATTTCTTGTGATAAGAAGGTTCCCAAGGAAGAGATGGAATTGGACAGAAGAAAGAAGCTTGGAGAAGTTTGAGGAACTTGGTTTCTGATCTGTGGCTTGGGTGTTGAGTAGCAACGTCCCGCTCAGGAGGTGGACTGGAACTAGGAAGAAAGTGATGGGCTGGAGGGTTTTAAAGACCACAGAGCAAGGGCAGAGTCTCATCCTTGGGAGTGAGTGTGGTTCCATCATGCAAGATCTTTCAGTAGAGTTCTCTAGAAGCCATCTTGGAAGTAATTAAGGAAAACGCAGGCAAAATGGTGGAGTGTTGGGGCACCTGGGTGGCTGAGTTGGTTAAGCGTCCAGAGCCTGTTTCAGATTCTGTGTTTCCCTCTCTCTCTATGCCACTCCCCTACTCATGCTCTGTCTCTCTCTCTCAAAAATAAACATTAAAAATTTTTCAAAAATGGCAGAAGCATTGACTGATCCTTTGAGAAATATGGTGCCAAAGGCCAAGACTAATATCATGTTTGCCTTTGTGTCTGAGCATTATTGTGCCTTAGAGGTTCAGCTAGCTCTTGTTGAGACAAGAGAAGGTGGGATATTGAATTTTCACTTAAGAAGGGTCAAGAGGTGGTTTGGATGAATTGTTTTAGGAAAGAGACATTTCTCTTGCACAGGGAAAATGCTGGTTGCAAAAGAAAGATGGAAGATGCAGCAGGGAAAGACAGTGGACGGAACAGCGTGGCAGTGTCTGCATCCAGGGCACAGATGGAGGGTTGAAATTTGGAAAAGTTTCTCCCGCTGAGTCAAGAGAAAGGTGGGAAACTATGTGTGAAGCTACAGAAAAATCTAGAGTGAGAGGCTCACACTGAAAGAATTTACATTTTGTGGCTTTGGTCTTGGCGAGATGGAGAACAAGGTCATCCTCTGTGAATGAAGTGAGTTTGGGGTAAGGAGCAAGAACACGCAAGGTCTCCTTACTGTTCTGGGTATTGTATAGGAAATGAATTAGAAATGAATTTTTTTTTAAAGTTAAAGAGTAGAAAGAAGTAGGTTCCAAATGAGTTAAGGCCTTTCTGGGCTTTGTTGTAGACCTGACCAGTACTTGCATGACTTGGGCACCGATGCTTTGCCTGGGGGTCGGGTGGAGAAAGAAGGCCGAGGGAGGTGGCCAGTGGTGGGGTTAGCAAGGAGATGAGAGGTGTCTGGGTACAAGGAGGCGAGTCATGAGCTGCCCATGATGGGGGAGAGTCAGTGAAGCCATGAGTTGATACAGGATCTGGGTGAAGAGACTGGCCAGGGAAGAGGAGACTTAATGAGGGTGCGGGGGGTTTGAGGCAGAGCGAGGGAAGATGGAGGAGGGAAGGCTGTGGTTAGATGCAAGCAGTTGCACTTGGAGATCTTTGCACCCTCGGCAGGTCCAGTCCCGCATGGGCAGTGTCCCTCCCCTAATCATTCGCAGCATGTTGGCTGGCCTGACGGGAGGGTTTCTGTGTTTGCTGGAAAAAGATACTCTGAAAAAGGAAATCTAAAACCCTATCTCTTCTGCACAGTAAGACCACACTGGGAGCATCATGTTTGGTTCCAGACGTGTCTCTTAACTGTGTCCTCTCCACAAATCCTGGTGGCTGAGCTGTGGAAATCCAAAATGTGGGTGCGTGTCTGCTGCTGGCCTTCTGGACTAGGCCCCCGTTATTCTGCCTGTGGATCCGGACTCTCCTTTCCCGGACACAGCTCCTTCCTCTGCTCTGACCTCTCATGGGTCTGCTCTCCACACACACCCAAAGTGACCTGTTAAAATATTAAGTGAGATCATGCCACTCCACTGCTGCAGACCTTCCGGTGCTTTCTGCCTCAGTGGCAGTGAAGACTCAGGTCTTCCCAGGGGCCCATGAGGCCCTACAACATCCAACCCCATTACTTCTGTGACCTCCTCTTCTACTGCTTTACCCTTTCTTGTCTCCACCTCACCCACCCAGGCTTGCGTGGTGTTTCTCAAACATTCTCTACCCCAGGGCCTTCACAGTTGCTGTTCCTTCTGTCCAGAATTTTCTGCCCAATATCCCTGTGGCTTGTTCCTTCACTTCCTCTAGGTCTTTATCATTTCCTAGTGAGGCCTTCCCTGCTTGTCGTATTTAGCAATGCTCCCCTTTACTTCTTTCTTTTTTTTTTTTTTAAGATTTTTAAAAAATTTTTTTAAATTTTTTAAAAATTTATTTCTAGGAGAGAGAGAGAGACAGCGTGAGCAGGGGAGGGTCAGAGAGAGAGGGAGTCACAGACTGAAACAGGCTCCAGGCTCTGAGCCAGCAGTCAGCACAGAGCCCGATGCGGGGCTCGAACCCACGAACCGCGAGATCACGACCTAAGCGAAAGTCGGATGCTTAACCGACTAAGCCACCCAGGTGCCCCCCCCCCGCCTTTACTTCTTTCTTGTCTCTCCTCAGTTTTATGTTACCTCCTTACATGCGATTCATGTTACCACTACTCCTTATCCTTCCTTACCTCCTTCTTTTTATTTCCTGCATGCCTCCTCCAATGAGAAGGTAAGTTCACAAGGACAGGGCTTTCCCTACTTTTGTTCATGGCTGCATCCTCGCTTCACACATGGTCCCTGGCACCTCGTGGGTGCTCCGTAATGGTGGCTCTCAACGTCTCAGGGGTCCACTGTGAAATATTGGGAAAACGCAGAAGAGCAGAAGACTGTAGAAATAGAAACAGTCCATAATTCTCTCTAGAAATACTTCCCACTAATAATTTGGTGTAGACTCTTTGTTTTTCAGCCTATGCAGACAGAGTCGATTCATCAACAGAGATGTTGGTAAATAGAATGGAATTTCAGGAATGTCATCAGGTGGCTAATGGTCTGAGATTACATCATCTGGAGGGCGTTTTGAGGGATGGTCGGCCCAGAGATGGGAAGGTTTTGGGGATCATGATGAACATTTTAGGTATTAGGGTATCTAAGACACATCATACATATTCTGCATGGATGTGGGACAGAACCTGAGTCCATGGGGAAAGCTGTGGAAAGGGTACTTTCAGCCCCATAGAAAGATGGGTTCTCTCCAACTGGCCACCCACCAGCAGGGCTAAATTTCAAAGGACAGAACTTCTCATCACTGAAAGTTCAAATAGAACCTCTGTGGCCACGTTAGGTGTGTTTGCCTTGTGGGTTTCTACCCGAAGTCTCTCAGGTAGCAAAAACACACTTGGAAAACTTCTAACTGGTTTTAAACCGGTCACAGTACATTTGTTCATGGTAACAGACATTTCTTCTATTTCTGTGGGCATTTTTTTAATACAGTATCTTTTTTATTTTTTCAGTAGCAGTGATTTGCATGGAACACCTATTTAGTGTTGTTGTTTTTTAAAAATTTCGGTTCTATCACATCATTGGTACTCGCAGGTTAAATGTCATATTCTCTTGGAAGAATGTGAATTAGTCATGCAGAAGATAGATTGGACAAGTAGTTCATTTTCTCTTAACAAATGATTTCTCTATTTTTAGAAGACTATTTCACCAGAAACATCAGGAACACATTAAGCTACATAATAACTAAGATTTTAGATCGTGTTTTGAAGACCCTCTAAGCCCAGTTGGTGTAAACATAGTTAAGCCTGTCAGGGCAATGATGTCACTTGTCCTGTAAACATCTTTAGCCTTTGGAGAATCATGGCAGACCTATCAGTGAATTCATCAACAAACCATTAGAAAATACGTACAAAGAAAAGTCAGTAATTTGAGCCATTTATATTGAAGAATCTCAGGGCGTCTTGAGAACTTTACAGATGAAGTGATAGACTGACAGTGTGTAGTATTTTTACTTCAAAGCTATTGATATTTTTGGATTATCTATTTTTAAGAAGAGTGACATGAGTTCTAATTGAATCGCACAAGTTCTGAGGTTAAACACACTACAAATTATATATTTGATTTGATCTGTTTTTGAAATCAGTTTGAACTAAAACTTTTTTTTCCGAATAAATCTGATGGTGCTTTAATCTCAGTTGTTCAAAAATACATTTTAAGTTGCTCCAGATTCTATTGAAGCCTGACTCAATAGAAATTCACATAATGTGCCTTAAAATTCACATTATGTTGCTTTTTCAGATAAAGTTAGTGATTAGTGTCAGCCTCGTAAGGCTTATTTTATCTTACAGCAAGTGGCGGTATATGATATAAATAAGTCTGCCCCGTTATTATAAATACAGTAGAGTTAAGTGTGTTATAATAATGGAAGGTGAAATAGAAGACACTGCATTTTTTTTTTTTTATTAGCCAGAGCTATGCAGGCAACCCACCTTCGTGCTCACAATTTATTTGGATTACCAAAATGATTGAGGGGATTTTGACTCAGGTCATTGTGGTTGGGTAATCTGGACTTTTCTTCAAATTCGATTTGAATGAAGCGTCTTAAACAAAAACATGTGGGCATGTAAAAACCAGCGTCAGAACTCTTACAAGGCAATAAAAAGAGTAATAAGAATTTATAATTGGATGGCATCTTTCATCCAGATGGGTTCAACAGCACTCTGAAACCTCGTGCAGAAAGTCCAGATAGGCGCACACAACGGCGTGCCTTCCCCTCACATTGTGCTCCGCCTCAGAAAGCCCATGGGAGCTCCATAGAAAGGTAGCCGTGTACAGTTAGGTGAGGGGTCAAGGGTACTAAGTCTACGCCCCCTGACCCCTTCACAGGGACTGCTAGCCAACCCAGCACTGTCTTCCGGAACTCTGCCACATTTTGACGTGGGTCCCTGACGTGGCCCCCTGACGTAGCCCCCCCAGTGCCGGCCCTCTTCAGGCACCTTGCTGAACTCACCGGTGAGGCAGCTTTCAGAGTCATCACCACGATGTCCCCTCATTCAGAGCAGAGAAGTCAGTCAGTCATTTGACACAAGGCCAGTGTGTTTGGAGGCAGAATGACGAGCTTTATGCTCAGAAGAGCCTACTTCCCAGGAGGGATTGGACTGAGATAACAAAGGATCTTGGAAAGATCTGAAAGGCAGGCTCTGCTGCCTCAGTGTGTGTTGCTGTATGAGGGGGTGTTTAGGTCTAACTGGCAATCATGGGGCCTGACCTCTGGCTGCGCCCCGCTGTGGGGGGCAGAGGGGGGAGTCATTCCACTGCGGTGTCCCTGTCAGTGTCTTTGGTCGCACTGTAGATGAATCAGCCCATGTCGGGATTTTGAGAGGCGTTAAGTAGTTCACTCACCATGGGCTTATAGTTCATTCATTTTATTTAAATTTTAACTTAAAGATAAGGCAAACCATTGCGCACAAAACAGTGACTGCTTAATGGGTACGAGTTTTCTTTTCAGGTGATGGTTTGGAGCTCAGTAGAGGTGGTGATTACACAAGATCGTGGAGATGCCAAAGGCTGTTCATTGCTCAGTTTAAAATGATTTAGTTCTTGGGGTGCCTGGGTGGCTCAGTCGGTTAAGTGTCCGACTTGGTCTCAGGTCACGATCTCACTGTTTCCAAGCTCAAGCCCCGCATTGGGCTCTGTGCTGACAGCTCAGAGCCTGGAGCCTGTTTCAGATTCTGTGTCTTCCTCTCTGTCTCCCCTCCCCTGTTCACATTCTGTTTCTCTCTCTTAAAAATAAATAAACATAAAAAAATTAAAATGATTTAGTTCATGTTTTGTGAATTTCACCCCAGTTAAGAAATGGCAATAGGAAACTAAGTAATTTTGAAGGACGCTAAAAAAAAAAAAAAAAAAATCACACAGTCGAGATGCCGTTTTCGCACATCAGACCTGGAAGGGCAGAAAAACCTGGGGGTGTTTTGCCCAGGACGCTGACCTGAGCCAGGGTTAGAGCACAGGCTGCCTGCGGGGTGTGGAGGGGGTTCACTGCCCTGGACTGCTTTGCCCGAGGGCACATAGGAGCGTGCGGTGGAGGGAACCGAAGCAGAAGATTCAGGAATCCGCTCTACATGGTCCCTTCAGAAAACACAGTCGTGATTTCAAATGTCTGGAACTTTTAACTTTTGGGGGTTTAGTCATTGGTTTCTTTCCATCCTCCCACGTTCAAAAATAACTCAGAGGTTCTGTGCGTCAGAATGGAAACATGTATTTGATTTTACATTTTCAAGCAGCCACATTAAAAAGGGTAAAAGTTAAAAAAATAGGTGAAATTCATTTTAATCATGTATATATTTTAAATACTTTAAAATATACTGCCTTGGTATCTTCGTGGACAGTTCAGGATATTTAACATAGAATCCTTTCAACATGTAATCAATATAAAATATGATGATGAGAAATTTTACTTTTTTTTTTTTTGGTTCTAAATCTTCAAAATGCAATGTGTATTTTACACAGCGCATCTCAATTCGGGCGGCTACCTTCCACAGCTCAGTAGCCACAGGGGGCTAGGGGCTACCGTAAGGAGAGCACAGATCTAGAAGTTACTATTTCTGTTGCATTCTCTGTGGGCTCGGGAGATGCTCAGTGAGTTAAAATACAGGTGGAGAGGGGCGCCTGGCTCCGTTGGCTAAGCATCCAGCTTCAGCTCAGGTCATGATCTTGTGGTTTGTGAGTTCGAGCTCCGTGTAGGGCTCTGTGCTGACTGCTCGGAGCCTGGAGCCTGCTTCGGATTCTGTGTCTCCCTCCCCGCCCCTCCTCCACTCATGCTCTGTCTCTCACAAATAAACAAACACTAAAAAATTAAAGAATACAAGTGGAGAATGGCAACCAGCATCCTGCACATTAGTTTGGAGCCTCTTCCTATCACTGTGGTGTCTGTGAATAGCTCGGCTCCTGACCAGCACTGATCACACTGAGGTCAAAGAAGCATTATTATTATTATGATTTTTGCATTTTATAGGTGAGAAACCTCAGATTCTGAGAGCATAAGCAAGCTTATTTATTCTTGCCTGAGAAGTCCCAGCTGCTGTTTTGGTTGCCCACGGGTCCTGCATAGACTGGGCAGCTTGTGTTCCTAGGGAGAGAATTTTTCCAGCTACGACAGGAGCTCAATCCCATTTCACAGAATACGGATCTCACAGAAGTCAGGTGGCTGTCCTGGTGGCCATGGGAGAGTCAACAGCAGAACTTGAAGAAGAGTCACACTGAGCTCGTTGACTTTGGTGTATGACCAGGAGCCCAGGGCAGCTCCTGTCCCCCAGTATCCGGGCCAATGTCAGTTATGCCTGGCCCCATGGCTGAGAGCAGAGGGCTGTGGTACCTTGTGAAATTGCATGACTCCATTGAAACCGTGGGAGCCGATGGACCAGCTTAGCCACGCAGCCCAGAACAAGCTCCGACAAGACCACCAGACACCAGTTCCGGAAATCCAGACTGCCCCAGCCAGTGTCGCTCCCACTGCAGCTCGGTGGTGAAGCACATAGTGACCGGATGGGGCCCCTTTCTCAATGGCCACTTGGTCACTTTGGATACTCCCCTGTCTCCGTGGTCTGGGTGCCGTGAAGGAAGGAAGACCAACTAGGCCCATGGGCACTGAAAGACACATTTAATTCTGTTTCCCTCCCATAGCACGAAATTCTGAGATTTCATTGGCTAAAAAAGTCCATCTGTTAAATTTATCTTTTGTTGTTGCTGTTGTTAAAGGAAGACTTGTAAAAAAGATATTTCAGGGTTGAAATAATTTCAGCCAAATCAGTTTTTGGCATTTTTAAAATGCTCATTTATTTATTTTGAGAAAGACAGGGAGTGTGTGAATGGGAGAGGGGCAGAGAGAGAGGGAGAGAGAGAATCGCAAGCAGGGCCCTCACTGTCATGCAGAGCCCCACGTGGGGCCCGGTTCCATGAGCCATGAGATCACGACCTGAGCTGAAATCCAGAGCCAGATGCTTAACTGACTGAGCCACCCAGGCGCCCTAGTTTTTGGCATTTTAGTACAGATCAGCCATGGCTGGTTGCACATTGTTTACATAGCTGTTGAAATATGAATACTGATAGGACCCCCATTGCCTCATCTCACACATCCTTCCATCCGCCATGCGGGGTATTGGGTTCTGAAGAGTCAGTGGTGTGGCCTGTCACCTCCGAGCACAGTGGTGGATACAGTCTTGCAACAGGCGCTTTAAGAGAGGACTCACAAAGCCCCAGGGAACATGGAAGAGGTGACATTCCAGAAGAAGGCTTCCCTTAGGTGGTGAGGCTAGGTGGGTGCAGTAGGATGGCGAGGTGTTCTCAAGGTAGATAGGAAGAAAGAAGAGTATTTTAGGCCTGGGAGAGAATGGCTGTTATGGAAACCACAAATATTTTCATGTGAGCTTCTCCCCCACATGGCTCACTTGCTTGGGTTCCCTGTCCCAGGTTTGGGCTCTGGATGGAGATGCAGCTGTATGGCTCTGGTGGCTCCCAGAGGCCACTACTTGTAAGTTAGGTTGGACTGGAGACAACCTCACCATCTACCTGGAGAGTCTGTTTTTAGGGCTTATTCACCAGCAGTTTCATCATACTTTGCTGGGAGCCCTCATGTGGGCTCACCACTCACATAATGCTTGTTGTCAGAGATACGGACCTAGGATGGGGTCGAGGATGGGGTCGTCAGGCGGGGCAGAGAAGCAGAGAAAGTAGTGCCGATGCCCAAACCACGGCGACTTGTGTTTATGTCCCTCTTGGTTGAAGATGTGGATTTCACAGGAAGTTCTATTACCTCTGAAATGCCACCACCGTGTTTTTGTCTGTATCTCTCTTATGAAAAATGAGCTTGTCCCAAAATCAAGCACATTGACTTACAAATGCAAATGAATTTATGGGGCCAACATGGTAGAATATTTGGAATTGCAACTGAATTGGAAAATATGGCGCTGAACACAGTTTTCTTTACATTACCAATATATTCCTCCAAGGATAGAGCCCACCCAGATTCACCTTTGGGTGTTCTGGGTTGCTTATAGGTATACACTGGGGATCTCTATAAGCACCTGCTGTATGAAGGAATGAAGGAGGACATGAGGAAGGTGCTTTGAAAGTTCTGAAGTAGTCAACAGTGTAAGATACCAAATGTTTTTTGTTTGTAACAGGAGCTAAAACGTCTTTTATTTTTTAATTTGGTTTTCATTTTTAATTGTAAAACACACGCAACATAAAAGTGGCCCATCTTAACCATTGGAAGTGTACCGTCCACTAATGTTAAGTATATCTACATCGTTGTGGAGTCTCCAGAACTTTCTCATCTTGTAAAACTGCGCCTCTGTACCTATTAATCAACAACTTCCTACCCCCTCCTCTCCCTGCCCTCAGGACCTACCACACTACTTTCTGTCTTTAGGAATTCGACTGCTCCAGGGACCTCGTAGAAGTGGAATCATGCATTGGCTGTCTTTTTATTGCCTGGCTTGTCTCACTCGGCATAATATCCTTGAGGTTCATGCAAGTTGAAGCAGGTGTCAGAACTTCCCTTTCAAGGCTAATATTCTGTTGTACGTATGCAGTGCATTTGAGTTTTCCATGCATCTGTGATGGACACTTGGGTTTGCTTTCATTCTTCCACTATAGTGACTAATGCTGCTATGAGCATGAGTGTACAAATATCTTTTCACATCCCTGCTTTCAATTCTTTTGGGCATATACCCAGCAGTGGACTTGCTGGATCATGTTTTTAGGCTCCATACTGTTTTCCAAAGCGGCCGTACCATTTCACATTACCCCCAACAGCAGCACAAGGGCTCCAGTTTCTCCACATCCTCGCCAACACTTCAGTCCTATTTCTGTTTTTATAGTAGCGTCATTTGGGGTGTGAGGTACAAAGCTTTTCTTTTTAGGAGTAATGAATGGAGCTATTAAGTGCCTCTTGCTTGTCTTCAATCAGTCAGTGCCTTTTGAGAAATCACTCTTCAAAGCAGACTGTATTCGGACGTCAGAGGCTTCTGATGGGCGACTTTCGAGAACTGAATCAAGTGTTGTTTTGGCAAGGTAACTTCAAGGAAGCATCCAAACGACCTCTTCTCTCAAATCTGAAAAGAAAAATAGGAGAAATTTTTTTTAAAAAGTAGAAATTGATCTCTTTTAACAATGACTTATGAGATCGAGAGGTTACGATGAATAGGGAAGTCTTTCAAGGAGGGTGTGCAGACATTGGTGATCAGAACAGACCATGATGATATTGTTTGTGGTGGAAAACCCTTGAGTGTAGGAGCTGTCCAGCAGGAGAGGGGCACGGTATAAAGAGCTTATTTGCACGTAATGTGGTTGAGGACCATCTGTTGCAATCTGAGTAGAGGGGAAGTTGTGTGTGTGTTTGTGTGTGTGTCTGTGTGTGTGTGTGTATTTTGGGGGAAGTGTTTCTCATGTAGGAAAAAATGACTCTTTGCTGCTGAAGCTTCCCTTGCTTATTGCATAAGCAAAAAGAAATACTTGCCTGAGGCAGGCAATTTTAAGACTGTGGATACTGTGACATCGCCCAGCAGAATTAAATATCAGTTTTGCAGCTGGTGTAAGAGTGGTTTGCCATCAGTTATGAGGCTCTGAAACTTTCTCAGTGAGTTTACGCCTCTCGTGGCATGATATGAAGACTTTCGTTTAGCCTAAGTGTTTGTTTTAATGAGCTATTGCAGTGTAGCACACGCAAATGAAAAACACATGATGTACCCCGGGCAAGAGAGAAGCAATAAGTCTACAGATTTTTGAAGAAGACTAGTCATCCCACAGGCTACCATTATAACAGAAAAAATAACAAAAATTTTAATATGGTTGTCTGGCCAAATATATTAATTTAAATTGAATGCCTTTAAAAAATATTATAGCTGTGAGGCAGAGATGGTCCACTGCCAAGCATCTTCAAAACCTTCATTTTAGGGGATTCACTGAAAAGTATTGAAAGGCAGGAGCCCTTGCTCGTACGTGCATTTGGAAGAACTGCTGAAAAGTCTTTGATCGTTTATGTGAGGCTTCTTTGAGGTTGACACAAAAAAGCTAAAACAAGAATAAGGGCATTTTTCAGTGGGCTGACTTTTTCGTATTTACATAAGAGCATGGCTGGCTTAGTGATCACAGAAATGCACTGGCAAATTTGGGAGTAAGGGCACCCACTCGAGTGTCTGGGGGAACTATTGCCTGGCCACATGCTGACTTGGGTTCAGATGACTGAGGCGGGTTTCTCTTTATCTTGTTTAGAACTGTTTTTAGGGAAAGGTGTTCTGTGACCTTGTGTGGGCATCAGCCCTAGGTTTTCATAATTATTTTCTGAAAAACGCCAATTTTGTGTGTCTATCCTTTGACTTGGAAATCCGAAGTCTCAAAGGGCTTTAATTCGTTTTAGTTCAACAGGCATTTTGCTGACTTCCAAGGTCAGGGAACACAGAGATGAAAAAGAAACGGTGCCCTCAGGAGGCTCTGTGGCTCACTAGGTAGTTAATTTTTACCAAAAGTCGCTAAAGCCGGTTGACAGCTGATACAGGATTGGGAAGCATGTTGTCAATGGATGCAATTTTTTGTTTGATTTCTTTACGTTCCTTTTGAGCCCGCCTCCTGTGTGATTCACCAATGAGAACATCAGTGCCCTGGTGACTTCTGCTGTCCTTAGAGACCATCTATTTCCACGTGTGGAAGGGGTGGAGGATGCCGAGAGGGTGTGCGAAGGCAATGTCATTGTGAAAGCTCCTTTCTCTTTAGAATATCTGAGGTGCACGGGGATGGTCTGTCCTCAGTGTGAGCACATCGAGGCCAGGGCCTGAGATCAGAAATCTTTGCATTTAGCTCTTCTTCTTACAGAAGGTCTCCCAACGCTCCAGTTTTCCACATAAAGCTCCCCCTTCAGAATCATTCACAGAAAGCCACCTATTTCCAAACTAGGATTGTTCCAGGTAGAAGGGGATAACGTGAGGTATGGAGGCATCTTTTAGTTTTATGAACTAAGCTTCATTAGCAACTTCAGAAATATTGGATAGCCATTAAAACAGAAGCCCACAAATACATTTCCCCCCTAAAGTACACTCTCCATCTCTAGCTATTGTGTCTTTATCATGTGAAAAAAAGATATATTTTTCTGCATCGCGAAGCCAGTAATGAGCACCTTTGACTCCGTATGTTACAGTTTATCTTGTCAAAACTTCCGTGTGTGCGTTCAGTTACCATTGGCTGTCCCTCTGTATCTGTGAATAATGGGAGGGAGGTCTCCTCCTTTGTTATTTCAGATCGTCTGAACAAGAATTGCACTTTCCTTATTATTTGCTTTGTAAGTGCTGTTGTTCTAAAAGCAGCCAAGAAAATACAAAGTCTTGGCCCTTTGACCAACACAACCTAGCTTTGTGTTGAGAGGTAAAAGAGAGGCATCATATAATACTCTTTTTCTTTCTTATACAAGTTTTCCTTTCTTGAAATGAACTGAATTGCCTCCACGGTTGTTTCAATTGAAAGAGAGACTTTGTGAAGCCTTTCTTGGACAGGGTTCTGTTTAACCCTGGGTTTGGGCTGTGTTTGAATATGTCTCCTGGAGCTCGCAGAGCCGTAATGTGTAATTGGAAACATGCACGTTCACGGCGGCACTTGACTGAAGAACAGTACGGACATTTTTCCCAGCTTTGTTCTTTCGTATTTTGTCCCCATGCCATGATTTTTTAAATTGAATTCAAATTTGCAGCTTTTAAAAGAAAACCACAAGAACATGATTTTTAATCTCTTGAGATTTGTTTGCCCCTGTTCTACATATAAAATAGCAATTGCCTTAATATATCCAAGCCAGACTTATAAAACAATTAAAGCTTGCATCTCTTCATTCGTTTAGATCTTAAAAAAAAAAAAAAAAGTCTTTTTACCAGTTAAGGACAAGCATGTCCTACAAAAGCAAAGCAGAGGATTTTTTTCCCCCTCCAGAGAGTCCAAGGGGTAAGGGTAGCTATTGACATGGACCCTTCTTCAAAGTGTCAAGGAACGGTCAACCCTTGTTTTAAGTGGTAATTTTAGCCTTCAGCCAGATTCCAATCTTAGGGGGGGAAAAAAGGTTGTGGAAAAACCATGTCACCACATGTTGAATGATGTCACCAGGCAGGGAGGTTACCTAGAGAAGATGGAGAATCTTATGGCTTATTTGATTTGTGAACTGTTTCTGATTATCCCAACTGAGGGAGGGTCACTTTGAATAATGACGCCTTGACGTCTCTTCCATGGGGAGTCTACACCACTGGCCACCAGATGTGTAGGGCAGGCACCTCAAGCCTTCCAGCCATCCTGTGAGTGATATGTGCTCAGATGCTGCTATCTGTGTTTACCCTTGCACCAAGGTAGGGCACACCTGAAGGCCGCTCTCTGCCCACCGCCCCAATAAGGAAAGGTCTAGTTTATGATGATTTGTCATTAATATTCACATCTCTGGGCCCAATCCTTGTTCGTTGGCATGAGTGTTTGGCCCGGGCGTCAGCTCAGCTGCTGCCCAAAGAGAGATTGAGGAGTCCTTTCGAGCAAGTATGAGATACTTCGAGAATTTCCTGAGAAGGGACATTTTATGTTTAGACATAAGTACAAAACTCCGGATTCTAAACCTTGAAGGGACTTGCAAGGTCGTATGTTCTTGCAGATCTTTATCATTTTCAGCTTTCCTTGGGAAGCTTGCAAACTATAAAATGAGTCCCACAGAAGTCAAACGCACTATTAGAAAAGGCTTGCTCTCAGGGGCGCCCGGGTGGCTTAGTCAGTTAAGCGTCCGACTTTCGCTTAAGTCATGATCTCGTGGTTTGTGGGTTTGAGCCCCGCGTCGGGCTCTGAGCTGACTGCCAGCTCAGAGCCTGGAGCCTGTTTTGGTCTGTGTCTCCCTCTCTCTCTGACCCTCCCCTGCTCACGCTGTCTCTCTCTCTCTCAGAAATAAATAAAACATTAAAAAAAAATTAAAAAAAAAAAGAAAAGGCTTGCTCTCCTGCCTTCTCTCACTGCTGTCAGGAATGGCCGTGTAGCAGTAGGCATGTAACTGTTCATGTCTCAGAGATTTGGGGAACTGGTGATGTCTCTTCCTCTCCAAGACACCAAACACTGCAGCCTGTAGATTGAGAGAAATTTCGAGCCGTCGTCTCCTGCCCCTCACAACTCTCCTCCACAGATTCCTGACAGATGTTGACGTGGCTCTCCTGGCCTCTGTCTTCTCCCGGGGGAACATTTGGCCTTTCTGAAGAGTTTACCCCTTGGGTCTTAGGCCCTCCAGAACGACTAAACCCAAAGAATGAGTAAATCCCTTATCCAAATGGAACCTTTCAAATATGTGAGGACAATCCACTCGCCCCCCACTGCTCCTCATTCTTTTCTTTTCCAAGACACTTAGTTCCCTGCGTCCTCACTGTTCTTTCCCATGGTTTTATTTCCTGTGCCAGCCTGGCCCTTCCCTCAAGGTGTATTCTCATCACTTAAAAAAAAATGCCGGCATTTGGGCACCTGGGTGGCTCAGTGGGTTGAGCATCCGACTCTTAATTTTGGCTCAGGTCATGATCCCAAGACTATTCTGGAATCGAGCTCTGTGTCAGGCTCTGCACTGACATCACAGAGCCTGCTTGGGATTCTCCCTCTCTTCCTCTCTCTCTTCCCCTCTCCTCACTCTCCGTCTTTCAAAATAAATAAATAAACTTAAAAAATAAAATAAAAATGGTAGCATTTCTGTGCTGGTCAGCCTGCAACTAAATGTGAACATGAATGAGGTCTTTCATATTTGAGCCCAGAAGCACAGTGTAGTTTCTGAAACTGGAGGGGGTCCCTCTGAATCCCGTACCCTGTGTTATAAGAGCCACCGCTTCCTATTCTGGTTTGCTATCTTTTTACCCGTATGAGAAGAGCCTCCCTGGAGAAGTCCACCACTTCCATATGTGTGTGGTTCTATAAGTAAGTATTTGTTCATTTAAAAAGTTTAAATGAGGGGTGCCCGGGTGGCTCAGTCAGTTAAGTGTCTGACTTTGGCTCAGGTCACGCTCTTGTGGTTCATGAGTTCGAGTCCACGTCGGGCTCTGTGCTGACAGCTCAGAGCTTAGAGCCTGCTTCAGATTTTGTGTCTCCCTCTCTCTCTATCCCTTCCTCTGCTTGCTCTCAGTTCTCTCTCTCAAAAATAAACAGAACATTAAAAAGAAACTAAAGAAACCCAGAAGCCAAAATTAAAAAATAATAATAATAATAAAAGAAGTGTCAATGAGCCACAAAAATATAAAGAATAAAGTTAAAAACAGTCTAGATCCTTACCCTCAAGAAATAAGAATGATGAGCCTGTCACTCAGTGACAACAGTACCTATAACACAGGACAGTGATAACAGTATGTATAATGTAGGATCTGCAGGTGGAAAACTGTATCCATATGTTTTTATTTTTAGAGAGAGTGATGCAAAGTGAGTACCAAAATGTTTAGGAAGATTTGATTTTTTTTTTTAGAAGTTTTTATTTATTTATTAAGTAATCTCTACATCCAACGTGGGGCTCCAACTTCCAACCTGGAGATCAAGAGTCGCGTGCCCCTCCAAATGCGCTATTCAGGTGCCACTGCTTTGACTTTCTGTAAGAAGCACGTGGTACGTCTATATCATCTACATCTTTATCTGTCTATATCAAGACCATCCAAAGGGACTTAATATGGTGATGTGTACTTTGACACAGGGAATAAAGACATACATCAGTCCATTGGATATCCAAGTCACCTGATAGTCTGTTGAACCTCCTCAGAGAAGACAGTGATCACTCACCTCCCTCCCTGAGTCTCCTCTCCTAGTGCTGCCCATTTTAGTAGCGGGAGAGCCATTTACCCTGCTGTTTAGGCGCCAGACCTTGGCATCCTGGTTTCCACCTCTTTGCCTTCATGTCCAGTCCATCAACAAGTTTTGTGGGTGCTACATATATCCCCCAGAGCCCGCCATCTGCTCAGCTGCTAGCTCTTGAAATTTTTTTTTTACCATTTATTCATTTTTGAGAGGGAGAGAGAGAGACAGAGTATGAGCAGGGGAGGGGCAGAGAGAGAAAGGGAGACGCCGAATCCGAAGCAGGCTCCAGGCTCTGAGCTGTCAGCACAGAGCCCAATGCGGGGCTCGAACCCACTGATGGAAGGATTGTGACCTGAGCCGAAGTTGGGCGCCTATCCAACAGAGCCACACAGGTGCCCCCTGCTGGCACTTTTTTGAAAAAGTTTATTATATTTGAGAGAAGGAGTATGTGAGTGGAGGAGGGGCAGAGAGAGAGGGAGAGAGAGGGAATCCCAAGCAGGCTCTGCACTATTAGCATGGAGCCCATTGTGGGGCTTGAACCCACGAAACCGCAAAATCATGACCTGAGCTGAAGCCGGATGCTTAACCGGCTGAGCCATCCAGGCACCACCGCCACTAACACCTTAATTTATGCCACCAGATGAGTCTCTTGGGTATTAAAATAACCCCCCACTCACCCCAGTGCCTCCACTCTTGGTCCCCTATAGTCTCCTCTCCTAGCAGAGGTCAGACTGTTTTCCTCTAAGTACAAATCAGTGATACCATTTACCAGAAAAAATTACTCTCCTATACTTCCCTTGGCAATTTGAATAACACTCAAACTCTGCGGTTCCCAAGGCCTGACCTGATCTGACCTGAGCCACTAACTCACAATGCGGCAGCCACACTGACTCTTGCTGGTTCCAGAATATTCCATGCTCATTCCCACCTCAAGGTCCTTGTGATCACCATTGCCATTGCCCAGAACATTCTCCCTCAGAAATTGCTGTGGCTTACTCCTTCACATTGGTCAGCTCTCTCTTCACGAGTTATCCCCAGGGAGTCCTGCCTTGACCATACCGTCTAAAAAGAGCCATCTTGCCTCTTTTTGGCTATTTTTATTTTTTCCTAAATATCTTTGTCTGACATCATCTTGTCAATTTATTTATGGATTGTTTTTTTAATCATCTGTTTCCCACGCTAGAATGTAAGTGCCATTAGGGTAGGCCTTTGTCTCATCAGTGTATTTCCAGTACCTAGAACAGTGCCTGGCCTGTGGTATTCATTCAATAAACAGGTGTTTTTGGAACAAATGAATGAAAGAATCCCATTCACTTGGGACTGGGAATCTTTCAGGGTAAACCTTAGTCCATGCTCGTAAGTAATCCCATTAGGGAGACGGCCCTCCTATGGGCCACAACTCTAGAGATGACTACTTTATCGTTCTTCGAAGAGAAATCTGATCAAAGTAATCTGTAGTCATGACTCACTCCTTGTCTGTGTGAGCCCAGGAGATCTATTTTGGAAGAACAGAGACCTTTTGATCTTGCCCTGATGGTTTGTCATCTACGACATTGATACTACCTGTAGTGACTACTTCTGCCTTAGATGCATGATCTATTTGGTGTTTAATCATGTACCCAAGATGCACCGTGAGGGAGAGGGTCAAGGTATGTGAGAAGAAGCAAAACCACTAAGGCACCATAAACAACTTTTCCTGGTATGGGAGCTTTCCTTGTGCTCTTCTTTTACGATATGCAAATCTAAGCCTCCAGGTTGTAGTCAAATTGGAAATATTCCCTTATTTGGCCCTGAGGAGTGAAAGCAATGGCAGGCGGGTTCCTGAGTGGGGCATCCTGCTGAGAATGCAAAAGTTCCATGGTGAAGTTGGTGACCACATTAATGAAGCTCTGAGGAGGTGAAGTATCAGGATAGATAGTCGTGCTGTGGCAACAAATGAACTCCAAATCCCAGTGATCTAACCTAATTAGGGTTTGTTTCATATGCTACCACAACGAGTCCCTGAGGGAGCCTAGCTGAGAGAAGTTCCGCCATCTTGGGCTACTGTCCTGCCCACAACAGCTTCCGGGGCCACCTTAGCAGGGAAAGATGGACACACAGAGCTCATGTCTGTACTCTATGATACACGGAACACCAGTGACACACTTCCCTTCTGTTCATAGACCAGTGGCCAGAGCCTATCACGTAGTCCCACATCACTGCAAGGGCTGGAAATCTTCCAGTGTGTCCAGGAAATTTCTGAGGAATTCATGAAGCATAAAATTTTTTTAAAAGGGCAATAGTAATAGGTAAATAAATAAATACTAAGGCATTTATTGAGCTCTATAAAAGCCTTTCAAGTAATAACAAATAAAATAGCTTTTTAAAAGTGTACTAAGAAATTTATTGAAAATTTTAAGTGTAGTGAGTTTCTTTAAAACAAATTTTTAATGCTTGTGTAATTTTTAGAGAGAGAGTGAGAGAGCAGGGGAGAGGCAGAGAGAGAGGGAGACACAGAATCTGACACAGACTGTCAGTACAGAGCCCAGTGCAGGACTCAAGCTCACGAACTGTGAGATTACTACCTGAGCTGAAGTCGGATGCTCGACCAACTGGCCACTCAGGCACCCTGTGATGAATTTCTTAATAACTTCCTACAGGTAGTTAATTTCCTAGACAAACAGACAAACACTTGGACAACTGAAGATTTTAGTGTTAATTCCCTAAGATCTGAATGCCATAGACATTGGTTTGACTATAACAGAGGATAGACAAGGGTCCTCTAACCACAGGATTTTAATCATGACAGATTCATGCCTCGGTTTATGTGATGTGTGCTAAATTGCATGAAGTCTGAAATAGATCCAGGAAAGACTTTTTTCAATTCAGAGTTTTGAAAGCATGTTCTAATTGGTTAGCCCCAAATCCTGTAAAATGGGCTCAACTTCACCCCCTTGGAAGTTACCTCTAGGATGGTTTGAAAACATGCTATTAAAAAATTGGCTCCTGCAAACTTAATTTCAAACCCATTCATCTGCTGGATCAAAACCTAGCATCAGATTTTCCCTCCGTGAATTCCAGGTGACAGTGTTTCAGTGCCATGTCTACCCTCGGGACTAGATAGGTTTTAGGATGAATTATGATACCATTAGCTACCATTAGATCATTGGCTGATTTCAATGTGTTAAGGTAGCTGAAAATAATATATAATTTACAGTTTGGTTTATAATTACAATTTATAACTTGCAAGCCTGACAATACAACGTGAGGTACAAATTTGGCACCTACATACTTTTAAAACATTTGTATCCATTGAGTTAGTAGTATTTCCAGATTTTTTCCCCCAAATAAATAGTTTGACAAGTTTAAGAAGACCTTTGTTCTTAACATCAGAAGTGACCTGATTTTCTACTAATAAAAATGTGGTTCTATCATTGAACACTTTTTATTTGAATGCATGCTCCATGCTGAGCTTTGCTTTTAGCCCAGGGTTAAAGCTGACCAAGCGGCCCAAATATCATTCCACTGAGGCCTTCATTCTGTTGGGAGAGGCAGTTCCGAGGTAATTACATAGAATACGGAGAAAGTGACGAGTGAGATGGAGAAAAATCAGGCAGAGAAGTACAGGGGGCTACTGGAAAGAAGGAGTTGGAGTTTTTCAATAAAGTGAGGCTGCAAAGAAGGCAGAGTCTGAGCAAACATCTGCAGAAGGGGAGGGGAGCCAGCCATGTACATGAATGGGGAAAGATGTGTTCCCAGCACAAGGAACAAGGTAGCCACGTGCCTGACATGTAGGAAAAACCAATAAGGAGGAATCCCTGACCCAGTCGTATAAGGGAGTCCTACGAGCCATTAAAATAATGACAAAAGTCTCTATGCATCCATATGGAATGGTAGCCACAATATAATTCGTGAAAAAAGCAAATTTTGAGGTCATGTGCATAGACAATCCCATTATTTTTGCCAAAAGATTTTACATGTCACTATTTGTAAACATACACTTAGAAAAATACCTGAAAGAATAGAACTCCAAAGGTTGACAACGAGTTTCTTATTTCCTTGATACCTGAAAAGTTTACTGTACATTCTATTTGAAATGTGGACACGGTATCTTTTTATAATTAAGAGACCATTTTATTATTTGCTAATATTATGGTACTCGAAGTGCAGCTGAATTTTTCAGCTGTATATTTCCAGGAAAGATATTAATATTATTTACATATTAATTATACTAAACTCAAGAAACCGTCTTTTTTGAAAAGTTTGTTACAGCTTCCTGGTACTTAATACTAAACCACCTGTTTTGGTTTGAATTGTGTCTCCTCGAAATTTGCACATTGAAGCCTAACCCTCAGTACATGGGAATGCCACCTCATTTAGAAACAGTGTCACTTTATATGTAATTAGGTTAAGATGAGGTCAGGCTGGAATAGGGTCCATCCTAATCCAGTGGGACTGATGTCTTTATCAAAAGGGGAAATTGGGAGGCAGACAGACAGGTGCACGAACACACACACAACACAGTGAGAAAGCCGTGTAAAATAGAAGACAGACACCAGGCTGATGCAAGCCAAGGAAGACCAGAAGGCACCAGCAACCCCCGAAAGTCGGAAGAGAGGCCTGGAGCAGATTCTCAGCCCTCAAGGGGAAGCAGCCCAGACTTTGGTCTCCAGAATGAGACATTCCTGTTGTTCAAGCCCCCTGTGTGGAGTACTTTGTTAAAACCCTACTAGTAGTAAAGTCACTCACTGACCTGGACACTACGTTGTGCCTAACTTGTTGGCATACTGAAGAAAATTCGATAAAATCACACGTTATTATGGCCACCTTAAGGCTTTATCAGGGTGGTTGTTTAGTAACCTTTGACCTCAAAGCTTTTTTGGGCAAGGCCATTCATATAATATCCAGTTGTCCTTTGGTCTTTAACAGATTCTACTCTCTGTGGAAAGTTCTGGTTCTTTCTTTGGTGTTCCTCTAAGAGATGTGGAGGTGGGGCTCCATTAATGAGGAGCAGAAGCAGAAAACATGGTGGGTCACGTCTCAGCCCGCCACATGCAGTGTGTCTGTGACCACGGTCCTGTCTGTCACCATCTGCTGCCACCAACGTGCTGGTGGGGAAGTTGACATCCTAGTGGTTGGTTTAGGGCTCATTTAGCCAGTCATTCCTCAGCATTGCCCTTGAACTAAGCAAGCAGGGACTTGTCCGTCATGAGGGTTTTCAACCTGGGGCGCGTGTAAATCCCAATTTCTGACTGCCTGCAGCAGGTTCTGATTCCAGAAGCCTGGGGCAGAGGACTGAGCATTTCTTTCCAACAAGCCCCCAGGGGTGCTGAGGCTCTGAGCTGGAGCCCACTCTGGGGGTAGCTCTGGATTTCCAGGACTGCCCCATGCTCTTGTCCCCAGGCCAAGTGGAAATTTCTTCCCACGACTTCAGTTTAATATGATGCCCTTGAATGTCACCATGGGCCAAGGGGGACAGGCTACCTTCTGTTCCTTTTGGGGACTTCACTCACTGTGCTGCCCTGTGCCTCTCATGAGAAATGACTCTCAGACCTGAGGCTGAAGATCAGTTGACTCTTATTATCAACTGGTGGATTCCTGGCAGATGGTGAAAATTCCCTAAATCATCATCTAATGAGATGCTGGGAACTAGGATTTTTTTCGATTGCTACAGCTTCGTTCTGACAGAATACGTAACATAATTTTCCAATATTTATGTAAGTTTTTTTGCTGCTTGATTTTGTGCTTTCATGTGTTTTAAAAGTAACATTCCTACTTTTTAAAAAAGTAACATTCCTACCACAAAATTACAAATAGTAGACAATTTAGTAGATACAATAGAGAAATTAAACTTTCTTTAGCCCCATCAAATGGAAGTAACATCTATTGACATTTTTAGATATTAGTCTTTTCGTTAATATAACAATTTATTTTTATTAAATTTTACACCTTATAAATGAAATAACATAAATTATTTATTATTAAAAACTTTTTAAAATGTTTATTTACTTTTGAGAGAGAGAGAGAGAGAGAGAGCACAAGCAGGGAAAGCACAGAGAAACAGGAAGACACAGAATCTGAAGCAGGCTCCAGGCTCTGAGCTGTCAGCACAGAGCCTGACACGGGGCTCGAACCCACGAACCATGAGATCATGACTTGAGCAAAAGTTGGTTGCTCACTGACCGAGCCACCCAGGCGCCCCTATAAATTTATTTTAACAATTAAAATGAAAATTATTGGGGCCCCTGGGTGGCTCAGTCGGTTGAGCTTCCATTTCTTGATTTGGCTCAGGTCGTGATCTCTCCTGCTTATAGGGAATTTGGTCCATTCATGGGTTATTTTACTTCCACACCCCAGAGAAGAGAAGGTCCTTTTTCCTTGCGTTCACCCGCACTGAGTGTGTAACGTGCCCCATCGGTGAGTCTCTTAGTCCCTTTCTTTTTCAGGAGTCCTCTTGCAGTCCACGTGTCTTTGAGCTAATGTCCCCCCCTCCCAGGAGTTACCATTTCCCGTCAATAGTCAAAACAGTGTTATGTTCAAGAAATGGGGTTAACATATCTCTGTTGATCTGGTGCTTTAAGGAAAACACGAGCTTGATGTTTGGCTCGCACCCCTGGCTGGCTCCTCTGGCTTCTTTTCATACCCACAGACCGATACCTCAATCAAAGATGCGATCGCCAGGAGGACTGGAAGAGACTCAGGCTTCAGGCTTGCTTTCTCCCATTTTTTTTGCCAATTTCAGTGAGCAGAGGGAGGTGCTCAGGCTCTTTTCCCACGAATGTCGTTAACGCCTCTTCTCCCTCCGTGAGATGTGAAATGCTGGCGTGGCTGAAGTCAGTGAAGTAGCAAAGTCAAAGGGATCTCGGGCTGGATTGCTTGGAGGGGATGAGGTAGCGAGATGGCTCACAAAGTGGCTCTTTTATCTTGGCTCACGAGCAGGGGAGGGGGGAGCTTTGAGGACAGCAGTGCTCTCCGTTTCATTGCCGTGCTAGGGTCCCTCCAGCGGTGACATCTGGCAGGCATTTGGATGTACAGATTCAAATCAGAGGAGGGTCAGAGCCTGGGCAGCCATGGAAGGCACTAGTCTGAGAGGCAGGGACCACTGTGAGTGTGAACGTGGCCTTTCACGGAGAACATGGGCAGGGAGCTGAGCTCGTGAACACTTGAGGTGGAGAAACAGGTGCCAGGAAGGAGATGTGAGTGGAGTCACCTTCACTGCCCGTGACCTTCCCCCAGTCGCACCACCAGCAATTCTTTTTTTTTTTTTTTTTGATAGGTAAACCAATCTAACTGATATTATTTTATGTATTTTATTTTATTATTTTACAAATAGTTTATTGTCAAGTTGGTTTCCACATAACACCTAGTGCTCATCCCCACGAGTGCCCTCCTCCATGCCCATCTCCCCCCTCCACCCCCCCCCATCAGCAATTCTTAAGATTCCTTTTAGGTTATCTTTACTCACTGCCTTGGAATATCTGAAATCAATCTCCCTTTTAGTTTTTAAAATTAATTTCTGATCTTTTTTTCCCCTGTAATTACAAAGGCTATGAATTCCACCCCGACCTCCCGTCCTTCCGATAGTGACTTAAACTTGAGAGCAGCATGCATACCTTGCACGGTGGATCCCTACTTTGTGAGTGTTGGTTTCATTGTTTGGGATTAGCATGAGCTCTTGAGTTTTGCACCAATTCTGTGTTTTCTTTAAGAAGGACTTCAAACAGAAGAGGCTTGAGAATTCTCTTGCAGGAGCATTTCACAAGTTACTTCCCAAAAGTGCTGGGGTTGACCTCTCTCCTTAAAGTCTCTGAAATGTTTCCACAATAGAGAACACAGTTTCTGGCTCTGGGATCTCTTGTTTCTGGAGGGTTTCTGCAGCCAGGTGGTCCCTGTCTTCATCTCACCGAAGAAAACGTTAACTTCTTATGCGGTTTAGAGTTTCTAATAACAGGGCGTCTTGTTATCAAGGATCCTTTTGCTTACTGTATCGTAGACATGCACTGATGCTGTTAGTTTGGGGTGGCCGAGGCTGTGGGATTTTGGTTCAGGTAGCTTGTTCCGCTTCGTGTGGTTCTGCTTAACTGCTGGAAATGACCGACAAAGACTCATGTGTATGGAGACACTGACTTTCTTCCCGGAGAACAATCGTCCTTCCTCGTCCAGTGGTCAACAAGGCGCTGCCACTTTGTGACACATTTGAATATATTCTTTGTTTATAGACATTCAAGCCAGAAGGACTCATAGCTTTGGCAGATGATTAAAGCCATTTAAGTTAGACTTTTGACACTGTAATTAAATGTGAGCACAAATCAAATAACGCATTCCATGTGCCTTCCAGTGGGGACGGCTCGGAGCTGGCAGAATGTCGCTGTCTAGCTTGGATTACATCTCTGGGATTCCAGAGAAAGCTTTGATTTGTAAATGGTTGAGTTGAACGGTGCCTTCCCAAATATATCTTTTCGAGGTATGAACTAACAAAATAAATGAAAGAAAATTGGATTAATTTTAATAATTCTGCTGCTTTGATTCCAAATCCTTGAATACCTACAAAAACAAAAGTACCTCTTAAAAGAGCAGCCTTGCCTTTGGATACGGGAACTCTCTGTTTCTGTTTACGAGCAGGGAAAGCCAGATGTATATTTTTAGATGGAGGGAGGCGTCCAGGGGAGAGGGAGGGTCCGTGCAGAGCCTTTCCAGGGTGCTGGTCAGAGATCACCAGGCAATTCTTGGAGCTTTCAGAGTGAATGCCTTTCAAATTATGTTTTTGAAGCTAGCTTCAGGCCCCTTCTGATATTGATTGTTTTCATATGAAATAACATTGAAATCCAGTAGCAAATTGGGCTCGATGTAGATGAGAATTCCACACGGGTAACTGGGATTTTATTGAGAACGAACGGCATGAAGGTCAGACACAGAACACTGACCACGGGTGGAAGTTCAGAGGGGCAGGTCCGGATGACCACCGGTTTCCTGCTCAAAGAGAGCTGTGTTGCCACGGCGGCTCGCCTCTTACTTTCTGACCTTGGAGAAAAGACTCAGCCTGTCTAAGCCTCTGTTGTTTGTAAAATGGGAAGAATAGCATGGAAGTCATAGGCTTATGGTAAGAGTGAACTCAGATAATTAACGTATATAAAGCATTTACTGGGATTCCTGGCATATGATAAATTAGTGGCCTATGCCATTATTATAATAACCAACATTGCTCTCCAGATGAAGCAGAAAAGAGGAGGTATACTCTGAGAAAATTTTCTTCTGAATATTTTGGGGGGAAATGTTAGCGACAGATACTCATTGGAATGTTTATTATGAATACAGACTTGGTGTTATATAAGCTGTTATGAATAATAACAGTACAGTTTTGATTGTATGAAAAGGTACAGGTTCATCATAATGGATTGCTATTGGTGATAAACAACCAGTGATTGGGTAACTTATTTAGAAATATCAAATGCTCAGGCTACTTAGAAAACATGAGCAGGATATAAACATCAACCCGTATTATTTTTAGCATTACCGCCTCCCTGCTCCCTGCCATTTATGTGTGTTTTAAAAGAACTGTATAGGCCATATTTCAGGGAGGGAACCTGGAAGCCTATGATCCAATGGCATTTAATGAAATGATTTTGAGTGGAAAACTAGTCTCACTTGGACACAAAGCCTCCTTTGATAAACTATTTTGCCGAGCCAAAGTTGCTCCCACGTAAGAAATAACTACCCTAGCTCATATGGAACAACTCATTTCTTCCCCAAACATACTTTATGTCCAAGAGAAATAGTTTAATAGAGCTTATACCTTCTTTTTCTGTTTTTCTTTTTTTTTTTTTTTAATTTCCCTCATGTCGTATCTAAACAGATTGTCAGAGCAACATTGCTCAGATTTCCACTGAGAAGTCACACGACAGTTAGAGCTGTCTTTGGGATTGGCTTGGAAAATATTGAAATAAACAAGCGTTTGCTTATTCCTTTTGTCTGGCCTGAAATTGATTTATGAGGCTGGACCTTTATTGAACTTTGATAAATACCTGGGAAATAGGTGATCGAAACTTTACATTGAAATGTGAAGCCATGGGTAGATAATTGCTTGATCAACGTTAAGTATTTTGACATGCTTGATCCATGCCATACACTGATAATTAAAAATAGTTGGAGTGTTTTAACTTTGCTGGTAGGGCAGTTATGGCCAAATCTGCTTTATAACTTTCAAATAGCTGTGATTGATTGTAACTGTGCACAATCATTTGTCATATTGCAGAGTGAGAGAATACACTTCATGTATGGATTTTTAATTTATGATATCTTCTTCTTGCCCTACCAATATAATCCATCTTTTCAAACACTAGTAAATCAAGACAAAACCTTTTATTAGTAAATTTATAGATACAATAAGAAAAAAGAAACCAAAAGTTCGTATCTTGTAAAGACCATTATTTCAGAAGTAAATCTTTCCTTATATTTTAGAAAAAGTACAAATCTTATTTTACATATTGTAATTTCATTAGCGATGTTTGGTCAAAGTTTATATATGAAATAGGCCGCATTATACAACTTCTTAAAAGAAAACCTTCCCGCCCCCCCCCATCCCACACATTATTCATTGGGAGGAGACTGAATATTGTGAAACATTATTAATGCTACTGTACATTTAGATTTTAAGCAGTTCTGTCTACAAGAGAAAATTGTCTGATTTTATATGGTGCTATTTGTAGTGATTGTATGGAATATAAATTAACACCCTTCACACTGAGGACTTGAGCTGGCCAGAGGACTAATTATTACCTCTACCTGAGATATTGGGATTTCGTCCATGTCATATTTTTAATATTCAAACCACAAATTGCAAATATTTGATCTAGAATATCAGGGGAGTCTGTATGGTTCCTTTGGTTAAGCATCTGACTCTTGATTTCAGCTCAGGTCATGATCCCACCATCATGGGATCGAGCCCCACATCGGGCTCTATGCTGAGTGTGAAACCTGCTTAAGATTCTTCCTCTCCTTCTGCCCCTCTCCCTCCCTCACATGTGCTCTCTCTCTCTCTCTCTCTCTCTCTCAAAAAGAATCACAAGTAAGGGCATCAGAGTCTGCACATGCTTATCTGGTCACAATGTCAAGTGAAGTCTATTCCCTTGGGAGTTCAGGGACAGAGCTCAGGGGAGCTCTGTCCTTCTGGTGCCTAATTTGGGCTGCAAATTACTGCATTTCTTTGGTCACTTACTTTTTTACTTTAGTTTCCAAAATTGAAAAACCTGAACTATGGTTTCCTAAAAGCAAATTCCGTGAACTTGATCCGTATCGTTTTTCTCTTACCCAGTTCATCACACGGTGGTGCGCCATATTGTATTTCTGCGCAAGATACCCTTCCCAGTAACCTTGAGTGTTGTTCTTCAGTGAAGTCCCTCCTTGTATCTTTTTCTCAGTTTCCTGTTTTATGAGCTTCTTTTGTCCCAAAGTACCTTTTTATTTCCTTTAGAGGTAGCATCATGATGGTGTTTAAAGATGCGATATACAGAATTGGAAATACTTGGCTTCAAGGTCAATGATTCCTGTTCTTACCTCCATCTTTATAAGCATCTCCTGCTGGGTCACGTGCTATGACACTGGACAGGTTACCTCTCTGTGCCTCCATACCTTCAGCTATAAAATCTGGGTGATAGTAGACATAGTTATTAAGGTTTTGTGATGATTGGCCCAGGGCTTGGCTCCGTGTATAGTAAGTACACTTTGAGCTGCTGAATGTTGCCTGAGAAACATACAGAATGGTATGTTGGCTGGCTGGTGTCTACATCTGGGACCGCAGATGCACCAGTGGGTGCATCTAAGTCCTACCCTACCATGAGGTCATAGACTGGCTCTTCTTTTCTCTGCTCAGCTCAAGATAAACAAGCTCAAGACCTACCTTTGATCACTGCTTCTTTGCTGTCTAACTCACCTCTCCCTCCCACTCAAAAAACTTGTGACCCAATCGCATGGCTTAAAAACCACCCAAATTTCAATGGTTCACAATCTTACCTCCCTGTTGTAACCATCTCCTAACTGGTGTCTCCACATACATGGTTATAAGCACCTTTGACTTTAAGTGCAAACCCTGATTTGCCCTCCCAAAACTTGGATTTTCCAAGGCCCAAAACTTGGATTTTCCAAGGCTCTCCCATCTCTGTAAAGTGTAAACATTGTCCTCCCCATTGCTGAGTCCGCTGATACAACAACATGACAGCCAGAGACCACAGATCATGTCTGATTTTCCTTCCTTGGCTCTCTACCTCCAGTGTAGCAGCCAGTCTGGTCCTGGCCTCCGTTACTTGGATGGTGCAGGTATCTTAGTGGGTTTTCCCGGCTTCCATTTGTGCACGTTGACAAGCCTTTGCTTCCCGTGAATGGGGCCGTATAGCCTCTGTTTGTTCGCCAGCCCCAGTGGCTTCCTGCCATTTTGGGGATAAGTCCAAACCCCTCAGTGTGATATGGCTTTTGCCCACCTTGCAGACACAGGATGAAATTACCCAGGCCCTGGCTTGCGGTGCTCCAGCGTTCCGTCTGTTTCTCTGATGTGCCAAGCTTATGCCTGGCTCAGGAAGACTGAACTCGCCAGTCCCTCACTTGGAAGGCACACTCTCCCCGTGGCCCCCTCCTCCCCGCCCCCGCATCTGTGTACGGCTCCCATTTGTTGTCTGGGTTTTAAATGAATGCCTTACCGACTGAGCCAACCAGGTGCCCCCCACTCCTTTCTTCCTTCCGCTCTCTCTCTCTTTCTCTTTCAGAACAAGAGAATTTTGTTGAGGGTATTTTACACAAAACGCTTTCTACCACCGGATCTGAGTGTCTCTTGTTTGGAAGCTAATCAGATGCCAAAGTGTTTCTCAACTGCTCTTTTCTCCCAGATCAGGTTGCTCTCCTGATTTAAATCTTGCCCATATCGAGCCAGATACAACGTGTAGCTGAGAGAGCACGAGAATGCCTGCCTCGCATCTACTATCTCATGGCGACGCACACCATTTTATTAATTAAAAAAAAAATTTCAAAACATAACACATAAAGGAAAGCTCCTGAAAAATCAGTGTACAGCGTGATTCATCATAATACAGGAACAGACCCACCCTCACGCCCCTCCCCCTCCCTGATGCCTCCCTCCCTCTCAGGGAGATACTATCTTAATTTTTTGATTATCACTTCTTTGCTGTTCTTTGTAGATTTCCCATCTAAATGTGCGTATCTAGTCACTAGAGTGTAGTTTTGCCTCTTTTTTAATCTTTATATAAAAGTAATGGTGCAGTGTATTCCTTTCTTCATTTTCATTGGTAGTTTCTTTCATTTTCATTGCCTGGAGTGCCCGATACAGAAGTGTGCCACACATTATGATTCATTCTACTACTGAAGGGTTTTAGAGATGTTCCCAGCATTTGGCTATGGTAGATAATGCTGCAGGGAATGTTCCTGTGTGTGTGCGTGCGTGTGTGCATGTGTGTGTGTGTGTGTGAATGTTCCTATGTGTGTGTGCATGCGCATGCATGCACATACCCTGTACATTTATTGTGTAGTGGCACTGCAAAATCTTTAATGATGTAGATGTGCTGGCCTTTCCCTGTTTCCTTCTGCAGTCTACTCTTTCTTCTTCTCTGCCCTGCCCCTGGCCTTGGGGTTTCACAACTGTGAACTACATCACATGGGCTCCTTCATTCTCCATCTTCCACTAAGTCCAGCATAAACACCAGAAGGAAATCAGACGGTTGGAAGAGAGAGAGAGAGTTCAATTATTTATTTCCCCAACTTTCTTCCTTTGGCCACAGATTGGCACCGACTGTTTCCCTTTAGGGAAAACCATAGCTCCTATTGTTTGCTATATCCTATAATTACAGCTTCATCTGCCTTTGTTTCCAGGTGCTGATAACCACGGTCTCCTTTGGCATTTGGAGCCTGAGGGCCAAGATGGCTTCCCCTTCTTGCTAACCCTCAGGACTTCACCACCCTCTAGCTTTTACTAAATTCTACCCTCATCTTTGTAAGTTCTTCCATTAAACTCTCTTCAGTTACCTCTTCGAATATAGTGTTTTCTAGAAGAATCCTGACTCATAAATAAAGGTATTGTCTAAACCCCAACTGTAGGTGAAAAGTATGCAGATACTCCATATCCTTGTGAAAAAGTTGTTGGTTTTCGTTTTAGATGTTCTGATGTATATGTTCTGTTTTCTCCTTGTGGTTTTATTTACTTAATTTTTTAATGTTTATTTATTATTGAGACCGAGAGAAACAGAATATGAGTGGGGGAGAGGAGACAGAGAGGGAGACACGGAATCTGAAACAGGCTCCAGGCTCAGCACGGAGCCTGACGCAGGGCTGGAACCCACAAACTATGAGATCATGACCTGAGTGGAAGTCGGACACTTAACTGTCTCAGCCACCCAGGCACCCCAACTCACTGTGGTTTTAATTTGAATTTCCTGGATTAATAATGAGGTGGAAGGCTTTTTTTGTAGATTTAATGGGCACTTGATAGCTTCTTTTTTGAATGCCTGTTCAGTTTTTTTGTTTCCACTGGGTTGTGTGTCTTCTTATTGATTTATAGCTGTTCTTTACATATTCTTGGTATGAATAGTAAGTCAGGTGTATTAAAAATACCATCTTCCACTCTATTGATTGCTTTTTTATTCTATTAGTAGTGCTTTTTTGATGAAAAGAATTTCTTAGTTTTTTCTTCATTATAATAGAGTTCAGTTTATCAGTCCCACCCTTTAGAGTTAGTGTCTTTATGCCTTATTTATAAAATCTTTGCCATCCCAAAGTAATGAAGCAATCTTTTGATATTATGATCTAGAAACCTTATTGTTTCACCTTACATTTATATTTACAATTAGCCTGGAACTGATTTTTGACTTCTGACTGATTTTTGATGGTATGAGTTAGTTGTTAGATTTTTTTCCATATGGATATCCTATTTCTCTCAACACCATTTTCTAGAGGTTTCTTCCTCTCTTCACTGCTTCACAAATAAACATGTTCATATGTGTGTAAATTCATCTCTGGGCTGTCTTGTCTTTTCATTGTTTTGTTGATCTTACCTGCATGGATACAACTCAGACCTAATTACTATACCTTTAATAATGTTTGATTTGTCCTACCTCACTCTTAATAGCATCTATTCAATTTTTGACCCTCTGCATTTCTACATAAATTTTGGAATCAATTTGTCCAGTTTTCCAAATAACTTATTGCAATTTTGATTGGATCTATTTTGTATCTGTTGATTAATTTGAAGAGAATTGACATCTTTACAGTATTAAGTCTTTCAATCCATGAATATGGTATGGTTATCCATTTATTTAATCTTTCTTTTGATAATATTTTGTAGTTGTCTTTATACAGGTCCTGAGCATCTTGTACTAGATTTATTCCCATATTTTAAGATATTTTTGATGCTAATGAAGATAGTATTGTTTAAAATTTTATTTTCTACTCTGCCTGACTTATTTCACTCAGCATAACACCCTCAAGGTCCATCCAGGTTGCTACACATGGCCAGATTTCATTCTTTCTCATTGCCATGTAGTATTCCATTGTATAGATATCATGTTTGCACGTATAGGAGGATTAGGAGGTACTTAACGGAGGACCATGGGGGAGAAGAAAGGGAAAGTAGTGGGGAAGAGGGAGGGAGGCAAACCATGAGAGACTCCTGAATGCTGAGAACAAACAGGGCTGATGGGGGTGGGGGAGGGAGAGATGGGCATGGAGGAGGGCACTTGTGGGGATGAGCACTGGGTGATATGTGAAAACCAACTTGACAATAAAGTATTTAAAAAAAAGAACTGAGGATTGAAAAAAATTATTTTCTTTTAATGCTGATATATAAAAATAAAACTGAATTTTGTGTATTGACATATAGCTAGCAAACTTCCCATATTTATTAATCCTAAATATTCATTTCTATATTCTCTTGGGTTTTCTAGGTAAAAAAATGATACTATCTGTAAGTAGCTGAAGTTGTATCCACTTTTTCCTTGGCATTTTATTTTCTTGACTTATGTACTGATTAGGACCTCCAGGACAATTTGTGACTGATGTGGTGATTGTGACCCTCTTTGTCTTTTCTCTGATCTTAAAAGGATTAAATTTCAGTGTTTCATCACTAAAGTATGTGGCTTACTGTAAGGTTTCATAGATGCCATTTATAAGACTGACAAATTTCCCTTTTATTCTATTCTAATCTAATAAGAATTTTTATTATGAATTGATATCAAATTTTATTAAATGTGTTTTCCTCTTTTATTTGAGATTATCATATGATTTTTCTTCTTTACAATGTATGTATAATTTATACTGATTGAAATAGCCCTACATTCTTGGAATAAACCCAGCTTGATCAATAATATATATTATTCTCTTTCTTATACTGTTGGTTGATCAATAATATATATTATTCTCTTTCATATACTGTTGGATTTTGTTTTCTGAGATTTTTTTCAGTTTATTTTGCATCTGCTTTTATGTGTGAGATATCAGCCTATAATTTTTTTTTGTCATAGTGTCTTAGACACATTTTGTGTCAAGCTTTTCCTTTTTTCTATTAGCTAGAAAAGTTTGTATAAGATTAGCATTAATTCTTACTTAAATCTATGTCAGAATTTGCTATTAAAACAGTATAGGCCTGGAATGTTCCTTTTTCATATCTCTGGTTTTCTTTTAGAAAAGATTAGACTTAAAGATTAGATCATGTAATCGATTGATGTCTTAATAGTTACAGGAGTTCAGATTCTGTGTGTTTTCTTCAGAAGTTTTGGTAAATAGTATTTTCCAAAGATGTTATTTGTTTGAGTTAAACTTTTACATTTATTGATAGGAAATCGTTTATAATGTTCTTTTATAATCCTTCTGATGTCTATAGGATCTGTAGTAATGACTCTTTTTTCATTGTTGACTTTGATTATTTTAACCTCTCTTTTTCCCTTGATAATAGTCATCAAGGTCTTATAAATAACTAACTTTTTCAAATATTTGACTTATTAATCTTTTCCATGGTATGGTCTTTTTCTATTTTATTAATTTTATTCTTATCTTTGTTATTTTCCTCCCTTTTTCTTTTTTTCTAACTTCCTAAGATTAATACCTTTGCCTCTCTCCTATGAGGTATTAGCCACAGAAACAATAACATAATTGTCTTATCTATTTCATATTTGCCCTTTCTTATTTTCAGACCAAACCTTATTTAGAATTAAGATACATGTAATTTCTACAGGCATCTCTTCATACAATGTTATAAAGTGTGTCCTAATCAAAAGCATTTTATGTCAAGTGTCCTTTGAATTATTCTTGTGCATCCTTATTGCCCGAATAAACCAACAAAACATATCTATCTGTAGATGTCAAGGTATTTCCTCACTCTGACACATTTTTTCAAAATAATCATAACCTGTAGTTTCTTTGTTCCTTTTGTGCTAAATCAAATACTTTGCCCAAATTTTAAATTTTGTTTCCTAGAAGATTTTGCCACTTTTTCCTACCATCTGGGCACAATGCTAATCCTGTGGGACCCAACTAAAATTTCATTTTCCTCAAAAAACTTTTATTAAAAAGTCATTATTTTACTAATGTTATATTTAATAAAAGAGATGGACAGATATTTCTTGGATAAATGAACAAACCTCAACTTCTTTGTATCTGTACCAATATGTATTATGGTTTTTTTATATTCTTTAAAATCTAATCAGCAGCCTAATCAGTTTTTATTAATATATTATAAATTTGTGGCATTTTACTATTTCTATATTAGGATATGAATTGAAAATTTGTTTCTGGTTATAAAAGTAACACATGCTGTGCTAGTCCAGCTTTCCCCAAGTGTATGACTTGGAAAGAAGCTGTTATGCCATGGTCCCAACTTGAAAACTGAGGCTTGTACTTAAGGATATTTTCTCTGCATATCCTAACATACATCTAATAATGTTTTGAACTTAATATACTGCAGACATTTTCTATGTAGTGAATTTAGATCTGTATCATTCTTCTTAATGCTGTGTGATATGCTTATCTAGTCTCTGATAGGTATCCAACTTATTCTCAGATTTTACTATTACTGAAGAGAATTAGAGTGAACATTCTTGCACCCATGTCTTTGTTTACTGTATTTCTAAAAAGGTAGATTTCCAGAATAGAAATTGCTGAGTAAAGGGATAAATCATTTTCTGATAAGATCTCAATCATAATGTTCTGATAATTATCATAATTATGTATATTAATTCATAACGTACATGAATGAGAGTGTTCTTTTCTCCACATTCTTACCTGTGCTGCCATAATGAGATTTTTTCATTTTTATCATATGAATAAGGCCCAAAATACCATGGTTTGGCTTCCTCATTTTGATTTTATTGAATTTCTTTTAATATTTATTCACAGTTTATAAATGATGAAATCTTATGATAGTGACTTGCTTTTATCCAAATTCTGGTTTTTAATTTTTTAATTGAGTTAGAGCTGACATGTTATAACATTGTATTAGTTTTTGGTGTACAACGTGATTTGATGTTTATATTTTGAAAGGATTAGTACAAAAAGTGTAGTTAACATCCATCACCCCACATTGTTATACATTCTTTTTTCTTGTGATGAGAGCATTTAGGACTTACTCTTAATAACTTGCAGGCTGACAATATAATACTGCTAACTTGTTAACTGTAGTCACCACGCTGTACACTATATTCCTGGGCCTTATTTACCTTGTATCTGGAGATTTGTGCTTTAGATCCCCTTCACCCATTTTGCTTACCCTTCTTTTGCCTTTTAGCAACTACCGGTGTGTTCTCTGTATGAGTTCAGTTTTTTTGTTAAAGTTTATTTATTCTGAGAGAGAGAGAGAAATCACAGGGGGAGGGGCAAAGAGAGAGGGAGAGAGAGAGAGAGAGAGAGAGAATCCCAAGCAGACTCTGCAACTGTCAGCACAGAGCCCAACGTGGGGCTCAAACTCAGAAAGTGTGAGATCATGGCCTGAGCCAAAATCAAGAGATGGATGCTTAACCAAGTGAGACACCCAGGCACCCCTGTTTCTGATTTTTAAATATTCCACATAGAAGTCAGATCATAGAGTATTTGTCTTTCTCTGTCTGACTTATTGCACTTAACATGGTGCCCTCAAGGTCGATCCGTGTTGTTGCAAATGTAAGGATTTCCTTATTTTTCATGGCTGAGAAATATTTCACAGTATGTATATGCCACCTTTTCTTTGTCCATCTTTTATCTGTCTGTAGACTCTCAGGTTGTTTCCATATCTTGTTTTTTTGCGAACCATGTCTTGGTTATCACTTCAGTGAACATGGTAGGTGGGTGCATCTTTTCAAGATAGTCATTTAATTTCCTTGGGTTAAATACCCAGAATTGGAATTGCTGGATCACATGGAAGTTCGTTTTTGTATTTTGTGTGTGTGTGTGTGTGTGTGTTGTTTTGTTTTGTTTGAGGAGCCTCTGTACTGTTTTGATAGTGGCTATGCCAATTCATAAGTCCCTCAACAGTGCACCAGGGTTCCCTTTTTCCACAGCCTTGCCAACACTTATTATCCTTTCTTTTTGATAATAGGCATCCCAACAGGTGTGAGGTGTTCTCTCATTGTGGTTTTGATTTGCATTTCCCTAATCATGAGTGATGTTGAACATGTTTTCCAAGTTTTTTAAAAATAATTTTTATTATGTTTATTTATTTTTGAGAGAGAATGCAAGGTGAGGAGGTACAGAGAGAGGGGGATAGAGGATCTGAAGTGGGCTTTGTGCTGATAGCAGAGAGCCCAATGCAGGGCTTGAACTCACAAACCATGAGATCACAACCTGAGCCTAAGTTAGATGCGTAACTGACTGAGATACCCAGGTGCCCCAAGGTTTTTTGTTTTGTTTTGTTTTGTTTTGTTTTTTCACATTGTGTCTGTCAGGATGGTCAGTACACACTCTTATATGAACCCCAATTGTTTGTCGTATAATGGTTTTTGGATCAATACATCTTATCCCACGATACACTTTCCAGTTGGCTGACAGTCTGTCATTTACACATAGGCTAAATTATATCGTGAAGCTGATCAAATGGAATTGCTTCATTTCAGTGTTTCTCAATTGGCGTGATTTTGCTTCCATATGCATAGACATTGAACAATGTCTGAAGACAGTTTTGGTTGTCGTCACCGAGGATAAGGTAGGTGCTACTGGTGGCCAGTGAGTGGGTAGATGCCAGGATGCTAGCAAACATCTTTCGGTGCCTCCCTCCCCCCATGAAACAAAGAATTATCCAGCCCAAAATGTTGACAGTGCTAAGCCCGAGGATGCCTGCGGACTGTTCCAGATACCATTTTAGTGCTCTCATGATTGGTTCTTTCGTAAGTAGACTGCATCACATCTACCGTAAGTCACATAGTTATTTTCAAAAGTTGCACTGTGCCTTACAACTATTGGATAAGAAATAGTTATGTTATGACTAATTTTGTGTGGCAGAATTATTTTTTTCTTTTCTAGAAAGTGACGCATTAGATGGTGGCATGCTTTGCATCTACCATCCACGATATTACATCGGTGAAAGATGGTAAAGTCACTGTGTCTGATCATTTTCCAGCTATAACTCTGCATCAGTCCAATTTCAGCATGAGACCGGAAGCCCTGTGTCACATGATGACGTAATTGCCATATTGACAGGTGTTAAAAATCAGTCAACATCTACCCTTGCATCTATACTCATCCCACCTTGTGTCTGCTCTCAGGCAAAAAACAATATACAGCATCTGAAACAATTTTGCCTTTGATTTTATGTTAAAGGGTTCCTCTTGGATTTAGCAAAGAGACATGATATTGATAGAATGTTCAAATTCAGTGCAGAATGATTGATCTCTTCATTTGGGGGTTATGAATCATGCCTGGACCTATTGATTTTTCTCCTTCATTTACGCTTATTACTTTTCAATTCAGGAAGATGGTTGGAAATCAAAAACAGTTTCGATGTTAGGGAAGCATTTTGGATTGCTGGATTCTCACCTGAAACCTCTGCTTTCTTACTTCCAAGCAGTGTAATAGTTTAAGAAACTCTGCACTTACTGCTGCACGGAAGGGGTGACAACGGAAATATCTGATCTTCAGCATAAATCCCCTCCTTCTGGCTGTTGTTTTGTGTCAGGCGATGGACACCTCCATGGGTACAGTCAGTTCACAGCTGCACGATTTCGCGGGGAAAGCTCTCGCTCCCGGCTCTTATCGGAGAAAATCTGTATGTGTTCAGAGGGAAATAGACCTTAATGTGAACTGTCAATTCTTTTTTGCACTTGTAAGTGAGGAAAAAAATTAGAAAGTTAAAGGGTGGCAGTTTTGAGTTATTAAGAATGGTCTGGATTAGCCTCAACTTCCATGGGTCAGTCCAAGGTGGCCGCTGATACTTCACATCTGTTTTTGGTTTGCAGTTACTAACAAAGGAGCCCAAGGTATGTATAGCCTCATTGTTAGTGGTTTCCTCGCTCTCTTAAAGACACAGAGCCCCCCACCCCAAAGGTACGGCAATACTTCTAACTTCCATTTACTGATTAGGCAAAAACACTTGGGTTTAGGGGTCACCCCAGGCAGTTGAAAAATTTCTTTGTGAACTTTCCCAGTTTTGTTTTTTTTTTTGTGGCCGTTAAGAAAATAATAAAATAAAAAGAGCTCCCCAGTGCAAGAATTCCAGAAAATGGAGCGGCACTGAGACACATTAATAGCTTCCATGCCTGATGAAAAGTTTGAAACAGTTTTAAGTAACCTGGAATCAGATAGTTCAGATCCAGATATCTCCAAGTCTAGGAGGCGCGGTTTGGGTGCTCCAGCCCTCTGGGCTCAGGATAGGGGTGCTTCATCCATGAGAATTTCGTATGTGAGTTGGAAAGCGAGAGAACTTGACCTTCTCTAATGAAGTCCCACGGATGTTTGGAGAGGATTCCACAGGGACTGCTGTTTTTCTCACGCTCTTTTGGGGAACAGAACCCCACCGTGTGTAGCTGTGCATCCTCACTCACCCTCCCCACCGACCTGGTTAGAGCTCTGGTGTGGTGGCTGGCCTGGCCCCACCAGGCAGTCTTCCAGATGGCTGTCATTATTGTCACAAGTGACCAGTGGAAGCCCCCTGTGGCATCCCAGACGCCCGAGACACAGCGCAGGGGACAGAGCCCGTGGTTTCTAGGGGTTAATGTTTCAAGTGGGGAATAATAACAACACCTTCCAAACACTGGCCCTTTTCTTTGTAAGTAACTCAGGGTAATGAACCCTCTCCCTCTGCTTCTCATTTACCAGCCCCGTCCCTGTGGAAGTCACAGAGGGGAAATTAGCGCTTTCCCACGTCTCCTTGGGAAAGTAACCTTAGGTAGATGGGTAGAGATGCTTCCAGAACATGGGAATGAGGGATCTGCAGCCCGGGGGAGCTGCAGGCATGGAGCGGGGACTGGAGAGGGAAGTCACAGTGGGCGTCAGGGGTCCTTACCCTGGGAGGCTGGGGTGACCCAAGGCACATGTACCTGTAATGAGCGGAGAGGAAGTAGGAGGAAGAGGGAGTGAAGGGCTCCTGATGTTCAACTCTTACATCTTTTCTCTTAAATCAAGTGCTGTTGAAATTTTGGCATATTTTCTGTCCAACGGATATGTACTTTTTTATGTGTGTTTGGCCGATGGCCGCTTCTCTTCCTCCGTACATCTTCAGTGCCTGACACAGGGCTGAGCGCAGAGAGACGATGCCAGGAAGGATTTGATGAACGGATGAGTGATCACTTAAGAAGAATATCTGCTGCATCACAAGGTTGCGAAAACCTGTTTGAATAAGGAAACTTCGGAGGGCGTCCCAGTTACCTTTTGCTGAAGAACAAATTCACTCTGGAACTTGGGTTAAAATCACAGTGACCATTTCATTACTTCTGTTCCTCGTGGTTCCTGGGGTGGACGGGGCTGAGACAGGCTTTTTTCGCCTCAGGGTCCCTCTGATGGTTGCAGTCACGCGGTGGCGGGGGGCTGGGGTCATCTGGAAGTTTGCCTCACTTGTACCCCTGGGGGTGGTGCCGGCTGTAGGTGGGACTCGGGGCTGGAATGCCCACGTATGGCCTTTCCACATGCCTCGGGCTTTCTCCCAGCATATGCAAGAGTGGCCGGTGCCAAGGAAACCAGATGGACGCCGCCTCACATTTACAGGTGGCTTGGAGGGCACAGAAGCTGAATTTTTGCTGTTGTGACAGTTCTTCCCAGCTTTGAAGAGTAGGAACCTGGACCCCACCTTTTGATAAGAGCAGTGTCATGTCACGGTAACCTGATAAGATGGGCACCTGTGATGGGGAATCTCACTGGGCCCTCTGGGAAATTCAGTCACCATGGGTGATTCAGCAAATGTCTAGAAAGGCAATGGAGCTGGCATTCGGATGGTTTTCAGTAGTTGCACATGGGACCATCCCCATTGCTGAATTAGTTTAACTGGACATCATCTTAGAACTACTTGGGAAAATTGCCAGGGCTGTGTAGCATCAAAAGAGAAGCTGTTATTTTATTTTAAAATAAATGTGCTGTGAATAGATCATGAGGCAGGCAAAATTCAGGACATATAGTCCTTCTTTCATTCACTTGTTTATGCGGTCAGTGTTTCGTTATTGTTAGAGAATATCTTCTCACGGACAGGTAATGTCAATTCAGTTACTGAGAGCGAAACCCCGTAACATACAGAGTTGGAAGGCCTCTTAGGGACCATTTACCTTCTTCACTTTCATGGCCTGATCTGGGGGAAATGCTGGAGAAAGTCGCCTCTAAAGTTACGCGGGTCACATGTCCTGGAAATGGGGGTTGGGGTGAGGGAGCAGCGTGGGGGAGGGGCGGCCAGCCCCTCTGTGCCTCTCTTTCGGCATCTGTCACTGTCCTCATCACTGTCGTTCTCTATGGTGCCCAGGAGCGTGTGTGCATGGTGGTGGCAGGGGGTGGAGGGAGCGTGGGTGTCTCGCAGCTTAAGTTCATCTGAGTTTTGAATGCACATCTTCTCAGGAATTAGCAAGCAGTTGAAAACCAGTTGAGTGGCAAGTTCAAGTCAGACTTTGGGCCTTTGAGGGCCTCTCCTGGCTGCCCACGGGGATGGCCGGCACTCTCCTTCCCTGGAGCTCCTGTGCTCTGTTGACATTCTTCATTCATTCATTCATTCATTCATTCATTCATTCAGCAAATGCTTGCCAAGCACCAGCACGGAGTCAGAGCACCATGGGCTCCTGGGAGTTTGCTGTTCTGGGTCTGTGGGCCGCGGGGAGGGTGGCCCACAACAGGGTGCTCAACATGTGCTAATTACCCCCTTGAACCAACCTGTCACATTACCAGCCGATTTGCCGAAGGAAAACTGGCCAGGTGGAATCCATGGCTCCTTGACTCACTAAGCAGATAAGAATGAGGCCAGGTTGAGACCTTGCTGCCCGGAGCCAAGGCCCCATGAGCAGGGACCGCACTGGACGCATGCTCCCTGAGGTGTATTGGCCTGGTTCCTCTCCGGCAGGACGGCTCCCGCGGTGACCCAGAACCCAGCTCTGCCCCTGCCCTCCCTCAGTTTACACCTAAGCCTTTTGTTGGGGGTGGGGGGCGGTGAACTGGTAGTGTGGGTGCGGGCTTTGCAAGCCTGAGGTTGCTCGTCTCTTCTGCCAGTGCCTTTTAAAATTTTTTTAAAAATGTTTATTTATTTTTGAGAGAGAAAGAAAGGCAGAGAAAGAAGGAGAGGCAGAATCCAAAGTAGGCTCCAGGCTCCGAGCAGTCAGCGCAGAGCCTGATGCGGGGCTGAAACCCATGAACCATGTGATCCTGACCGGAGCTGAAGTTGGACACTTAACCGACTGAGCACCCCCCCTCCCAGCACCCCTCCTGCCAGTGCCTTTATCTACAGCAGCTTCACATGAGGCTGAGGTACCCGCCCCCCACTCTGCCTCCTGCCCGTCACACTTTTCCACACCTCGCCCCATCCACTGTGTGCCATTCATTAATGTGCGAAGGTGAAGTTCGTTTCCCTTTAAAAATCGCAGACCAGCATATGAAACAATGCCTTAGAGTGCCTTGAAAATGAACCTCTGCTCCCCCGGCAGCCCGAGAAGAAAACACTTCACCAGCCACAGTTACTGCCGCCGCCTCCGAGATGGGTGGGAGCCTCCCCCACACTGCAGTCCCCCCTCCAGGTGGCCATGAACCAAACAAACCACTGTCACCCACTGAGCTCATTCCGCTTTGGTCTATGAACTAAAGTAGAAGAGGGAGAAGGAAAAGAGAAAAAAAAAAGCCTACAGATATTTTTAAAGCACAAGTGAGGTTGAGAAGAGAGAAGTTGCAGGGCGCCTGGGGGGCTCAGTCGGTTAAGCGTCCGACTTCAGCTCAGGTCATGATCTCACGGTTCGTGGGTTCGAGCCCCGCATCGGGCTCTGTGCTGACAGCTCAGAGCCTGGAGCCTGTTTCAGATTCTGTGTCTCCCTCTCTCTGCCCCTCCCTCATTCACGCTCTGTCTCTCTCTGTCTCAAAAAGAAATAAACTATAAAAAAAAGAAAAGAAAAATTGCAAATCAGTGACATTTTTCTGCAGATATTTCCAAGGCACTGTTTTGCTCTAAGTATTTAGCGTTTACATGGTCTAGAAGTCAGTGTCATCTCGTAATAGGATTATTTTCAGGAGAACCTCCTTAATTAAAGTTTACTTTAATTCCTATGTATTTTTATATATTTTAACGGCGTATATTGTTTTTGTAAGTGATGCTCTATAGACATATCCCCAAACTATAATAAAATAAATAAATACATGATGACATCATAAGGGGTCCCTCACATATTAGGATATAATCCGTATCCTTCCCGCAGTTCATCTCTGGAAGGGGTCTGCGAATATCAGAGTTAAGGCAAGGTGTGAGCATATCCCAGGGTTGTCTACACAGAAAACAAACACACCCAAAGATGACCTTTAATGTGATGGGACTTGCATGGGGAAGATTTTGAACCACCCAGAATTACTGAGAAGTGGAATAATTAGTATGGTGTGGAATCACTGATAGGGAGAACCCATCTGTGACGTCCGTGGTCAGATCTCACCCAGAAAAACAGTGGCTTTAGTCTGAGGTGCGTATCTGTGTAATTTATCTTTGCTCCTTATCCACGTGTATTTCCTTATGTTACACTAATGAGCAATGCAAGCTTTCCTGAAAAGCTTTCTACATTATGAATGTTGAATTTTAACGTTAATGGATACAAAGGAGACAACTGGAGGATAATAGTGTCAATTCAAGAACTGAAGAATGAGTCACACCCTAAGGGCCCTTTAAAGGGACATCTAGCACCCTCTAGTGACAACAGTCCAACCGGTTAAAAGGAAAAGTCCCTGCAAGGCTTCAGGTCCCTCGCTTGCAAATAAACAAAGTGGTGAGTTCTTCGGCTAATAGGTGCTGGATTCCTAAAATTCTCCGGGCAGGATTATTTTTGTGCCTGTAAATGCAGGATGCGATAGTGTCCAGCAGGCATCCCTCAGCGTGCCTTCTGGCCCAGCATCAACAGTACATTTAGAATTGTCCCTTCCATTTGTCCCTCAGATACTGTGGCTTTCCCCAAACTGCGTGTGGAGATTTAGCCCGCGTCACAGTTTCAATGCAGTTCAGTGCATTTGAAAGATTAAATGCATTTTTTTGTAAGGCTGAACTCGAGACGACCTGGCCTGTGTTACCTGAGTCCATCTGAACTGCACACTATACTCCAGTGCCTGGAGAGCAAGCACCATGCAGAGAGTACAATGCAGAAGACCCAGTGTAGCAGACGCTCCAGCTTTCACACACCTGCCTTCAAGTGTCAGTTACCTGAATTCACTCTCCCAAGTGTAAATGCATTATTTATGGCAAACACTTTGTTCCTTGGTTTCATTTTGGATTCCATTTGTGATATAAATAAATTAGCAGATCCATATGTACATATTAAGTGATATAGAAAGAAGGCCCTCTGAATCTGACTCAAAATGATTTTTGAAAAGAACGGGGGAGCAATTGTCTCATGCAGGCATCTCTGTAAATTCCCATTACTTGGGTGACATTATAGGGGAATTTATTATCTTTCTTTACAAAGTGGTATGGGGCGCCTGGGTGGCGCAGTCAGTTAAGCATCCCACCCTTGATCTCTGCTCAGGTCATAGTCTCACAGTTTGTGGGGTCAAGCCCCACATCGGGCTCTGCGTTGATGGTGATGAGCCTGCTTGAGATTCTGTCTCTCCTTCTCTCTGCCCCTCACCCACTTGAGCTCTCTCTCTCCTCCAAACAAATTTTAAAAAACCTTTAAAAAGTAGTATATATTTTCTTGACAAAATAATTTATGGATTGTCAAGACGAGAATAGGGGCAGATATCTAGTATCCTCTAAATGAAACTGATACACTTAAAAAAATTAAAAGTCTAACCAGGTCAAAATGTAAGTTAATTAAACAGCTCAAGAGAACTTCTCAGGGTGGTCAGAGGTGATTGCAGAGCAAGTAACTGGGACATAACACTCCAGATCTGAGTAGGGGGCAGAGGAGCAGGACAGCCCCTAGTCGGGATGGCCACGTGCTTTTGTGTGGCCTTCAACTGTGTGGCATGGGTGCTAGACCCATGCCCTGGGGGCAGACCGTGACTTATAGTGACTACTGCAGTCTGAAGGCTGTCACATCTCTGCTCATATATGCCACTTATATGGATAAAAAACATTGAAAGGCATACAATGGCTCACAGATTATATATGGAAACACGAACATTGAAACAGGAAATTTCTTTTAACTTATTGTGTCAAGATAAACGTTCTCAGGATTTTCTTTGCTTTTTTAGCCGTGAGGAATAAATTGACATATTTAGGGTCCCTAATACTGGCTTTAACACTCCTGCATTTTTAGAGGCGTATGGAATTGGGTAAGAGCGAAATTGCCACAAAACATGAGAGTATATGTGATGCTTATGAAATTGCATTCATTGGAATCATTGCTCCATTTGAGCCTGTAGAGCCGAACTGACACGTGCTTCAAAATTAAGGAAATTGCAACTTGGTGTTGAGAAGTTGAGGATTTAGTATGTGATAACAATTTCCTTGGTTTAGATGAGTTCAAATCAACCAAGATGTTGAAGAATGCTATTTACCACGTAGACAGGTGTTGAAACAGTAGTTATATAAATTGTAATTGGATTATTTCTTAATCTGCTGCTGGAGGGCATCTCTCTCTCTCTCTCTTTTTCTCTCTCTCTCTCTCTCTCTCTCACACACACACACACACACACGCACACACATACAGAGTCTTACTCAATGGAGTGAAACTGCTACGCGCAGTAAGCTTTGAATAGAAAAACGGTCCCCGACCTGCGTGTAATGAGCGACTTTGGTGGCTGAGAGTGCCTTACGCTGCACCCATTCTCAGGCAAAACCTCCAAGAGACGGAAAAGTTCCACTGAGTGAGGTAGTTTTCCATTGTGGGGGCAGCTCCAGATGCTGGGTCCTTATCTGGAATCTCAGCCGTGTCCCTGGCAAAAATCCTTGGGACATCCTTCTTGCAGGCCTTTCATGAATAATCCAAACAGTATACATTTTAAGGTTCGTGTGTCATTTTAGGGACAATATAGAGGCCCTGGTCCATTGTTTTACCCTTAAAACGTTTGCATCTCATGGAATGGTTCCAGGCTCCGCAGTGTTATGTGGGCAGAACCTGAGTAGACAAACACAGACTTCCTGAGTATTGGACACCTAGTGGCTGGACAAAGTCCTGTCATGCCTTATTTCCTGGTGCAGACCAGCATGCCTGGCATGGAAATGGCCCTTTACTGGACAGGATGGGTTGATGTTGGATAGAGGACCGTGACAAAACACAAGAGTGTCTTCTGGGTTCCCTTACTAAATGGAATTACACATAGGGCTCCTCTCTTCTTGCTGTAGACATGTAAAAAGGAATATGCAAATCAGAACACCTGAGTGGCTCAGATGGCTAAGTATCAGACTTCAGCTCAGGTCACGATCTCACGGTTCATGAGTTCAAGCCCTGCGTCAGGCTCTGAGCTGTCAGCACAGAGCCTGGAGCCTGTTCGGATTCTGTGTGTGTGTCTCTCTCTACCCGCCCCCCCCCACTTGTGCCCTCTCTCTCTCAAATATAAATAGACATTTAAAAACTTTAATAACAATAATAAAAATAAAAAAAATAAAAAGAAACATGTGTTTGGGTACGCACACACAGAACTCCACAAATGTAAGTATTATCTGCTGAATGTCACCCAGATATTTCTAAAAAAACATTGAACCTTATGTGTTACTTCTATAACTTTTACATTAAAATTTAATTTCAATTTACTGTCAATGTTCAGAAATTGAGATGAACAAAAGGAGAAGAAGGAAAAGCAAGAAGAAAAGAAAGACTATCTACCATTAGTACCATAGCATATAGCCTACTGATAGTTTTCTCTTGCCTTTTTACTTTTAACAAAATGGGTCACTGACATAATGGTCTTTTATAACCCAGTTTTTAGCTTACCAGACTTAATCTCGTAACAGTTTTCCATGTCACTGAGCATTCATCTGTTACGTCATTTCTCTGCAGTATTTCCAGCACTGATGAGCATTCCAATGTACGATGTTTAATACTGGGATTAACCAGTCCTTCATGAGCGAGTCTTCTGTTGGGTCTTCAATTAAAATTATGGTTTATTATCTCTTTGCTGCGCTCGTACATCATTTTTAGAACTGTATCGCCCTCATCCAAAGTGTTTCAACTCTTGACCTTCCTCCATCGATCCCATGTAGAGAAGTTAGTAACAGAATAAGGATGAGAATTTGTTGCCCCTGTAGAAAACGGGAGCACATGGTTTTTTGTTTTCTGTTTTTTTTATGTTTTATTTATTTCTGAGAGAGAGAGAGACAGCGTGAGCAGAGGAGGGTCAGAGACAGAGGTAGACACAGAATCAGAAGCAGCCTCCAGGCTCTGAGCTAGCTATCAGCACAGAGCCCGACGCGGGGCTCGAGCCCACGAACCGTGAGATCATGACCTGAGCCAAAGTCGGACACTTAACCAACTGAGCCACCCAGGCACCCCGGGGAGCACATGGTTTTAAGACAACTAAATGACAATGCCCCCTTTTACTGTTATAGGAAATGTATGGTCAGTTTAATATGATTTCCTTCTTTCATTTGGAACAAGATAGGAACAGGCTTACAAGGAGTTTTGGTAACATCATAGGGAATGGGTCCATGATGGGTAAGTAAAAATGGAAATGTAGAATTCACTCATGGGCTCAGATGTCCACAGATACTGATGGGCCACACTGTCCATTGTGGTGTTTGCTGTGTCCCAAGGAGAGTGGAGAAGGACCCTGTCCTGGCAGACCCGGGCAGGATGGCCCCCAGGCTGTGCCCCTCTGCTATATTGGCCCTGACATGGGTCTGCCTGGTTACTGAAGGTGGCTTCCCCTAAGGAGGAGTGCTGTCTGGTTAGAAGGCACCCAGTCCTTAAGATGCTGAGTGATCTGGTGCTGAGGCCCAATGTAGGTGTCAGCTTGGGATGGTGGGGGTAAAGGGGAGGATTAAGTGATACCTTTATCTTTGGATAATTCCCCCAGGGAATCATGTTTGGGACCTGGTTTCTGCACTACTCAATTCTTTTGTTTAAAAATTTTAAAGTTATTTATTTATTATGAAAGAGAGAGAGAGAGAAGGAGGAAAAGAGAGCATAAGCAAGGGAGGGGCAGAGAGCAGAAGAGAGAGAAAGATTTCCAAGGGGGCTCTGCACTGTCAGCACAGAGCCTGATGTGGGGCTTGAACCCATGAACCGTGAGATCTTGACCTCAAAGCCATAATCAGGAGGCAGACGCTTAACTGAATGAACCACCCAGGCCCCCGCCCCTGCACTACTCTATTCTAATTAATAGACATGTCAAATGCTTCCAATAGCCAATCAGAGTTAAAAAGCAACTTTGCAGGGGCGCCTGCGTGGCTCAGTCGGTTGAGCGTCCGACTTTGGCTCAGGTCATGATCTTGCGGTTCGTGGGTTTGAGCCCCGCATTGGGCTCTGTGCTGACAGCTCAGAGCCTGGAGCCTGTTTTGGATTCTGTGCCTCCCTCTCACTCTGATCCTCCCCTGCTCATGCTGTCTCTATCTCTCTCTCAAAAATAAGTAAAATATTTTTTTAAAAAAAGCAACTTTGCATTAACTATTCAGAGAATATTAGACTTGGATGTTATCATGCCATTATAGACATCAGGAATTACTATCCTTGAAGATGGTAAGAATCCATCAAACATCTTGTTGGAAATGAAGAATATTTGCCTTTTGAAGAATTTGTGACAGGAATTACAACCCATTATCTGAAAATGGTTTTTTTTTAATTAGATCATTTCTATATCTGTCTGCATTTTCAAAATTCAGCACAATGAAACTTACAGATAGACTCTTGAGGAAATAGGTCAAATAGTCATATCTGGTTTTCTGTTTGTAAGTATCCAAGCAAAGAAATTAGTCTCTAATAAAACAATATTTTTTATTAATTAAAGAATAAAGGACGGGCGCCTGGGTGGCTCAGTTGGTTACACATCCAACTTCGGATCAGGTCATGATCTCTCGGTCTGTGAGTTTGAACCCCGCGTCGAGCTCTGTGCCGAAGGCTCAGAGCCTGGAGCCTGCTTCGAATTCTGTGTCTCCCTCTCTCTCCCTGCCCCTCTCCCGTTCATGCTCTGTCTCTCAAAAATCAATGAAAACATTTAAAACATTTTTAAAAAGGAATAAAGGAGATATGTGTATATATACGCACATAGGAGTTAATACATAAATTTTAGAGTGAGAAAGCAAAAGGAAATGTTGTAAATCACCAGCAGTTGGAGTAACTAGCTGAAAGATACTAGGAGTCCTTTATATTAACTTATTTCTATACGTTGGAAACTCCCCCTCCCCATAAAGAATGAAAAGATTTCATTGCTTGATTGGAACTAAGCAGTAACCAAGGAGTAAAGAGCAGAGGCTTGATGAAGCATTAGGTGCCGTGGGTCTCTGGGGACGACAAGAAAGACCAGGGTGAGGTAGAACCAGGCAGAAGTTTCCCCCAAGGCTCTTTTGTGAGCACAGTGTTCATCCTGTTTAATGCTGGTCTTTGGGAAATAAATACTGGAGCATTGCTCAGGGGGGCACCGCGGGTAACAGTCACAATCGATGCTTCTCAGGAGAACCAAAGCAAGGGATCCCCCTGGAGCGGAGAGCATTCTTCTCCGCACTCCTGAATCCTTGTGGACGCTGCCCAGAGAAAACAACTCGGCACTTTGAAACTTTGGGGGAAACAAAATCTTAATCGGCCTGCCATCTCCTTCATTGTTCAGAGATGAAAAGAGGGGAAATCAACACCCCCTCAAAGTGTGGCCGTTGAGAACATGTAGGTTCTGATTTTTACCCAGAATAGGATTTCTTTTATTTTCCCTTTTCCCTTTGTTTTCTTCCTTTGTTTCTTTCCCCGGCGCCCCTTCCTCCTCCTTCTATCCTAGCGCAAAGGGGTGAGTCAGGGGACAATAAAAGATAAAGGGACCCAGGCTAGTTTCTAGAACTCCGACATGTGCAGGCCTGAAGTCCGAGTGAAGGTCTAGAACCAAGAGCTGCTGAATGACTCAGGATTCGGTGTCTTGTGTTCTGAGGGTCCCCTTGGTGGAGACCACATTTCTTTACTGGTCCAACTTTCGTGTAGCTAGATTCAAAACAAAATGTCGTTTCTTCCAGAGAACAAGTAATTTCCTGAAAATGAGCAATTAAAGGACTGAAGTCCTCTAAGGAATGTTCAGGCTTATATTAGCTGTACTTCCTTTGAGTGGAAAACAGACGTGTGGCCCTGAACTTACAGCTTGGGTTTTAAAGCCACTTAAAGAGGTCTTCACCTAGTTTCTCTGCATAGTCAAGAGCTCTCTGAGGGTCTGTGGCCCACGGTGTTGACTTTTGTCAGAGGGGGACGGGCTGCTCACAGTATAAACCATTTGTAGTCGTTTCAGCTGTTTGGACTTTAAATACATCTTTAAAGACCAGGATGTGATGGTCTTGATTAGTTTTCTCTGTGTCTTGCTTCACCGTACTAATTCTAGAGGCTTTGCGTGTTTTTGACGGGTTTACTGTGGAGCCAATAAAAAATTACATGTGTTTGGAAAGAGAAAATGAAACTCTCCTGGAATACGCACTTGGGATGTTGAATCCGTGAAGGTCGTGAAACATCAGCAGGCAAATACGGTAACGTGAAATAAGTTCTACCTGCAAAGTTTCCGTGTTGGAGAAAGGGCCAGGGAGCGTGTGGGGCAGGGCGGCCCGGGTCCTGTGTCTCAGGCGTGTGCGGCAGGGCCAGGGAGGCGAGCCCAGGAGGCCTGGCACCCGGCTGCGGGGGGCCCCCCACGCCCCGTGCCCAAGGGCTCACAGCACGTGCGAAGCCACGCGGAGTCCCGTCACATCTGCATCCTGCCTGTGCGCGGCGTGCCATACGCCGCACACCAAGTCACACCTGCTGTGGTGGTCCCTGTCCTGGCAATTGATGCCTTTTTTTTTTTTAATTAAAAAAAATCTCTTGGCTGCATATCATCAAGAAAAACAACATTGTTTTCAGGGTGCCTTATCTCTCCACTCCCAAATATCCTGTTTCTCCGGGCCCGGCGGCCAGGACCAATAGAAACGTCTTCCTGCCATTGGCTGACTTCATTTCCCAGACTTAGCACGATCTCATCCGCTCTAAACAACCTCATCAAAACTACTTTCTGGTCAGAGAGAAGCAATAATTATTATTAACATTTATTAACGATCAATAAACTTGATTGCATTATGGCCAGCACTATTAAGGTAAGGAGAAGGTTCCTTTTCGTTTGACAAAATCTTGTGCTCGTTACTCTTTTCTTTGGTTTCCTTTATCAAGGCAGATAAGTCCGGATTGGGCAACACCCCCCAGAGCCACAATAGAGGACAACAAGATTTCCTCTGCACTGCCTAGTAAATTTCCTTTTTCCTACTCCAACCATCCGCAAGGCTTAAAAACTTCAAACTCGGAAAAAAATTGGGGTTTCTAAATTCACTGTTGAGGGCCGTGGATGACTTTCGCGAAGGCTTTTCGGAGCGCGTCTGAATTTTCGTGTTCTTTAACTATCCCTAGCGGTGCGTGGATGTGTATCTGCTGGAAGGCGATGGACTCGGAGAGGTTGGAGGGAAGGGTCAGAGAAAAAAGATGGGCTTGTAAATGGACTTCTGGATGCTCTGAAAGACTCCTTGAGCATTGGGGTTGCTAGCCAGCCCCCGTGGCGAGGAAGAGGTGCCGGGCGAGTGGTGGTTGGTCATGAGACACGAAAATGTTGACTTGCTCTTTGGATCCTTCGTGCTGAGAACGGAGCGTTCTCATAACTCAAACGGTGGTAATCGGTTTGTTCAGTTATATATTTATCTTTAATAAAAATACTCCTCTACGCGCTGTGAGTAAACGTTCTTGACCGTCACAGTTGGTCTGTGGGAATGGGAGAGCGGCAGCCTATCGGTTGATTCTCTTTGCTCTGGGGTACGTGGTCTGCTGTGTTTTTCGTGCCAATGTCTCCAGTAGATCGTGTAGAGAAATTAATGGGGAGTGAATCCATTCAGATGGGAATCTAAACACGGCCTAATTACTTTCAGTGAAGCCAGTTTAGTGGCGAGTGTTGGGCAGTAGAATGGGGGCTATGAAGTGGTGATCTGTTGAAATATTTTCAAGGCCACCCCGCCTTGGTGACATTGGTAAAAATGAGAAAACTCAGCAGCAAACACCTACCGAAGGGAAGGAAAGCAAAGCTTTATTTGTTGTGTGTCTTTAGTTTTGCTGCCTGTAGGTGGGAAGTGTTCAGCTGTGTTTTCATCAAGGGTTTTGGTTAATGTGAAAGCTCACGACTACGGAAGTTTGCCCAGAACTGAGCCAAGGCATTTTCAGAAATCTTCCTTGGTTCAGTATCTGAAATGTTTGCATTAGAGGTTATGATTAATACTCACCCTAGGTAGTGTGTCTCAGAAGTTTTGTTCAGTTTTCACTCTTCAAAGGATGTTTGCTGTTTCCAGGAATTCTCAATAATGTATGTTAAAAAAAAAAATCACATATCAAAGACTAACCTTACAGAGGTTTTCCTTTCTCTGGCTTCAAGGATCCAAGTCTGCTGACACTATCATAGAAAAGAATTTTAAAATTGAAGGTTTGTTGCGCCCCTTTCAACTATGTGAGCAGAAATTATTTGATTGCATAATCCAAAATTCTACCCTTTTCATTCGTATTTTCTCTCTTAATTATGTCCATATTTCATAACAATTTAAATCAAATACTCTGTAAATTTTGAAGAACTTGGTCCAATTATGTGTGTTCCCAAAAAAAATCAGTGTATGGAAGGACATTGAAATAACAGACCGTCCTTTAGACTGTGGGGTATGTTTTGCAAAACACAGATGTGTTATACTGTTTAATTTAAAGTATACTCATCTGAGGATATGAAGGTATTTTGAAACTTGGATGTTTCATGACTTCTAGAATAAATTTTGGGTGGTAGTTTATACTTGTCTGGATACTCTTGCTCGCTTTCACGTTTGACGGCACTGCCTCGTTTGTATCTTGTGTATTATCTCAGGTGAGCTTTAAAATGACCTCAAGGGGATTCTTTTTAATCCTCTGTCCAAATAAAATAGCCCTTCTTTATAGGGAACTTCCTTTAAGACTAGTTCTGTTGGGCTTCCTGGGCAAGGTAATGCGACGATTTTACAGACTTGTTTATAGAGTGGAAAAAGGCGGCCTGACTCTGTTGACGGCAGTTTTAATTATGTGAGTGCAAAACCGAAATTAGCGTAAGGAAAATTACGGCTGTCCGTTGGAGTTAGGAAACAGCCTGTCATACAGCAATTTCTGGTCTCAAACGTACTGTTTTTTGTTATTGTCGTTGTTTCAGTAAATAAATCAGTCAATTAAGCATCAGATGTACTGAATTTGGTACTCCGCATTGGAGTGAGCTTTGTTTGTTTGTTTGTTTGTTTGGTGTTAACATGTATAAGACCTTGCGAGGCGGTATGAAAAGCTAAATGTATTTCTCCCGGCTTTGTGATTCTCGCTATATTTTCCCCTGGTGTTTGCAACTGGGAACAAAAAGTTTGCATTGGAAGAAGTAAAGGAATTTTTGGAGCTTACCTGAGAGTTCCTGTTTGTCTCTAAGTGTCCATGGATTTTAAGATCAGATTCTAAGAGGTCTCATAAAAACATGTAAGCATCAAAGATGATGTCCCCACAGATAATTCATGGTTCAGTTTCAGTTTTCCCATCTGCTTTTTACTTTTCGCACCATATGACAGTACTAGCAGCAAGGCTTTAACAGCCTGTTTCCCCAGGTCCCCACGGAACAGCGCGGTGTTGCTTCAAGACTCCAAGGAGCCGGTTGTTAAGCCTCAGACCTGGGTTGTGCTTTGGTTAGGATTTTTAATCCAACCTCCCAAAGACTTCCCTGGTCCTTACATTGTGCCCTGGGTCACTTGGGAGTCTAATGAAAGCCCGCAGCCCCTTCTAGGATAAATGCTTTAAATGCCTCGAAAGGGACACTTAGGATGACAACAGAAGCTAATTCTATCCAAGTACAATTCAACTCTTGGACTCCTGGGGAGGCCGCAAACCCCATGTTGCAATCCCTGATCCTAGAGTTCCAAGATCCTCGGTGATCACAGTGGGAACGTGGGGATTTTCCATTATCACGGAGGTCTGACACTTGAGGGTCAAGGAGAGAGCAGGGCCGATGCAAAGCATCTTAGAAACAGACAGGATGTGGAAAGTTACAAGGCTTGATGAGGGAGATGCATCACTGTTTCAATTAGTTGTTTAAAGAAGTTACTTTGATTTAACAGAGGTTGGAGGGTTAGATGATGATTGAAACATGGTGTTAATTTAAAAACATCCTGCTTATTTTATATGTTTAATGCTCTGCACATAGCAGGCACTCTGAATATTTGCCGTCATGCGTGAAGGAAACGTTAGTAAAAAGCTCGGGGTTATAGGAGGAAGGTTCATCTCCTAGGGTTTGGGTGCATATGATTAATGAGTTGAATGGCTCTAGGCATGTGAGTTTTCATTGGCCCATTGGCTTGTGCAGAATGAGACTTGGTTCATCCCTTATTACTTGGGTGGTGGGAGGGATTCAGGCCATGAAAGGAATGTAAAATGTAAAATGCTGCTGTCCCGCTATGTAAATGTCATGTCCCCGGAGCAGGGGCCCTGATCATCTGTCCTTGCCTAAAAGTGCAAGTACAGACTACTGCCTTAAAGGGACTTGCCATTTGCATTTGTGAGCAGCTCTCTCATACAGTCCGCCCCCCAGCCCCGGATAGAGCACTAGTCTCCCTAACAATCCGAGTCTGAGCCCACACCTGTGTCCACTCAGCACCCTGGATCAGTAACAATGGAAAGGAGAACAGGGAACAATGAAACTTTTGGATTCTTTCCCATTAAATATGCTGACCGAGGACCACAGTGCTCTCAGAGAATATTCTGGAAGCCAGAATCATTTCTTAATTATCGACATTTTCTTTCAAATGATTATTTCATTATTATTATTATTATTATTATTTTGCAAAATAGGCCTTTATTTTTTTAAAAAATCCAGCAAAGACACACATATGTACACTTGTTTAGATCTCTTGAAAAAGCACACATAAAAACAAAATAAATTAAACCACCGTTGCTGATGCCTTCAAGAGATCTTACTTCAGTGTTTAGAACTTAGGATAAGATTCCCTCTGTAGAGGTGTTGACCCAAGGCAGAAAATTCCACCTTGGCATCCCAGTAACTTGGCAGATGCGTTGATTTAGTGGCTGATGCAGACTCACCCAACCAGCAGGTGTGGGAAAGCCAGGACTGTGCAAGTTTCTCTGCCGTCTAAGATCTTCTGACAAGAGTGTCTAACAGAGACAGTCTTCAGGTCCTTCTAGTATTTTCTAGACAGCACTCTTGGCTTTGGTAGGATCTTCCCTTTAGGGCCAGGGAATACCTCAAACCACAGGACCCACCTGCTCCTTCTGTCCCAACAGGATGGAGGACAGCTATTCTTGGCCCTGGGCTCTGTCACATGGCCCCTGAGATTTAATTCCTTGTATCAGGTTGGGTACAGACACACCTGAATTTGGATCCTGACGAGTCATGTGACCTGCAGAAGGAACTTAAGCTGTCAGGCCTCAGTTTCCCCACCTGCGAAATGGGATTATAATGGCTATCCTGTCTTGTGCTGGTATGAATATAGAGCCTCTAGTATGTGCTCAATAAAAGGCAGGTGCCGTCAGACGATCCAAATGGATTTAACCCAGGGTCTTTCTGGCCCTGCTTTGAATTCTCTCTCTCTTTCCCTTTATCCTGCTTCAGTTTTGAAGCCCAGAGCTGCACCATCCCTGTTCCAATGCTTTCAGAAAGAACAGGGTTGATTCTACTCATCAGTCCTGAGGTCGTCCACGTAGGGCAGGTGGTGCCTGGGTCTGGGAGGCAGGGAGCCAGGAGAGGGCAGGAGGAGGAGGGCTTGGAGGGTTAGGGTCCAGCAGGGAAGGTACCAAACACACAGGCTGAGAGGGGATGCAGCAGGAGGTCACTCAAGGTGCGGCTGCTCGGAGGGTTGGTTTGGTTCTGCTCTGAGGGTGGAGGCCGTTTGCTGCTTTGCTGAAGGATGGCAGAGGCCCGGGCACATCTCGCCCCTGCTTCAGGCAAGGAGGCAACTATTGCTGCACCTTCCCTCTTCTGTTCTCTTGTTAATTTTGAAAACTTCATCTTGTCGTCTCGCACAAATTTTAGTAAGAAAACCTACTCACTGTAGAGAAAATGAAAAAAAAAAAAAAGCGTTACGAAGTCAATAGAAGTTGCTCTTGATCCTGATCCTGATCTCAACCAGCCAGAGAAAATTGCCAACATTTGGTGGCTCTTCTTACCCTGTGTTCTTCTCTGTCCTGTTCTGATTTCCCCCCATGTCACTAAACATTCTCAAGAAGCAGAAGTTTTAGGCTTAATCAGATGTCATCTAAAATAAGTGTTACAATTGATATAGCCAATAGCCTGTTACGGAAAAGAACATTGCTTTCCATTTTTCACTACGTGCTTTGCAATATGTTCTCTCTCTCTCTTAAATTCACGTTATTGGTATTGGCGTGAATAAAGGAACTGTTTATTCACAAAAGAAACTGTTATAAAAGGAACTATTAGGGCAAGCAACATACATATTTTTAAAGTCTCTGCCAAGTTAAAATATTTGTCAGTTGGAGCGCCTGGGTGGCTCAGTTGTTGAGCACCCAACTTTGGCTCAGGTCATGATCTCACAGCTCATGGGCTCGAGCCCCGTGTCAGGCTCTGTGTTGACAGCTCAGAGCCTGGAGCCTGCTTGGGATTCTGTGTCTCCCTCTCTCTGACCCACTCTTGCTCTTACTCTGTCTCTGTCTGTCTGTCTGTCTGTCTCTCTCTCAAAAATAAACACTTAAAAATAAGATGTTTGTCAGTTATAAAACACTTGCCCCTTTACTCTTCAGAAGGATTATACCACTTCCCACCTCTACACATAGATGAGGCCAGTTTGAAGCACTCAGTACAATTCTGCTTATTTTAGTCTTCGAATCTTTGCTATTCTGACAGGCAACACTAGAATCTCATTGTTATTTGTGTGTCCTTAATTATAATACTTCATATTTCATTCTTTTTCTTTTTCTTTTTCTTTCTTTTTTTTTTTTTTTTGCCATGAACCCATTTCAAGTAGTGGCCACTATGACCTCTGGATCTGTTTCTTATTCATGCCTTCATCCTGTTTGACCAAACTTATTTCCCACACATTCTGCTTATTGAGCTTGGTTGGGGCATGTTTTCTAAAGTTAAAGATCATTCCTCATTCTGTCCTTTCCTTTCCACTTCATTGTCTCCTGTCAGCATGTTCTCCCCACTCTATGGGCGCGAACACTCTGTGACCACGTCATGTGTGCAGCCACGTAAGCCTCACAACTCCTTCTTAGTGACCATCTGTCCATCTCTTTTGTGTCCTTGACAGCGACTGGTGGAGTGTAGGCGTTCGATAAATATCTGTCCATTTATTTTTCACGAAAATCCTTTGAGGTCAGAAAGAGAAAATTAAGGCGTCAGAGTAATGAATCATTATTGTAGATTTTAAACAGCAGTCATAGCTCTTTAGTGGTATTTCTCTAGTTGAGGAAAACTTAGGTAACTGAAATTAAATCGATGTTTAAAAGAGCAGAGGGAAATGTTTTTGAAGAGGTAGCTGTTGTGTCTTGAGTTCATAATCTGAATTAACATCATCCTTGTAACTGCCTAAGGGCTGGGCTCTCTGCTGGGTGCTCACATTATCTTGTGTGATACTCATTCCACTTGGTTTTTGTCCACACGAGGATAAAGGATTTGAGAGGCCAAGAAACTTGCTCAAGTAACACACATCCATTTGTCTCCCCTCAATTTATCATCGTATGCTCTCTCCCTCTTCTTTGCCCAAGCCTGAGATACTAAATGACTATTCAGAAAAACGATGTATCAAATGACCTAGTGATACATTAAATAATGGAATAATGAAAATTGTTATATATAACCGCCTAATTTCGTTACTCCTCTTGAGTGAAAAACCCCATTGGTAGCAATTACTCTACCCTTGGTGACTAATCAAGGTAATATGCCAGAAAGTTCGAGAGCTCAAACTCCAGCACCCATCTGTGTGTGCTTGGTGACAAGAATTCTTTCCATATTTGGCAATATCCAAGGGGCAGCAGCAGTTACAGATTCCAGATCAGCTGCTGATTTAAGTTTCCTCATCCCAAGTATCAACTTCCTTGCTCTCTCCTTGGCATTGCTAATCAACTTGCAGCTCTGTTTTCCATCAGGCCCTTACAAGTCTTTCAGCGGGGGTGCTCATGGGATTAAACTCTGGGAAGAATGGTAATCGCTGTTGTGCACAGATAAGTATGGAGGCGTGGAGCAAAGCTTGGCCAAGGCCAAGCAAAATTACTTATTTTTAAAACCACATCAGGGGCACCTGGGTGGCTCAGTCGGTTAAGCGTCCGACTTCGGCTCAGGTCATGATCTCACAGTTCGTGGGTTCGAGCCCCACGTTGGGCTCTGTGCTGACTGCCAGCTCAGAGCCTGGAGCTGCTTCAGATTCTGTGTCTCCCTCTCTCTCTGACACCTCTCCTGCTTATGCTGTCTCTCTCTCTCTCTCTCTCTCAGAAATAAATAAAACATTACAACTTTTAAAAAAATTAAAAAGAAACACATCATAATTCATTCATAACACAAATGTCAGGGCTGTTACTTCCAATGCTTTTGTTCAAGACAATGTGTGTCGAATTCTGGACAAAATAGTAAAGAACATTTATAACTTATCCTGCATACAACCCGCACTCTTGAATTTAACAGGGTTGCCTTTAAATCATTCCACCTTGATGATTGATCAAGTCTCTTCCCTTTATGCAATCACAGAACAGCAAATTGATATATTTTTTCGTGTATTGACACAGAGCCTGTACGGAAGACAGAAATCCCCTGATCCTCATATCCACATTCCCCAAGGCCATTAATTCAGATCGTCAGCCGGTGGCAAGTTTATTGTCCTCTGCGTTCCACTGGGTCTTACTGAATTTCATGTTTTCAACTGACCCGTCTGCATGTGATACTCACCTTTGAGGAAGAGGAAATGGTTGAAACAACACTTTGGGGTTTGTCAACACAATTAGTTTGTGTCTCAATTTGAGGTAGATTTCCCAAGACGTTGCTCCAAGTTAAAAAAAAAAAGTGTGCGTGGTTTAGTATTGCGAAGTGTTTCTGGGATCTGCATTGTATATGTGTGTTACTTGATGTTCCAAAGGTGGACCGAAGCCTGAAGGTTAGAGCAAGCACAGCCTGCGTTTATCTTGGCCCCGGGGAGGCACTGATACACTCTGGGTCTTCACAGCATCCTTAAAATAGCCTCTGTGGGGAAAGCATGGGTCTTATCGCGCTTGCAGGGGAAGGGAGGAGACAGAGGAAAGGGTTGGCCTGGAACATGGCGGCTCATGTCTTAGTTGATGCCATGGGAACCAGCAGGTGAATTCACCTCTGCTGTTCTTACCGCCACCTCCTTGGGAAACTGGGAATAGCCTTCCCAGCCCTTCACCCTGGATAAGTACTCACCTCACTTACGAAATCTGGGTTTTCCCATCTGTCTAACTAGAGTTCCTACCTCCTGAGGTTCTGCTGAGTTTGACTGAAAGCAATTGAGTGCCTACAGAGTACTTCATAAATGTTAGCTAATTTTACTATTCACTCGAGTCACATAAATTTTTCTTCTACGACCAAAGTCAGGAAATCCACAAAAGCTTTTTATTTTTTCTCTTTTCAGTTATAACAACAGTTTGTGAATTCGGTTGTGTTTTTTTTTTCCCCCTCAAGTAGCCAATTTTCCTCCAACATGTTCTTCTTCCTCTGTGATGAAGTAAAAACTCTTACAGGCAGTGACTTCTCCATTAATCTTAGCACTTTATCTGCACTGGAGGTCATTTCCAGATTTACTGGGAGAGGGGGTGCTTGCAGCTGAGTTTGTGCATGGCCCTTCCTTGAGAAGACGTTCGGGGCCCTATCGCTCCCTGGTTCTCTCTATTCTTCTCACCTTCACCTTCCTTCCCTCCTCCTTCTCCCTCTTTGCACTAGCTAGCCACCCGCCAGGAGGGTTCAAACACAGGACAGACAGGGCGCCTGGGTGGCCCAGTTGGTTGGGCATCTGACTTCGGCTCAGGTCATGATCTCGCGGCTCGTGGGTTTGGGCCCCGCATCAGGCTCTGTGCTGACAGCTCAGAACCTGGAGCCTGTTTCAGATTCTGTTTCCCTCTCTCTCTGACCCTCCCCTGCTCACGCTCTCTCTCTCTCTCTCTCAAAAATAAATAAAACATTAAAAAAAAATTCAAACACAGGACAGACAACAGCAATGAGGAGGAGGACCCTTTGGACCCTCGCGAGCACTCAGAGGTTCCCCTGGAATCTGGCCTGCCTCCTCCCGGGGGTCAGGGATGGGGCCTTCCATCTGGGATAAAGCCGTACAGGGGAGACTGGCCAGGTCAATGTCACCCAAACCAGTCTCCATACATCTGCTTTACTTCCCCTTATGGGAACTCTTCGAGTTAGAAGTGTGTTTATGGCCACATGTAAAAGAAGAATATCGTCCAAGGTCAAACACGTATGACGCTGTGAATTCTCTGACCTGAGCATTATCCACCCGCCAATTTGAGTTAACGTGGTTTGTCTTGGTGACTTTACCTTTGGAGCCAGAAACTACGAACTCTGTTAAGCCCGCATTAAGCTAAATAAGATTTGTTTGGCCACAGAAGCATCCGGGGGAAGAGAGCCCACGGTTTGTCCCTTGGGCACCCCGGCGGAGCACCTCCTGTCCTACTTAAAAAGCTCTTCCCACGGACTCACTTCTCTTGGAAACAATCCCACTGCAAATGGCTTTGATATGAAGCTGGTTATGAAAAAGCATGCCTATATGTTTTTTAAGCCCAGTTCTTCGGAGGTGGAAAACATCTTTTTTTAGATCCCATGTTTACTGCTTTGGTAAACAGTAAAATGCTGCAGCAGCAATTACCTTGAGGATAAAGGGTTTGTAGACAGATACTTCCTGTGTTCACTTCCTACACAGATAGCCAGCCCGGCCAGAGGCGCACCGATGTCAGGAAGGCTCCCAGGGGAGGCTTCCCCAGTGCCTGTGTGCAGTTCGTTACCCACTCTCTCCCCTCCAGGGGGAATAAACCTGCTGCTACAGACTTTCTGGCAGAATTCTCAGGCTTGAAGCAGTTGAAAATCCAGTGGTTCCAAAGGACTGGTTTGAGTGCTTCGTTCTCATTCTCACTCTCGTTGCGTGTTTTTGTGGGTGGAGATGAGTGTCACCAGGTAAACGTGTCTGTGAGTAAGACATGCATCGTGTGGGCACCTCTGTCTCCTGTGAGTCACAGTGACCCATGCGTGAGGCTGCCTTTGTAGTTGGAAAACGAGCCTCTCTGAGATTCCATTGAAGGTTCCTGCCCCCCCCGCCGTGGTTATTTAGAGTAAAGGTCATTGTGGATTTTGCTTTCTTCAGGCGAGCAGAAAGTGCCAGATTTGGGTACAAAAATCTCAGTGCACAAGTTGTTCCCTGGGCTGATTTTACACCGGTTATTAAGTCCCAGTGAATGCATTGTTTAGGTCCTTTGAACCAAAGCACATAAAACCACAACACACACACACTGAACAATAGGGAATCATCAATTATCCATCTCCAGGATGCGCCCTTACCGACTGGCCCCTTTGCAGGGGAAAATAATATACCAAGTCAACACACAGTAACACTTAACAATAAACCAAACAAAATAAATAGCACCTGAAAGCCACTCAACTGAAGCACGGGCACAGCTCCAAAGAGTGATGTTTACATGCTCCAAACACGGAAACCTTCGCCTCCCATCTCCTACGGGTCCTGAAAACAATCAGAGAGCCCAGCTGCCCTTAGTCGTCAGGTCACATCATGGGGTGTAAAGTTCCTCCTTTGATGATCCAAAAGTGTCTGGGAACTTCGCTTTGCAATGACAAGAGCACAGTGTCTGGGGGGCTCCTCCCCACCTCCCCCAGGACCTACTCCATGGCTGTCGACGACCACCAGGTGGAGCAGGCAAGACTTGATCCTGAGAAGCTGCCAGTATACCTGGTGAGCTATACTCCCGTCTCAGGAAGATGCTCAGACATGAATATACTCTCCTGATTTTATTGGCAGTCACTGAGTATGCAGATTTAAGGTTGAGCTGACATGAAATTGCCCCAAGAGATGGTTTCTTTGCAAGACTCATTTGTTTATATCCTGTCGCTCATCCTGTTGGAAGACAACGTACAATCTTAGGGCACCTTCTGTTCGAGTTGAGGGCTGCTTTCCTCTTCTGCACCTGTGTTGTGCAGCCCCGTTACCTTCTAGTGAAGCTCCCCAAGGCGCCCCCCAACACGCCCCCTTCCAGATGCCGCCTTCTGCCACCCTGCTTCTTTCTGAGATGATCTCCTGAGTCTGTATGGGTCCCAGCGGCACCGAAGTCACGGTTGTGTGATGCTGGTGCAGGGCTGTTCAGCACATAGACTGGACGTGGATGCCAGATGCAGTGGCTTCCCAACCGCCGTCCTCCCTGGGAATCACCACCGTGTGCTCGAGGGCTGTGTTTTGTCTCGTTGTTTGCTTTGCTTTAGCCCAAAGTGGACACAGGTTCAATATATCCACTGATTAACGTACCATTCCAACAACAATAGCAACAACAACAACAATAAAACTTTTGTTCTTTCCCCTCATTTTAAAAACAGTTGTTGGAGGGGCGCCTGGGTGGCTTAGTCAGTTAAGCGTCCGACTTTCGCTTAGGTCATGATCTCACGGTTCGTGGGTTCGAGCTCCATGTCGGGCTCTGTGCTGACTGCCAGCTCGGAGCCTGGAGCCTGTTTGAGAGTCTGTGGCTCCCTCTCTCTCTGACCCTCCCCTGCTCACGCTGTCTCTCTCTCTCTCTCCTAGAAATAAATAAAACATTAAAAAAAATTAAAAAACAAAATAAAAAAAATAAAAACAGCCGTTGGAGGATTTAGAAAATAAACATTTAGGAAAGAAAATTAAAATAATTGATATTGCACCATGAAGGGCCTGTGAAGATGGTGCATTTTGGGTTTTTTGGTCTTTTTTTTTCCCCCAAGCCCATGAATATATACCTTAAATAAGCATAATAACATTTGAGAAATTAACTTTATTTTTAGGAGTCCTTTTCTGCTCACTTCCTTTTTTTCCAGAATGGAGAAGAAAAGAGGAGTAAGGGCTGAACTCTTCATGGTCCCCTTTAGAGATTAAGGGTTATATTCCAACCTGAGGACCCTGTTTTTTATCATGGGTAAGAACCAGACTGGCTTGGGCAGGTCTTTGCTGCACCTTCCACTGCCAAGTGACTTCTACCCCCTGTGCCCCACCTGCTCCTCTGTAGAACAGATGAATGATAATAGTGTCTGCATCTTGGCGGTTTATGTGTTGAATAGTCACATGCATCTGTGTGCAAACAGTGTTCACTGTTATGAGCTCTTTGGTTACCCACCCTCTCATCTCGTTCCTAGTATTTCATTTACTCTCCTATTGTATTTGTTTTTTCTGAAGTAATAGATTCTTGTTTATTTCAGTGTTCAACTTTTGGAAGGAATCCTCCAATATGCTTTGGATATTTATCCTAAAAGATCTTGATCTCTTTCATCTAAAGATGAAATGAATATTATTCACTTCTTTCTCATGCTATTTCTTTGAGTATATTAGACACACTATAATAGAGTTACCACCAGGGTTTCATTAGATGGTTCAAGCAACATGGTACTTCAGCTTTTTAGCAGCTGAACTGAGCTGCATTCTCATGAACCAGAACACCAGTAATTTTAAGGATCCAAAGAAAAACCAAGATGGAGGATGATAAGGTTCTCCTTCCTGTCACCTCCCTACCCTTTTCTATGAATGAATGAATGAATGAATGAATGAATGAATGAATGAATTCCTGCAATGAGGAGTGATAGCTGGTCTCTGGAGGGGCCCTAAACTGGAAGAAGTCAAGTGCTAGTTTGACTCAGCTACTATAACCAGTATATACTTTATAGGAAGAGAGGAGGCAACAATTGAATTATCATATTGCCAGTTAATGCCCATGATTAAAGATCTATGGAACTTCCTTGAAGACCAGAGACTCTCAAAACACTGCTTGTTGAAGTTCAGTATTCTATGCATTACTATATGGATGTCATCATGTCATCTCTTACTTGTGATGACCATGCCTAGTAAGAGGCAGGCCTCTATTATTATTAATTCAATAAATGATTGACAGCCCTCCTGGATGATAAAGTCATGAATGAGTGCATTAAGTAGTGAGGTGATACTTGCTAACACATCCTAGAGGATTCATTCATTTAATTCAATGAGCAGTTATTGACTTCTAATTATATGTAAAACATCATGTTAGTTGCCCCTGGAGGTTACAAGGGAAGTTGTACTTCTTGATCAGAACACAGAATTATTACTATGTCTTGGGACCAATGTCTTGAATGTCCCTGAATGTCACATTTCAATGCCTAATGTTAGACAGAGCATGTGTACCCTAAGGAACCTGCCCATGTATGGGAAGGTGAGATGAACGTGGGGCTCCGTCCAGAATCTAACTGTGATTGGAACATTGGTGAGCTTGTGCCCGGTAAGTGTGTGTTAGTGCTGGGCCATGGTGGGGGACGCGTTTTGCCTGAAAACTAGAGGCAGAAATATGGTTCTTGGAGCCTACACTCTGTTATATGACACTTGTCCGGATGAGACAAAACCAAGCAGTGCTATCGCTTTCACTAAGGGCAATACTTTTCAGTATTTATGCATCCAAGGTTTGCACCCAGTCGTGGCTGTGTTCAGCTGTTACAATCCCTGATGCAAACAGACTTTCTGGGCACAAAGAACTAAAGAGTTTTGTTTAATGATTTACGATGGGCACTACTTGTTTCCCTTGTTTTGTTAGTGCAGCCATTCCTCTGAAATTTCAGAGAAGCTGCAACTTAATCTCTTAAAACACATGCTGGGACCCCATGTACTCATCCCCACTGAGGGCTTCCATATTCACTGGGCAGTCAGACAGCTCTTATTCCACTGTAATTATTGCATATGACATCTGCAATGGGTATGATGTGGTAGAACATTTTCAGAAATACCTAAGTCCTTTGTATTCAATTGCAAGACAATCTGGTTTTTTTTTAATGTTTATTTATTTTTGAGAGAGAGACAGAGTCGGGGAGGGACAGAGAAGAGACGGAGGCACAGAATCCGAAGCAGGCTCCAGGTTCCACACTGTCAGCACAGAGGCCGACATGGGGCTCGAACCCACAAACTGCAGGATCATGACCTGAGCTGCAGGTCATGCCTGAGCCACCCAGGCACCCCAGACAATCTGCTTTCTAATAATGATTAACCTTAATAGCCATTAACAACCAACATATCTAAGCCAGAAAATAAAACTGGATTCCTTACTGGAATTTTGGGTTTAGCACACTTATGATTTAACGTGGTGAGCCTTACTGGTTAAGGCATTATATATAAGCCAAAGAAAATGTGATCTTTCAGAAAACCCAAGGTACTCTTGTTTTCTGAGAGCTGGATTTGATGATTTACAAATTGATGATGATTTACAAATTTGGCTCATTGTTCTTTCTCTTGTACCTCACACAGTGCTTGGTACATGAAATGCTGCTTCGTAGATGTTGGCCAAATTAATGAACACACAAACACGTGACCAAATGTGTATTGAAATTCTTCCATGAGTGGGGTGCATCTTTGGAAGTACATATGAATAAAAGAAATCTCAATTGGTCCCTGTCCTAGAAAAAAAAAAAAAAAAGCTAGACTCTAATTGTTAAGGAGTCAAAGGAAAAGGAGAAAAACACTTTTATTTGGGAGTCCAAAAGTTAGATGAAACATTGGTCATCTTAGGGGTCCAGTGTTTCTCAATCCTGTTGGGTTTTGGGTCTGTATACTCTTAATTGTTCCTAAAATAATGAAAAGGAATTCTTAAGAAAATGAAGACTTTGTTGGGGAGAGAGAATATACATGAAGCAATCATAATTGGACTACTTTGCCTGCAAATGTTGGTTAGAAAAAAGACTAAAGAAATTAAATTTTAATTTCCGTTGGCTGTTTTTTTAACTTCTAACATTATTTGCAAACAAATAAAATTTTGAGAGAGTTAAAGACGCTTGTGGAGATACCTCCTTGCATGATGATGACTTTCATTAGAATGTGAACCAGACATTTGTTTCCCCAGTGGTACAAGCAGAAAGACTCCCAAGCAAGATCAGAGCATTGTCGGACAAAGAAGTTGGAATGGAAAGTTTGGCAAAGTTAGCATTACTCTGGAAACTTCAGGCTATCTGGTTGTCGTAACCAGGGATTTAACCTAATTCTTGGCATACACTCAAGCACTTTTGAAAATTGCGCTAACTAGAAGGCAGATAGTAGGCCATAGAATGCCCATAAATGGCAAACATTTTGTTAAAAAACAGCATCCACAGGTAGTGTATTCATTTCCTAGGTCTGCTAAAACAAAAAACCACAAAGTGGGTACCTTCAAACAACAGAAATTCATTCTCTTGCCATGTGGGAGGCCAGATGTCCAAAACCAAGATGGAGGCAGGGTCAGCTCCTTCTGGAGGCTCTGAGCTTTAGATTGTTGCCTACATTCCTTGGATTGTAGCCTCATCACCTGAACTCCACCTCTGTCCTCATATCCCCCTCTCTGGTCCCTTATAGAGGTGCTCTTGTTGGATTGAGGGTCTGCCCTGACCTAGTATGATTTTACCCCAATCCTTGCCTTAATTACATCTGCAGAGACCCTATTTCCAAATAAGCTCACATCCTGAGGTTTCCTGTTAGACGTGGGTGGGGACCACCATCAGGCAGGAAGGAGACAGGCAGGTCTAAAGTCAGCAACTTCTCTTGGGCTTTGGAAGAGCAGAGAAGCCACTCCTCGATAACCCCCACAACCGAGCGCTGATGCTGGGATTCGTGCATCACGCTCGTGTGTAAGTACTGCCTGGGAATGTGTGAATGCAGTTAGCTTTGTCGAAAAGCATGTGCATGTACGGTTCCGTGGCGTGAATGGCAACCATCACACCATCAAATCCAGCGTGATGATCAAACTAACAAATCACTGTAAGGCAGGCGTTAGCTCTGCGCTGTTTCGGTTTCACAAGATACTGGGTGTGATGCTGTGGTTTTCCCTTATCTCAGAGTGTTACTTGGTGGATGTCAAGAGCGTACCAAGGTCGGGGCAGCCACATTACTTCTCAGCATCACGTGGGGAATTGACCACACAGGCAGCCAATCATGCTTCCCGTCACCCCAGCCTACACTCATAGATGAGTGTGCTGTTTGCATCGTATAAAAAAAAAAATTGACTCCTGTGGCTTTTTTCACAAAAGTCCCCAAGTCGAACCTCCATGGCCCTAAGACTAAACTCATAAACTGGCATCATGTCAGCCACAAGGATTTCATTTCTGTGTCCTGGCTTTGTATCTGCTGGGCCACGGACAGAGGACTTGGGCCCAGAAGCATGAACTGATGGTGTCATGACTTCCGAGGTGGACCAGATGCTAAACAAAGAATTGCCCTTCATCTTAGCACTGGTGCCGAAGGCTGCGCAAGGTTTTCTTGGGAAAGGCATACAAATTTAAACACTGAGCCAGTTAGGATCTCTCATTGTGTTGTCGGCCTGTGCCCTAGTCCACTTCGAGTGCACATGGTGGTCCCCCTGGGATGAAAAGCTGGCCAGCCCATCTCTGCCTCGCCTCCGGCTCAGAAGGCTCCCAGTATGACTGGGAAAATTGGACCCACAGAATCCTCGGTGTGCGTCTCACGTAGCTGCAAGCACAGAGGTGGGGTAAAACCCTGTGAGGCAGGGGTCAGTCCCACTGGGTGTCCTTCATGACTCCTCCCAAGCAGTGGCAGGAAAAGGCACGTGGAGCATGTGGCTGTGGGCCATGAAGACAGGATGCTGTGGCCAGGAGAGAACGTCCCCGTTGCAGTGATATTGCCCGTACGTCGCTTGCCCTCTACCATGTCACTCTCTTATTCTGTTCCTGGAGGCCGGCGTGAGACACACCCACCATGGACACGCAGCCATGTGCAAATAGCCATGAGGCCTCGAATACCACCACTTACCGTTGGGAAAAGAAACTGGGTCCGAGGATAAGATGAGATCTAACGTTAGCCTGGAGTATTCCGAGAGTGGCCTTTGGCCTCCGTGCAGATGGGATTGAGACCCTGGGAGAGAGAAATTTGTTTAGAGCACGCCAAGTGAATGTTCTCACTTTTTCCCTTTGATTATTCATTTGTTTTAAGTATTTATTTTAGAGAGAGAGCGAGAGTGCGCGCAGGCAGGGGAGGGGCAGAGACTGGGAGGCAGAGAGCCCGATGTGGGGCTCGGACTCATGAACTGCGAGATCGTGAGCCGACGTCTGACGCTTCACCGACTGAGCCACCCAGGTTCCCTCCTACTTTTGTTATTATTATTTTTTCATTCTTTTAGGATTGGAGGTAAGGACCACTGGCAGCCACACTAGTTATGGAGAGTATCTGCCCTTCATATTACTTTGAACGTGTACTTACATATTCTTGCTCAAATGCTATGTGGGGTGTATTATGTACCCACTTTGGTTTTTACGAGGGCCTTATCCTTTATTTATTATTCATAGCATGTCCATAAACCCAGCCTAGCCGCTCAGCATAAAAGAATGCTCAAGAAAGCTATTGGCTGGGTGGTAAGCGAAGTGACCTCAGAGATTCCTCTTCATTGTTGTGAAAGTTCTTTTCACCGGGCGTGTTTTCCGTGGCCCGTCGGGTTGGCCCAGTCGGTTACAGCACATGCCGATCAAGGCAAGGTCACAGGCTTGAGCTCCATGAAACCTAATAACTTCTCAGAGATTAAAAAAAAAAAAAAACTCTCTTCTGAGACCACAAGATGCATTCACCTCCGCAGATGCTTGGAAGCGAGGAACTGAGGGCAGTGGGAGCTCCTATTGGACAAAAGAAAAAGAAACTGCCCAAGTCCTGTTACTGTTAGCAGACAGCGTGAAAGTAACTCAGTGCAACTCCCTAAAGCTAGCAATTTTATTTAAAACTGCCCAGAGCGACTTTTCCTGCCAAGGACCCCCGCTGGGCTGGCCCAGGTTACCTGAGTTACCAGCAGAGCCATGACCCACCTTCCCCCCGACAGCTCCCCTCCCTGGCCCCCCACCCCCACCCCCCCGCCACGGCCTTTGTCATCAGAACACATCTGCAGAAAGAAGCCGTTTACATGGAATTCAAATCTGGTTGTTTAGTCTACAAGGAGGAGGGGAGGATTCTGTCTCTTTAATGTTTATAACGGTTGGACAGAGCTTGTCGGGTGAAGGTTAATTGCTCTCCGGTTTAAGCAGTTGTGTGCCCAGATGGGTTATCAGAGCTGAACACTCGTTACAAGATTAATCTCATTTCCGACAAGACTTCCCTTTCCTTCAACTGATTTTCGCCCAGCCATTGGAGCTGTCATCAGCCGTTAAAAGAAGGGCGGATTGCTCTGGAATAGGAATGCGGTATGCAGCGAAACAATGCAGAGGGCTGTCCTATCTCAGGGAACATCTTTAGGAGAACACATTTCAGGGGTGTTACGAAGGCTCCGGCTCATAAACAGTAGGGACAATCGGGCCACTTACAGCAGCACTGCTGTGAAAAGGCCAGAGTCAGAAGCGGCCGCCTCCCTCTGGCCAGGACCCTTAATCTGCAGTGTAGTGACTCCTTAGGCTTTGCTCCCCGTCAGAGATTTTTTTTTTAAAACTGTACTGTGATCAGATCGCCGTTCTTCTGGCCCCCACCCACGCAGTGGGGAGTTCTGTTCGCTGCGTCCACACTGAAACTTTGTGTTAGCGGGCACCCACGGTGAAGCTCCTTTCCTTTAATCCCGATGCCCATTTCAGACTTCCGTTTTGTTTTAGAGATTGCATCGACCCGTGTTTGGCTCGAGACAGTAGGCAGATTTTTCTCCATTTGATGATGGGTAGCTTCATTTCTTTGGTTTGTCTAGAGAAATTCTTCCAGGCACTGGCAGGTGAATGGTACTGTTGTAGCCCTCTGGGATTTGGCACGTGGGAATCAACTCCATTCATTCATTCATTCATTCATTCATCCATTCATCCATTCATTCATTAATGATGTGTGGGACTCCCACGGGGACCATCAGCGCAGGGGGATGTGAGACGGGACAGATGGGCCATGCAGGGCTCTCCATCCCATGGAGACGGGGCATGGCAGACTGGTAGGACAACATAGAAGGGTGATGATAGAACACGTCAAGAGGTAAGAGGTGTGGCAGACACACAGCAACACGCGGGGTGGTGGAGGTCCTACGGCTCCAGTGCAGATGAGGTGACTGGGGAGGGCTGTCAGGCAAAGGCAGAAAGGAAATGTGAGACCTAGGGTTGCATATCCGGTGGAAGAGTGCGGTGTACTAAGGGGAGCAGCGAGGGCAAAGGCCCTGAGGCAGCGACGGGCTTGGGAGTCTGAGAACCGTGACCGTGTTTGTGTGGCTGGTGGATGTCGAGGCCTCTTGCGACCTATTTTCTCAGAGGCAGCAGAGAGAAGAACCCCCTCCCTGAAAGAGGGCTCTCTCAATGCTGGTTGGCTAGGTGTGAAAACACTGGAGAATGGCTTGGCTGTGGGGTACCAGTAGAAGGGGTCCCCTTTTCAAGGTCCCAGAGTTAAAGGCATGGAGAGGAATGTATATTAGCTAGGTTGCCTCCCCTTCTTCAATCCCGTGTCCTAGACGTTGCCTCTTTTTAGGGGCTGGGCTAGTTTCGAGGACGCTCCGATTTCCTATATTTCCAAATGCTTTTGTCACTATTTCAGTCCCAGGCCATTTGGTGCAGTGCGCTCAGCAGTTAGATCTTCCCCCCCTTTGGAATCAGGCAGCTCGGTTAGAGTGCTGGGGCTTCCTAGCAATATGCCCGAAGCAACTTAGTCAGTTTGCAGAGGCTCAGTTTCCCCATCTTTACAGTGGGTGCAGCAATAGCTCCTTCTTGGCAGAGAAGAAGTTTCTATGCATGAGTTCACACAAGCAAGTAGGGAGCCTTCCCTGTGTGGTCATGTTGTGATTAAGCCTAAACACATTTTTGTTGGTTAGAGACATCTTTATTTATTTTTTAAAGTTTATTTTGAGAGAGTGAGTGGAGTGGTACAGAGAGAGAATCCCAAGCAGGCTCCACACTGTCAGCACAGAGCCTGATGTGGGGCTCGATCCCATGAACCGTGAGATCGGGACCTGAGCTGAAATCAAGAGTTGGACGCTCAACTGACTGAGCCACTCAGGTGCCCCAAGTTAGACTCTGTACTACATTTTCTCCACATAAAAGTGATGGAGCTAAGTTTTCTATTTCACTTTCTGCCTTCCCTTCCCTTCCCTTCCCTTCCCTTCCCTGCCCTGCCCTGCCCTTCCCTGCCCCCACAGGTGAGACTACCCCATGTCCCCATGTGTGTTATTATACTACCATTGACTGTGTTCTCTGTGCTGTGCCTTTCACCCCCATGACTTCCCCATAACTGGAAGTCTGTGCCTCCCACCCTGCTTCACCCACTTTGCGCATCACCCCACCCCTGCCGCTTTCACTCTATTTCTTTGTTTGGAAAAGAAGGGACAGTCACCACCTTTGACACAGGCAGGACTCACTTGGTTTTTCTGTGGCCTTTGTAAGAGCAGGGGTTTTCTCTGTCCTCCAAGCCATCACGCCGCTTGATGACATCTTTAAACCTGCAAGACGTGCATGGTTTTCAGGGTGAAAAGCTGAGGAGGAGGAGGAGGAGGAGGAGGAGGAGGAGGAGGAGGAGGGAGGCCAGATGAGAGCTGGAATTGTTGGTGCAGAATCCGTCCCGGGCCTCCGACTGATCGTGTTGTCTGGGGACCCAGCGGGAAAAGAAGAAGGCGCTCAGCCCGCGTGCAGACTCCATGATGTCTGAGCACCTGGCAAGATGGCGCCCGGTGGGTTCTATCCACACATGCTCTCCTGTTTCTGGGCTTTCCCTTGAGATAGTCACCATTTCCCAGAGACACCCTTCTAAGGAATACATAATCATGAATGCTTTGAGGACGCTGGGGTTGGGAGAAGTGACAGGAAATTCTCAGGCGTGACCATTTTTGTCAGTGGATGCCAGCAGCAACAATGGGGCTTGCCTCTCACAGTGACTGCGTTGGTGACTCACACATTGGTGAGAAATGCGCTCCCACGTGTCCCTGCTTATGGGAAGGAAACACTCCTTAAATACAGATTTACTCATGAGTAGACTTCTAGCCCTTCTTCCGTAGCCTAACCCCACTCTGGTGCCATCTGAGAAAAAGCCATTTGGCTCATTTTCCCAGCTTCCTTCTTTGATGTTGCTTTTCTCTCTGTCTCATCTGTTTTTAAAATGCATCCCTGCTCAGTTCCCAACTCATCCACCGAACACAGACAGGACTCGAGTGACCTTTCAAGATAGCAACTATTCTGTACAATCCAACACAACTTCTTTTCACAAAATGGCAGCATCCCCAAACTCCGTCTTCCCCACAACCTCCTACCTAGACTGTTTCCTCTGCGCCTGCAGAGTGAAGGATATTTCCTCCTGGGTATTTGTAAATGCTTCTTAATTTCTGACCCTCCTAGATTTGAGTCAGTTTCCCATACGTCAAGGCAGGATTAAAGTTGAATCATTCCTGTTTCACCGCTTGCCGGTATCTAAAATAAATATGTTATCTTATTTAAAGTATTTTTCAAAAGGAAAAAAGACACAGAGCCATGTTATATAGAGAATTGAATGTAGATCATGTTAATATAAAGTAGAAAGAGCTCCACACCCCAAAGAACAATGGAAAGCTGCACAAGACAAATGAAAGGGTTTATGCTTGAAGATAAACGATTTCATTGGGCTCTCGTTTGCCTGGACTGTGTGTGGTTGACAGCAAGATGGGGCTGGAGGGACTGGAAAATGGGATTTAGGAAACTGCTCTCGGTGGCTCAGTTGAGTGTCCATATAGTGCCTGCGTTGTGTCCTAACCTATGGAATCTGGGTCACAAGTGTACATTTGAGAAGCAATTAGCACGTCCCTACTGAAGGCCAGCAGCCTGGCCTGCACCACAGGGAGAGGATTCAGCTTCCTGGGGGTTTCAGGCTTCTGGTTCAGAAAGGTCTCCCAAAGTGGCTGCAGATAAAGCTTCCGGGTCAGGACCTCAGTCCTTCCCACTAAGACATTCCAGGCACCACTCTCCTGCCCCTTCACAGAGAGCAAGATAGCCTCACTCCTGGCCACACTCCTGCTTCTGGAGCCTTGTGGTGTGGACAACTGCAGATCCGGCCAGCTCATGCTCTTGATTCATGGGCATGTTACCTCCCTTCTGTGGCTCGATCTCCAGGCGTGATGACACCTTTGCAAAACCAAAACTTGGCGTGCCGCTCACTTGCACAAAAACCTTTTCCAGCTCCACATCACGTGTAACAGTGCACACGTGGGGCCATTGGAGTCCTCAGCCTAGGGACACGCTGTGACCCACCACCTGCAACCCTCCACTGCACTGGGACTCTTGCTGCTCTGCTCGTGTGTGCCCACAAAACTCTTCTCCTTCCCTAAGGCTCAGTGGCAATGTCACTTCTCTGTGACGCTGCTTGCTTTATACACTCGACTCTGGGCCACAGATATGCTTGGAGGAGGGGTTTCCATGACTGTAGGATGGTTTTCATGCTACCGTTACAGAAAAGTGGGCGTGCAGAGATAGGAATTCTAGCCCTGGGCACTCTCCCCGCTGGCTACAGCCAAGCACTGTTCATCATGGAGTAGAAGATGGGAGGTACATTGATTTTGCCACTCTGGGCTTTTGGAAATGGCACACAAGGTAGGTTTCAGTGGGACCTGTCCAGCCATTTTTATGAGCAGAGGCCACCACTGTCCAAGGGCATTTGTGTCAGTCCCCTTTGGGGATCCATCCAGAGGCTGAGACTCCCTCATTCTCAAGAGGCACGTCCTGCAATCTCTCCCCATGTTCGTGTGCTACGATGAGCCTGCTCTCTCTCATTCTGTGCAGAACACACAGAAAACATGGATGTGACTCCATATAGATGACCAGTTCTTGAATACATTTAGAGAGAGAAGAAAGACCATCCAAAACGGCGCAGAATCCTCTCTGTTATTTCTACTTCGACAACTTTTTTTTTTAAGAAAATTACTTTGTATTTACAGAAGAGTCGTCAAGGCTGTGCAGAGAGTTCCGACGTCCCTGTACCTAATTTTCCCCTTGTGTGAATGTGTTTCACAACCAGGGTACCTATGTCGAAGCTGACAAGTTGACATCAGTACAGTTGCTGTCCACAAGCCAGTGGCCAAGTCTAATCAGTGCTTTTTTTTTGTACACAAAACTTTATTGGAATACAGCCACACCCATTGACTTACATGTTATCTTTGACCACTTTTGTACTATAGTTTCAAAGGATTCCACACAGCCAACAGAGCCAAAGATATTTACCGCTCATTCTTTATAGAAAGCAATGCTGCCTCCTCCTTTTAAATAAACCACACACTTTATCCAGATTTCTCCAGAGTTCCACTGACATCGTTTTTCTGAAAACAGGATACCCACCTTGCATGAGTTTCCTCTGCTCTGAGACAGTTTCATGTTCTTCCTTGTCTTTCACGACCTTGATGGTTGTGAAGGGTACCACGCAGGCATTGTGTAGACCACACCTCATTTGGGGTTTGTTACAGGTCGGTAGAGGTTGTAGGTCCTTAGGAAAAAAACACCTCAGGGGTGAAGTGTCCATCTCCTTGGATCAGATCAGACTGTACGTGATGACGGTGTGCCCTCTTGCTCATGATGCTGAACTGATTCATTGGCCACAGTGGTGTTTGCCGATTTTCTCCACCAGAAAGTTCTTGCTTTTCCTCTACCCATATCTTGTTCCTTTTCACTTCAGTTAACTGAATTTGGTTACTAAGTGCAACCCACACCCACAGGAGAAGGGGGAGTGGAATTGAGCTCCATTTCCCAGAAGGGGAAGTGTCAAGATTTGTGGACATACATTAATATAACAACAGTAATCCATAAATATTTTGAAGGCGATACTTTGAGGGTGTTCAGATACGCTGTTTCTCCTTAAAACGCTATCTGCTAATTTTAGCACCTGTCAGCACATCTTGCCCACAGCAGGTTGGACTATGGGCTTCTGTTAGATATATGGTGATTTTCTATTTCGTTCTTTCCTTTTATATTTATTTCTTGGGATTTTTCTGGAAAGAAGAGTTGTGTCTTGTCCCCTGTTTGTTTACTTAATTCCATTATTTGTTCACATCAGGGTAGGTATTTGGATATTTATTTTGTTCTTTGGGGTATAATCCAGTACTCCTATTGTTTGTTTTGTTGTGGGGCTGGTTCCAGCTTTGGCCATGACATTGGCAAATGTCTTCCCTCTCCCAGGTTGATTCCTTTGTGCTTTTGACATGCCTCTGACTCTTTTTGTTTTTCTTTCTTTCTTTTTTTCTTTCTTTCTTTCTTTCTTTCTTTCTTTCTTTCTTTCTTTCTTTCTTTCTTTCTTTTTTCTCTCTCTTTCTGAACACTTCCTCCATTTCATTTTGAAGTCTATTTCTGTAGAGCATTCTGTGTTTGGAAAACACCCCATGCTTCAAAGCTCTAGTCCAGAAGGAAGTGGACAGGTCTGCAGGTCTTGGGCAGCCCGACCTGGCGAGGCGGCCGCCTGCCTCACGCCAGGGCTTGGGGTCTGGGGGCTGAGGGCCGGCCTGAGGAGCTGCATTCAAGTGTGGAGATGGGGCTGCAAAACTGATTTCCTTTGGGCCCTGCTGAGGCTCCTGGAAAAGGGGGCACAGGAGAGGTGAGCACATGACTGGGGGACATGCGGACAAACTTAGCTCTGCCCGTCTGAGGGCACCGTTGGCCTGGGACAGCCATTTCCTCCTTCTTTCTCTTTCATGAGAAACAGAAGCTGCATGAGTAGGTGTGACTGCTTTCCTGTCCACCCGGCCCCCCGCCGCCATTGCAATACAGGAATGTCCTTTTCAAAAGGTTCGCTTTCTTTCCTTTCCCTCCTGGCTCTCAGAGCTCCGTCTCCCCCATCCGAGGCCCCGGGCTCTCTGAGGGGCCCTGCACACTGTGTTTGGCTCAGTGGGGGTAGTGGACATGAGCATCTCACATGGAAGTGTCACCTCACTCACCACGAACACGACGTGTGTCAGTGGGAAATCAGAGAGAAGTTACAGATAACAGGCTCACAGTCAAGCACTGGGAGCACTGCCCTTGTCTTTATAAACAGAACATCAGAAAATCTACCCTGTGTCTGTACGGAGGGGTTAAAAGGATCACTTGAGATGAGAATTGAAAGGTGTTCATTAAACTATAAAGCACCCAACTCATAATCCAGTAACTGACTTTGGATGATGGCCTATCTGACATCTATTTCACAGGGTGCTGTCACATGATTTAGTAGATGAGCACGTAAGGTAGCATGTAACAGTGTGTCACTTCACCCATACACACCATCCCATACATGACTAATGTGCTCATAAGACTGGACTGTGAGCGCGGGAAGGTCAAGGTGACTCAGTGCTGTACCAAACCCGAGGAAATGAATGCTAGCTTTCTCTGTACCCCAGGCACTAACACTGCATCAGATCCCTGGTTTATATATTCATCATAGCTTAGTTCCCCATGGTGGATGCCAGTGAGCGACCCATAAACATAAGAGATTTAAAAGATATATATGCTCATTGGTATGAAGACTAAAATTAGGTTGTGGAGTTCTGTGAAGAAATCATGTACATAGTTCCATCGCTTGATTTAAATATTAAAATAAGAAAAGACAAGAAAGCTGTTCAAGCAATGAGTACATCGTGGTTCTCAGAAGCGGCTGCCTCTTGCCTTCCACACAGGAGATGCCTGGGTACATGGGGGCATTTGGGTTCTCAAGATCCTGGAGGAAGGGCTCTGGCAATCGATGGACAGAGCCAGTGGTGCCTTAAACATACAACCTAGTTCCACATAATCGAGGAAGACCATCTGCCCCGAATTCCACCAGTTTCTCCTGCTGAGAATGACAATGTCCATGGAGCTCATGGGAGAATGATGAATGGCTGTAATAAGTAATTAGCAAGACTGATGTCTTATCCTTCGGAACATATTCAATTACACTGAACATTTATGTTCTATCCCATCTCTGCTTCTCTGAGGAAGTCTGCCACCCTTCCTAGTGAACATCAAGCCTAATTAAAGATCCCAAGCAGATAATGAAATTACTCAGTGGCTAAACTATAATTAGCTTTCTGCAAGTGAAAAAAAATGAGTTTAGCATCCTTGCTTCATTCTATTGAATCTCTTTCTTTCCTGAATTGAACATTAAGATCGAGAGTCTGAGAACTCATTGGCTGAAATGCCATGATTCACAGCCCCCTCTATTTGGGTTTTTTCCTTCCTTTGTTTTTTTTTTTTTTATTTAAATTCAAGTTAGTTAACATACATTGCAGACTTGACTTTGGGCGTAGAATCCAAGGATTCATCTCTTACATAAGACAGCCAGTGCTCAGCCCGAAAAGTGCCCTCCTTAATGCACATCCCTCATTTAACCCCTCTTCCTCCCCCTCCAGCAACCCTCAGTTTTTCTCTGTATTTAAGAGTCTCTTATGGTCTATTTGTTAATGACGAAAAGCAATTCCTTTTTTGATTGCCACTTGGGAGAATTAGGATTAAATAAACCTATTGTGGAAAATAAGGGTTGGGCTAGGAAAGGGAACCACTTGCAGATTTTTCGATGTCAGACCTGACAGGCTCCCTGGAAACCCAGCCCCTCCAGTCTTCTATGTTGGCTTCTTGTTAGTACTTGACGTGGGCTCAGCCAAGCCTGTGCTCAACCATGTACGGCGATTTTAAGATGCTTAGAAAAAGAAATCAAGAGACCGTAATGGTGCCAACATTGATTGTACTTTTAATTTTCTTCTTTCTATTCCGAGAGCTGGCTCATGTTCATTGGGTTCCTGGTGACAAGGTTTTGCTTATGAAGCAGTTTGGACAAATGTAATTATAAAATGTGAAGATTGAGGAAAAGACACCACGATACAGTGAGGCCAGGTTTTACTCTTTCCGTGTCTCCTCCGCTCTCTGGCATGTAAGTGTCCAGCGTGGATTTGCGAAGGGAAGGGAGGTCATGGCAGGAAAAGAAACAGGGAAACCTTACAAGTAAATGCTTTTTATCTTCTGTATTAATGGAAATAAGTTTGAAAAAAATTCTGTAACTTCCTTTCTGCCAGTTATCTGCCACAGTCCCTTGTACAAGTCAGCTTACTTTCAGGAACTTTAACTCAATTTGGTATAAATAACAAAACCAGCAGCCATAATAATGGCAGACACCTGTAGGTACTGCCTATAGGCCAGACATATTGTTTTACCGATCAGAACTGGTAAGATAGACACAATCGCTGCTCTCATTTCACAGATAATGATGCGGAGCTACAGAGAGGGTAAGTGACCACGTAGGGCTGCGTTCATTTAGTAACTGTGTGGTCAGCCTAAGGACACAGAAATGAATCACGTACATCCCTGCCCTCCAGGAGCTTACAGTTTACTGGCCTGAAACAGATAAACCATGGGTGGGCGACAAAGTTGTACATACATTGCCACCATCTGTAGGCAATACAAATGATAAACTTAAAAAGACAGATTCCTAGGGAAATCATTGTAACAGCTACAGCAGGTGTTAATTCTTGTAGTGTATAAAGATTATATTAGATCTAAATGAGATAGGCATGGAAACATTCTCTGGGAGCTGCCCAACAGTGGGGTGGGGGGCATGTACGAGGGGTTATAATTCCTGTTCTGACTTTGCCGCATGAACATTGACAATAGCCTGTACATTTATTTTCTTTCTTAAGCAAAAGCAAGGCATGCTTCACAAGCTGCCTGTAAATGCAGTTTTTGACTCCAGTTTGTTTAAAAATAAATACAAAACATCACTGATTATATCATAAAATGCATTTCTTACAAACTAACATTGCCTAAAAGAAAAGGAAGATTTTCACAATAATCTCTAAGAAGGAAGAAAGAAAATCACCCAAAGCGATCAATATAGTATGTCTAGGGGAAAACAGAAGCAGATAATTAATTTTTGTAATGTTTTATTTATTTCTGAGGGGGAGAGAGAGAGAGACAGCGTGAGCAGGGGAGGGTCAGAGAGAGAGGGAGATACAGAATCTGAAACAGGCTCTGAGCTAGCTGTCAGGACAGAGCCTGATGCGGGGCTTGAACCCATGAACCGTGAGATCATGACCTGAGCTGAAGTTGGATGCTTACCCAACTGAGCCACCTAGGCACCCCAGAATGCAGGTAATTACACCTGTGTGTACTCAGTGATTTTCCCAAGGAAGCTGGATCTTCTTGGTTAGTACTCTAGGCTCTAAAGTCTGGCTCTAGTAGATGACGTTTGTGAACATTGGTAGCTGAATTTCTTCATTATAAAATGACATTCAGAGATGGGATTTTTATTTTATTTTATTTTATTTACAATAATAACATACAAATAGCAGGTGGATAGAACCCTTGGGTCTTCTTGCAAAAGGTACTGAAGCTGTGTCATGGTGCATGGCACAGAGTAACGAATCAATAAATGTTTGGTAAGTGATTTAATGAGTTCATAGATGGATAGATATAATATTAAGCACAAGAATGACCAGAGTCTGAAGGTCAGGTTGAACTTTGTCCTAAGTTTCTTGGACTCTGTGACTGAAGCCATTCTTCTTAGAAATGTGTCTATAGAGGCACCTGGGTGGCCCAGTTGGTTAAGTGTCTGACTTCGGCTCAGGTCATGATCTCACAGTTCACGGGTTCGAGTCCAGCGTTGGGCTCTGTGCTGACAGCTCAGAGCCTAGAGCCTGCTTTGGATTCTATGAGTCCCTCTTTCTCTGTCCCTTGCCCCTCCCCACTCATGCTCTGTCTCTCTCTCTCTGCCTCTCTCTCTCAAAAATAAATAAATATTAAAAAGGAAATGCATCTACAGTGGAAACTGGCAGGGGGACCCCCACTCTTGCCTTCAGTTCCACTGAAGGACTTGGGTTTGCATTCCGGTTGGCCAAAGGCTAGACGCCTTATCTTCTGGTCACACTTCCATAGGGAGCACACCGCTTCGGCTGAGATAGCATGTGGGGTGGCTGGATGGGGTGGTAGGTGAACCGAAGAGTCCCCTGAGCCTCCCCTTGGGTGGCAGTTGTCAAAGGGAGATTCAGAATGCTCCAGACTTGCCTCTATTGTGACATTTGTTTTTCCCGCATCACATTGTACTGATGGGGGCGGTCAGACTTCCAAAGTCATTCCATGATAATGGTCAAGGAAAAGATCTTCAGGAACTGAGGCTGGAGCTAAAGGAGTTTAGAAAATCTTTGTTTGTCTCATGTTTAATTTTCATAGTTAGAGAACAATTAAGTTCATGGTATCTGTTCCGTGTTAACCCCGGATTCCCCGTCCATGTCTAGAGAAGCACACATTTTTCCCATTGCTTAGAGTTATAGGAATCTTAGCAGGCCCTCAGGAAGCCCAGTGGGAGAGAGTAAGAAATCAGTCAGGCCAGGCTAGTCAGGAGATAAGAATTATTGATTGACCTTCTAGGTAATGAGGAAGGGACAGATCTGCATAACCCACAAATCTCACTGCCTTGGCTCTCCACCACAGACTTTTTACTGGAAACACTGATAAACCACGACGTGGATTGAGCGGAGTTATACCTTTTCCCCCTTTACAGATCATCAAATGCTGGCCAGTGAATGTTTTAAGAAGGCAGGAAGCTGATAGGAGAAAGACAAAGGCCTGAGTAACTCCTAGAGTGGGTAACAGGCCACAGCATGAAGGGCCATGAGTCAGGTGTGCATGGAACCATGTAGGCAGTTGACCAGCCTGCAGACACACTGCCAGTGTGCTTGCGTATTTTGTTAATTAGGCTCACGTCTGCATCACATGCTAGAAAAGAGTGCATGTTGTGTTGGTATACAGACTTCACTTGGAATTAACCCAGTGATTGTGGGTCTGGAATGTGTACTGCTTTTCTGTTGTTGGGTGCTGAGACAGAAGTACTCATTCTTGGAAACCTCTTGGTCAAGATGCAAATTAGTATATCTTTCTCTGGCCCCAGGTCCACGTCCTTTGAACCTGGCGATTTGTGCAGACACATTGGCAATTTCAAGACCCTTTACGCTGTGTCTGTCGGTTCCCCACAGATTTATCTCCTGACCTCCCCCCTCTTCGTCTTCTCTTCAATCCCCATGAACATACCAACTCCACTGCACCTAACTTGCTAGTGTAATGCACTCGGTCCCCGAAAATATGTGGTCTGATTTCACATTTTGGTGCCTGACTCCTTTTTCGGAAGCTGTATAATGTACAGAAGAAGCCCTGGGGCCAGATAGGAGGAAGGAGATTAGTTTGGGATAACAGGGAAAGGCACCAGCTCATTCCCTCTAATGCTTCTGAACGAACATTCTTCCCCAGGAGGGTTCATTGGTGGCACATGCATTAACGTTGATGTGCCTCTTGCTTATGGCCTCTGCAGTATATCGGAGCTCTCTCTGAAATACAAGGTGGGGCCACATCCACTTAAAGAGCAGAGTCCTTAATTTGGGGACTTGAATCCCAAGATTGGGTCTTGAGTCTCCACAGCACATCCATGTGTTTCTTGAATTAGTAGAAGAGGAGGATTCTCTGCAAAAGTCAAGTGATGTTGGCCATTCCTTTGCCAAGGATAACCTGCCTCTTCCAGTTGATTGGGAATCACCGCTCTTGCTCAGGTCCCTAACAAGTGAATGAAAGGGTAGTCAACACAAATAACAAGCTCAAGACCCCTCTTTGCAGGACTTAGGGTTTCTAGGGGCCAGGATATGTATGCGGGCAAGTTGGGCTTCTTTTGGGGACAGCAGGGTGACACAGTGGGATTATTATTACTGTAAAGGGGCCCTGCTTTTCAGTTTACACATGACCTCATAATGTGTTGTAAATTGTCCCACATTCATAAGAGACCATAGTCCCAAACCAGTGAAATTAGCTGTCAGTGAAGCTGATTGACACAAGCCGTGGTCTAGATGTGTAAGAGTTGATGCTCCACAGGCATAGGCACTGTGCCTGTTTGGATTTCAGTGCCATTTTACCCCAGGGAAAGTTGCCTGTCCTTAGATGGAATTTTCCAAACTTGCTTTCTTTAAATCACTGGCTTTTATTATTTGCTTCCAACATATATCCCCTCCCATTGGGCAGCGGGTCTTCCGGGACCATGAGCCCATGAGAGGCCATCTTAGGTACACCATGTAGGAAATTAAAGCACTCCTGCTAATGCAAAGTCAACTAATTACATTTCAAAATTCATCTAAATCACAGCCAAGTGCATGCCTCATCTAAATAGGAGGGATATGACCCTACACTAGATGAGATGATTGATATCACAGATGAAAAAGATGTGAGACAGTGGTGACCAGGATGGAGGACATATGGAAATACAAAATAAAAAGCTGTGTTTTGTGCAGAATGAAAGACAGGCTCTGGATAGGGCATCCACGGCCTTCAGAAATGAGGATCGGTCTGTGGGTCCAATCTGAGCTTCCACAGCTTGCCTGCCCCTCATCATCCTGGGCCCTCCCCCACTTACAGATAATGTTCCTATTTCTACTCTTCCTTCTCATGGGTCTTCCACTTGAAAATGCTCCTCACTGTGTCCATGTATCCAGCTCCCTCCATTCTTCAAGGCCAACGAACACCAATTCCTTCCTCCTTCCCTCCTCCCTCCATCCTCCAGACAGGCAGCAAACTTGGCACCACCCTCAGCACCCACATGCTACGAATTCACACAATAGGTCATCACCAAGTGTGCACCGTGTGTGGGCACTTTCCCAAGCACTGGAGAAACATCACTGAAAAAAGGAAACAAATCCCTGCTCTCAAGGAGCTTCCATTCCCCCAACCCTGGTAAAATATCTTGTTTCTCAGGGCATTTCATCCCCCTGTTGAAGTAATTACAGTCTATTGAGAATAAATAAAGACTTTGAGAATAATCCAGCTTTCTGTCACCACCACCGGCGCCTATTGTGGTTGTGTTGCTTATTGTGGGTGCCCAACTGCTGGTTATTTGAATTGAATGAATTCCTTTGCAAATCTGTTTTAATTTTTACTTTCTTTTTGAGAATTTATTTATTTATTTACAGAATGTGGGGGAGGGGAAGAGAGAGAAAGAGACAGAGAATCTGAAGCAGGCTCTGTGCTGTGAGCCCACAGGTCCACGGGGAGCTTGTCTCATGAACCATGAGATCATGACCTAAGAGTCAGATGCTTAACCGATGGAGCTACCCAGGTGCCCCAAGAATCTGTTTTAAAATGCTTCACGTGCAGTGTTCAGCAAGGAGAAAAACAGGGAGAATCTTCCAATGTCTAGGTATTTAGGACATGAGTTGAAAACATAAAATATCCTGGTCATTCAAAAAACAAACAAAAAAGAGTGGTCTTTAGCATTCATTGGAGAGTGCCGCTTCCCAGTCCGGAGACGCACCAGGTGAACCAAGACAGACGCGCCGGGAGATGGGAGAGCATCTGTGCGTGAGGTCTGCAGCCCATGGCCCCAGGGATCTTTCCCCAGCTGGCTCTGCTCCCAAACCACAGCCGGCTTGGCAGCGGGTAGGTGGTCTACAGCGTCTGCTCACTTCCTGCTGGTCTGTGGTCCTTCAACAGACCTCCTCCTATTTTGCCAGAAGACACAGTGCTTTCCAGAAGTCAGCTGAAAACAGCTGTAGGTAGGTGGCGTGCAGCTAGCAGGGGGTGGGCAGTCTGCATCTTTGGTAGATTCCGCCTGGTGTCAGAGAGTCCGGGGACCAGCACTCTGCAGCTTCGACGCGTGAAAACGCCAATCCCGAACTCCTGTTTGTTTGGGTTTTTTTAAGTGCATTAAGTTCCAAATTTAACACATTGCTAAGTGCTATCTTGGGAGGCTCCACATTGGCTTTTCTTCTTTTTTTTTACTGAGAATTCCTTGTTGTCAACTAATGGGAATGGCCAACAGGCTTCATTTTTTGTAGCATTTAGCTACTAAAAATACTCTCTGTGTAAAGTGCGTTATTGCCATACGCCTGTGGGTCACTCAGAGGAGATAAACCGTGTCCCCACCTAGTTAAATCTCTGCAACAGCGGTCCCCACTCTTGGCTTCAGGATTCCTGTACACTGTTAAAAATGATTGAAGAGGCACATGAGGGTCTCAGTCAGTTAAGCGTCCGACTTTGGCTCAGGTCATGATCTCGTAGTTCGTGAGTTTGAGCCCCACATTGGGCTCTGTGCTGACAGCTCAGCTTCGGATTCCGTTATCTTTCTCTCTTTCTGCCCCTCCCCCACTCGTGCTCTCTCTCTCCTCTCTCAAAAATAAATAAATATATAAAAAATGATTGAAGATGCTAAGAAGCCATTGTTTACATGGGTTATATCTACTGACATTTACTGAATTAGAAAGAAAAACAGATTTTTTTGAAACAGTTATGAATTCATTTTAAAATAACAGTAACAAACTCATTAGTAGAGAACACATTTCTATGAAAAATAACTGTATTTCCCAAAATACGTTTAGTGAGAAGAGCAGCATTGTTCTATATTTTTGCAAATCTCTTTAATGTCTGGCTTAACAGAAGACAGCTGCGTTCTCGTATCTGCTCCTGTGTTCAGTCCACTGTGATATCCCATGTCCTGCAGCCTCTGGAGAATATCATGCACTCCGGGGAGAGACTCAGAATGGAAAAGGTAGATAACATCTTAGCGTGTTATGACAACACCATGGACCTTCAGATTGCCTGGAAGGGTCTTAGGAGCCCATGAGGTTACTGGAACACGCTTTGAGAACTACTGACCTATCATGCTTAGGTGGTGGCAGGGGGAGGGTACAGCAGTGAATGTAGTGGACACATTCTCTGCTCACACACTGTTATAGGCTGAATTGTGCCCCCCACATTCATTTATTAGAGTCCTAACCCTGGGAACCTCAAAATGTGACCTTATTCAGAGAGCCAGTCATCACTGTGGTTTTCAAGTAAAGATGAAGTCCTCAGGATGGCCCTTATCCAATACAGCCAGTGTTCTCATAAAAAGGGGAAACTTGTCCCAGACACGGACAGGCGTACACTCCGTGAAGCCACGGAGTGAAGATGGCCATCTACAAGCCAAGGAGCAAGGCCGGGAGCAGATCCCTCCCTCGCCGCCCTCGGGAGGAAACAGCCCTGCTAACCCTTTGATTTTGGACGTTCAGCCTCCAAAGGCTGTGAGAGTATAAGTCACTGTTGTTTAAGCCACCCAGTCTGTGGCACTTTTATTTTCTAATGTTTATTTATTTTTGAGAGACAGATGAGCAGGGAAGAAGCAGAGAGAGAGGGATACACAGAATCTGAAGTAGGTTTCAGGCTCTGAGCTGTCAGCACAGAGCCTGATGTGGGGCTCAAACTCACAGACCTCAAGATCATGACCTGAACTGAAGTCCAAAGCTTAACTGACTGACTGAGCCCCCCATGTCCCCCCTGTGGTGTGTTTTTTTTTTTCAGCCTTAGGAAAACCAATACACAGACTATGTATGGAATTTTGATATTGGATGCAAATTCCATAGCAAGAGGGGAGTCGCCCTTTATCAATGAGGTTGCATGCTCCACCGATAAAGCTTTGAGAATGTAGGGTTCTCCATAGGCAAGCTTAGTAGAAGTGGTTCTGAATGTCTCCGTCCTAAATCAAATTTATCCCTGTGTTTAAAGAGGAAATAGCTAGTCATCGGAATCCCTTCTCTGTCTCTGAAGCTTTCACTGTGGCTTAGGTGAGCAGAAAGAGCTCACTGTCTAAAGCTATTAAAATCTGCAGCCCTCACACCCTCGGCCCCCGGTGAGCCATGACTTGAGGGCCAGTGAAGTCTTTGGTGCTGTTGCTCATTTTTTTAACATTTTTTAAGCATTTATTTATTTTTGAGAGACAGAGCATGAGCAGGGGAAGGGCAGAGAGAGCGGGAGACACAGAATCTGAAACAGGCCCCAGGCTCTGAGCCGTCGGCACAGAACCCAACACAGAGCTCGAACCCATGAACTGTGAGATCATGACCTGAGCCGGATGCTTAATCGACCAAGCCACCCAGGCACCCCTTTGTTGTTCATTTTACTTGCCAGTGGTTGGTTTCCCTGAGGGCTGCCCTTTTTAGGAGGTGGCCAAGATGGGTGGGGAAAGCCTCAAGGAGATATTTCTTACCTCAAGGAGATATTTCTTAAATGTGCACAATCGCCCAAAAGCGGTCATGGCCAGGTTCAGGCTCTCTGAATGAAAAGCAGGTATCCTGAGTTCCCAAAGCTTCTGTATATGATGATTAGTGAAGTTCCTATTGTATAGGTAACAAATGGCGGCTATAATGTTTTATTAGGTGTGGCTTTTGTAGTACCCACGGCATACATAATACATGCATTCAGGTCACATTTAGCTTGGAAAATAATAAAACTTAAAAGAGAGAAAGAACGTTCCTAGCAGAACCCAGAAAAATAATAGTGCCTCCCAGGAAGGAGGGCATCTAGTGGGATTGGTCCCCCTTCGCTCCCAAGAGACCAGGTCCTCCCCACAGCTCTGCCCAGCCTCAGCCTTACCTGCGTCCCCTCCTCAGCCAGGACTCGCGGCCTCGCTCCTTCTTGTCCGGTGACAGCACTTCCTCCCTGGCTGCTCCTGACCCCAGTGTCCCACCTCAAACCGGGATGCCCCCTCTCACCTTGGCTTTGCTGCCTCAGTGGTCCGGGAGGCTCATTCCCAGGGGCCCATCGGGATGGCTCTCTCATCTCGTCTCCCCCTTGAGAAGCTCGCCGACTCCTCTACATTAAAAACATCAGTCTGCCCCTCTCCTCCTGGCCTTCCTCACTCGGATCTGCCTTTTCCTTCTTTTCAGACCCCTTACCGCATTTTACCCCAACCTCCTTGTGCATGCAGTCCGCCTTAGCAGTCTTGTGTGTGGGGATTCAGACTCCACAGCTCTGGGACAGGATGATTCGGTGTCTATAACAGGGTCCCCAGGGAGGCTGATGTTGCTGATCCCAGCATCGGCCTTTGAAAAGCAGGGTTCTAGTTCACTCCACAAATGATGTACTTATTTATTTTGAATTTTAAAGGTTGTCTGTGGCCTGCACTTGGGTGGGTAAAAGAGAGAAGGTGGAAGTGTAGATTTGAAGGTGTTACCAACAACTCATTGCCCAGGAGGGCAATGTCTGTCCTCACTGCAGGGTTTGAGGAACCAGTGGGAGAAGAGAATGCATTCAGCAGTTAACGGTATTTAACTGGGTGTGGCTGTTTTTGTCACCCCCACCTGCTGACATGCAGATGCTCTTTTTCCTTGGAAGTAAAGATGAAGGGTGGCGACATGAACGAGAGTGAAAATCGAGTGGATAGTAGTGAGCCCCGCGTGCGAGGATGGGTCCTGTGGGAGCGTGTCGTGATTGTGATAGTTCTGCATCAGCACGGGTAACGGTCCAGCCTCGGATGTCAGTGCCGAGGGAGCCTGTCTTCCCCTCTTGCCGGAATGGGACTTTAGAGGGGGGACTGTCTGCTTGGTATGGGATCAGGAGTTCGTGGCTCAGGGAGGAGCAGGGACCAACGTGGCTTTGTGACTTCCAGTTACATGGCTCTGGATACCTCGTTTTAAGTTCATTTAAGGCACACCTGTGCTTGCAGTCGCGATCCGCGAGATCTACCCAGTTGGAAGGCAGGGAAGGCGATCATCTTTGGGTCCAGGTCAGATGCCCTTTCTAAGTAGACAGAGCAGCAGGTGATGTACACAAAGGCTCGTTATGCAAAATGAGTGGAGGAGTCATATAAAACCCCACCCCTGCGAAAGGAGCTCACTCTGCACGAGCACCAGGGCTGGGCAAGCAGGTGCCCACGTCTCCCCCATCCATCAGGTGTCTTAGTCTTCAGCACGGGCCTGGGCCACAGGGCACACAACTCTGAGGTCTGGGGTCTTCCTCTTTTGCATGGAAAAGACGGGCACCCATGGACCTCAGTGGACCTGCTTTCTCCATGAGGATTCTGTGCGGTCAGTAACGAGGTTCCAAATAAGGAGCCAGCCCAAAACCCAAAGTGTAGACCCTTGCACAGAGCTCATTAAAATCTTCAGGCCACCTGCTGTTCCAGAAATTAGACTGGCTTGAGTATGAATGACCTACAGATTTTTAAAGAGCGATGCTGACTTGCAGTGTAGACCGATTTACAGAGGGGTGCAGGGTGGACTCCAAGAGAGCCCTGTTGGATATGATCTATGTATGTGTGGTTTGGAATTGGAATATTACAACGAATAACTCAAATGTGTTAGGTTTTGAGATCAGCGCTCCCAGAGTCATAAAAATCAAGTCTCGTTGGCGGCCAGCTTGTTGGTGCATTAAAAGTGTTCCGACCACGGGGTGCCTCTGGTGCCTCACACTACATCACGGGAGAAGAGTGAGCTCAGCCCAGAGCACGAACAAAGGTTAAGATACCCTGGCTACTTGGGCTCCTGCCTGTGCAGAAATCAGAGCAGATTTATGTACTGGAAAATCTCTGCAGAGCACAGGCTTAGCCTCCCGGCCCCGAGGAGGGAGGCGTCATTACTCACAGAGCCGAAGCAGGAGTTTGGCAGGGATGAGACCCACACGGTGGGGGAGCACTTGGCTCTTTCCACAGTGGGAGTCGGTGTCTAAGAAGGAGAAAGTGTCCGCGTTCGGGTCTGCTGTATACGGTATGCAGTCTGTGCCAACAGTTATTTGGGGATGGGGGGTGGGGAGGGAAGGAAGGAGGACTCTGGACCTTGTGAGTAGTGGGGACTTCATACATGCGCTCAACTTCCTCACCCGATCGTCCTGGCTTCTGTAAGACTTTGGTTAATAGAACTGTACTTGATTATTAGTGGTGTGATTGATGTGCCAAAGAGCCCTAGAGTTTCCATGCGGCAGATTGGGTCTTCACCACACCTGAAGGCGTGAGATGAGTTCCCAAGGTCTTGCCTACCTTCTCATGGTGAGCAAGGAAGATGCTCTTGGGACACAGGGAATTAAAATCTGGGAGGGTGGGCTGCATGGACGGAGCCTATAGCTCACCTCTAACTTGAACTTATAAAAACTTTTTGGCAACTGCACAGGTGGGAGATTAGATACACCTAGGGGAGACCTCCAACCCTCCCCCCCCCACATCTGCTCAGAGACAGAAAGCGGCCACAGATAGAGAGGGAGGAGCTTGCAATTTGGCCGTGGAAGGAACAGAATGTCACTGGTTGAGTAAAATAGATTTTATTTGGGTGCATGGAGGAAATGTCAGAAGAGCAGACCCTCATTTCAGAGCTGAGGAGTGGTGGCCCTCGGGGTTGGGCCTCACCAAGTGGCGGCACCAAGTGGGTGGCTACATCTGGCACCAGGACCCTGCATTCTTGCTGCTCTGTTAGACCTCCACGTGTCAAATCTGCTCTCATACATTTGGGAGGAACTGCATCAATTTTATTTTTGTTTGTTTGTTTGTTCATTGAATTTTTATTTTAGAGAAAGAGTGGAGGAGGGAGGGACAAAGGGAGAGATCTTAAGCACACTCCGCACTAACCCTCACGACCTGAGCCGAAATCCGGAGTCAGCTGCACAACTGACCGAGCCCCCCCCAGGCACCCCATCAATTTTGTTTTGAATGTGAGGCTGCTCTCGTGCTCCTTTTAAAGAGAGGCTTGGATTGGAAGTTTGCAGGCACGAGATAGAAGCCTGATGGGAATGAGCTGAGCCAGCCACAGCAGCCCTGTGGGTGGGGGCCGGGACATCTGCTGTTCCTATCTTGTGCTTGCCAGCATTTTCCATTGTGCCAGAACTTTCTCATGAATAGAATTCTTGGAATTTTATCGAAAACAATGAATCCATGTGTGAGAGATTCACGGAGGAGACACATCCCAGATGTGCACCAGTGTATTTTTAGCGTACACATGTGGGTTCTGCAAAGACCAGGCAGAGGGCTGCCTGTATTTCATGGAGCTTCCCAAAGATGAGAGGTACGAGGTACCATCTCTCCCTTGGTGTTCAGAAAAAGACCATTCCAGCAGGGGAAAAATGCGAAAGACTCTGTCACCCTGTGGGCCTTGTTCTGTTCTGAGGATCCTCTCTGCCTCTTGAAACCTGAGTCACGTGCATTCCAGGCTGGACGAGTAAGCTGCAAAAATCAGGATAGCAGAATCCCATGAGTTTCTTAGCACAGCTGCTGTAGAAACACATCCTTGGACAAGTTTATTAAAAACTCATGAGGTGTTAGGGAAAGTTAAAATAAAACCTATCAGGGATCCCACATCCCAGGAGAGAAGACCTTTTTGGGAGTTTGAGGAATATCAATTGTGTGCCATGGGCTATTTCATGAAAAGAAATATGGATTATGTTATAAGAACATGCTATCTCCATCCATCCATCCATCCATCCATCCATCCATCCATCCATCCATTTATCTACCCACTCACCCACCCATGCATTTATCTCTTCATCCATCTACCCATTCATTCATTTACTCATCATATAAAGAGTTGCCAACAGCATGCCAAGGAATGTACCAGAAGTTGAGGCCACAGTTTTGACCAGAGAATCCAGATCCCTCCCCACACGAGGCTTATGTTTAATTGCTATCAAACAAACTAATACAGAACTACAAATGAAAACTCCACAATAACTGATCAGAGACCAAAAAGGTTAAATAACATGAGGTTAACATAACTAATGCCCTCTTAACCATCAAAGAAGAGGTGTTAGCTTATGCTCTCCCCCTGTTACAAAAAGACACATGACTTTCAGGAGTAGTTTTTACAAAGAGAAGTAACTAATGGCACCCAAGAGACTTTATATTTTTTCTGGCATCTGGCTTATTAACACGACAAGACTAGGAACGGGTAATCCAAACCACTGCTTGAACCACGTGGAGCATTTGGGTCAGTCTCGTCAATTTTCTGTAATGTGATCATCATTGAAATATAATAGGAAGGTTTATAAAACGTTTTACATATGCCAGCTCCTCGGGTCCAGTTAACAACCCTGGTTGGAAGGTGGGCAGCCGGATTCAACGCCGTCTGTACAGTTGAAAAACTTGAGACTTCAACAAGGGTAAGGCAGCTGTACTTGAACTTGCTGATGCGAGGATACAGTATATCTGGATCACATGGGATGTTGTTGTCGAGTGGACTCTATTTATTGGCGGGGCTGGGGACCAGAATCTGCGTGTCTAACAAGCTCTCAGTGGGCTCCTTGTGGGACTTGGAGCAGGAAGCAGTTCCTGAAGTTCTTGAGGTAGCAGAGAGGACGGGGTTGGAATCCGGCTTCGCACTTGCATCTTCGGAGCCCAGGTCCGGTGCTGCTCGGCTCCACCCTGTTGTTTCCTACACTGTGGTGCATCGCCACGTTTATCCTAAATGTGGTTATAGAACCTGAAAAGAAAGAATCTTTTCATCTCCAAGGAATTACTGAAAAGTAAAACTAGATAAAAATAAGATGAAGGCTTTGGATGAATATTCTCTGAGTGTTAGGTGACAGCAGTGATTAGAACAACAAAGAAGAATATTGCACACCAGCCCCCCACGCAGACTCAGGGGGCGCAGGCTGGTCTACGGGGGCGGCGATGGTAATCTTTGCATTCCCTCCCGACCTAAAACATATAAACAGGATGCTTCCACACATGTTTTTACACTTTTAGTTCATCTCTAAAGAAGGAAAGAAACCTATGGGAAAAACGACATTTCTTTGTAGGAGAACAAAGAAGCTATTAACATCTCGTACGCATTGTTCCTTTTTTTTGTTCTTTCTTAACCGTTTTATTGAGCTTGGTGCACACACAAAAAGCCACGCATATTTAATGTATACAACTTAATGAGTCTGAGAAGAGTATCCAGCAGTACAATCCGGGCCATACACACACCCATCACCCCCAAAAGTTTCTTTCCTCCCTCTTTATTTGATTTTGTGATAAGAACGCTTAACGTAAGATGCACTCTCTTTGCAGACATTAAAGTCGATGGCATACCTCTGCTGTGTGGCAGGTCTCTAGGTCATGCTCCTGCACATCTGAGACCACGCGCCCTTCACCCTTCCATTGCTGGGAGAAACAGTCTCCTTTAGTTCTTTCCGATGTTTCCAAGGGCACCCTGCGCAGCCCTGGGCAAGGAGACAAGTCGTTTTGAAATGATGTGTGCTGCGTGTTTAATTCCTCAAGGTTCATGGAAATCGAGTTTCCATCGTGTGAGACGTAACTATTCCTTCTTTGAAATTTTTCTGCGAAGCTCTAAGCTTCCATAGTATTTCTAGGATTTCTGTTCCACAATGAAGCCTTCTCTGTTGCTTTGGAGATTTTATTTTCCGAGAAGCCTTATTTGATTTATATGTTCCAGGCTCCATAGAGTTAGTTCTTGGTTTATGCTTCCACAGATTTAAGGCAAGACCCTGCAGTCATGCGCTCCTTGAGGGTGACTACAGACATATTGTCAGGGACAGTTAGCCTCTGGATTCCTGATCATTGGCTGCAAAATCCATTGATCTCACAAGCATGAGTCCCTAATTGTGATAGCATAGAAGTTTTGGACCCCACTTATTGCATTACAATGGAAGTGTAATATAATTTCATGACTTAAAAGGTTTTTGTAAATTTTTATTTATTTTTGAGAGAGAGATACAGAGTGCGAGCAGAGGAGGGGCAGAGAGAGAGGCACAGAATCTGAAGCAGGTTCCAGACTCTGGGCTGTCAGCACAGAGCCCCATGGGGGGCTCAAACCCATGAACCATGATATCACAACCTGAGCTGAAGTCAGATGCTCAATGAACTGAGCCACCCAGGTGCCCTGATTTCATGCCTGTAGTGCTTAGTATGAACATCAGCAAACATGTGATGTTAAGAAGCTCTTTTGATGCTAGTAACAAATGCATAAATGATCCCACCCTGAAAATGCTTATATTTTAATAAATATGGGAGCTGAGAGAGACATATCTGAGCATAGAGAATTCCCGGAGCACCCAGACCTGCCCAGAGCCAAGGAGACAGCCAGTGAGTTCGGGGCATGGAAATTCTACAGGAGGTCCTGAGGGGGCCGTCTCTAGCTCGGCATTTTCTTTCTTTTTTTTTTTTTTTTATGTTTTATTTATTTCTAGGAGAGAGAGAGAGACAGTGTGAGCAGGGGAGGGTCAGAGAGAGAGGAGTCACAGACTCTGAAACAGGCTCCAGGCTCTGAGCTGGCAGTCAGCACAGAGCCCGACGCGGGGCTCAAACCCACGAACCGCGAGATCATGACCTAAGCAAAAGTCGGACGCTTAACCGACTAAGCCACCCAGGCGCCCCTAGCTCAGCGTTTTCTGAAGGGATATGCTGAACAGAAGCAAACACCTTCCAGATGAGAAAGGAAGGAATGGAGAAAGACAGAAAGGAGAGGGTTCAGGTTCTTTGTGTCATCAAGGCAACATCTGCCCGGTGAGTCTATGAGAGATGAGGAACATGTGAAAGTCCTCTCAAGGGCTCTATGAATAAAGATAATGATGGATGGTTGGATGCATAGATGGGTGGATGAATTGTAGACAGATAGGTGGGTGTGTATCTGTGTGTGTTGGCATGTATACACACATCTGAATGTATCTCCCCATCTCCACCCCAGTCCTGTGTCTCGAGCTGGTATTGCCCGTTGTCAGCTTGTCTGATGCTGAAACAAGACCATATTGGAGAAATACGCTCTTTCAATGGACTTCATTTGCCTACGTGCACTTTTCCTTTGAGGTTAATCCAAGATTTTTTATATTTCTTGAAGGATGAAAATAGCAATGTGTTAAATGAGAAAAACATGACACAGAGCTAGATGCCACATTTAATATGTGATTTTAATGTTTCCCACACTGAAGAGTTAAAAAGAATATCAAGAAAAGGCAATGGTGATTCACCCCCCAGCTTGACAAGTCATCTGTAACTTAATGTTTGGCTTTTTTGTGTGTCATAATGAAAAGAGACACTGGTCAGATGAAGTTTCTTATGACCTGAGATGTTAACTCTGTCTGGATGCAGAAGCATACACGTTCAGAATAAGACCTCCTGAGCAATTGATGTGTGGTTGTTGGGTGAATTGTGGTGGGGGTAGGGGTGGTGGAGGCCTCCCGTAGGCACATTGCTGCTTTTTTCTCTCCCAAATGTTAGCAGGAGGTGACTTTCCAGAAACATCTATGGTCTGGGATCTGCCTTGAAGAGGAGCTATAAGCAGTTGGGCTTGAGACAACATAATAAATCGTTTTCCGATACCATTAGGTCTGCAGACACCCATATAAGGCCACCACGTGGTACGGGTTGTAGCGTATTTATAAATGGGGTTCCTGGCTGCACTATTCTTCCTGTGTATTATTCACTAAGAGAAGTCAGGCATCCACCCGGAATGAATGTGCCCCAATATACGGCCATCAGTTGGAGTCTGAATAATCTGATTAACCAAAGCAAACAACAGCTTTGTTGGTTATATAAGAAATACCGAAATGGAGGCACCTGGGGGGTTCAGTCAGTTAAACGTCCGATTTCAGCCCAGGTCATGATCTCCCAGTTCTGCAGTTCAAGCCCCACTTCAGGCTCTGTGCTGACAGCTCAGAACCTGAAACCTGCTTCAGAGTCTGTGTCTCCCTCTATCTCTGCCCCTTTCCCACTCATGCCCTGTCTCTCTCTCTTTCAAAAATAAATAAGCATTAACAACAACACAAAAGAAATACTGAAATGCATGTGGGGCCTGTTGCTACGTAGCTTTTCAGCTCATGGGAGAGCCTATTGTATTTAGAGGGTTCCTTCCCTCTCCTGATGCTTTAATTCCACCCTAAGTCCTGGGATTCTGGGCATTTATTTCTTCACCCTCTCCCACCGGGTCCCTCTACAGACTCTCTCTCTCTAGGTAGTCCCATCTCTTACTGTGATAAAAGCTCTACTCTGTCCGTGGCCCTGACAAGACTAGGTCCCTTAGCCCAACCTTCCTTCTTGCAGCATCCAGGCAGTGGTGAGGGTGCAGCCTTGAGGAGGGATTCTTTCCGGATCCCCAGAACCTGGCTCTACCTGGTCCTCCTTATTCACGTCACTCTACTTCTCAGGCCTCGTTTCTCGTCCTGGGGCACGAATGGCAGTTGACCGTATGGGGCTCTGTCAGAACTGAATGACCCTATTTCATACATTTAAGATGCCACTCGTTATAAAACGAACCATTATTTCATCTGCCTCCAAGGGGGAAGACACACTGCCAATGAGCAAGCCAATGGCGTGCCGTTGAGTGTAAGGTGCATCCGTATTTTGGAGCAGGTAAAATGTGAAAAGTGGTGTGGTCAGTGGCACAGCATTTAAAAGGATGTATATGCAAATTGCTGCATTCACAGGGCAACCTGGTTATTCTATGATGGATCAGCTCTGTGTGAATCCAGAGAAAGTGGCTAAAAGATACCTTATTCATTGTAGGGTGTGGAATTATGAGGTGGACCAGATTCTGCAGGGCTATATGTGGGAGACATTGAAGGAAGAGCTGTGTACTGGGTTGTAATGGGCTGAGAACCCCAGTGGAAAAGCCTGGCTCCTGATTTCAGATGACACTGGCTTCCTGGAATGGACACTGTGTTGTGACAGCAAGAACTTCTTTAAGAATGTTCTCCGAGGCACAACCGCAATCATATTTAGCATGCTTGTTCCATTGACTTTTTCCACTTGTTTTTCCTAACTACTGGAGGCATGTGAACCTTGAGCAAGCTGGAGAGAGATGGGTTTGGGACTCAATTTCTATGGACACTGAATTCTGGATGTTTCTCAAAGTTTTGAAAACCACGTAAGGACTTGTCTCTGTGTTCCACTTGCTTCTGTTATAAAGGAGGGCTGATCATTCGGAGACTTGCTTCCATGTCCAACCCAGATTTCATGAAAATCTAAGTATGTTGGGTTCTCTGGATTAACAATTTAGTACTTTTAGCCATCGGGGGTCACAAAATTAGAGGCAAACAGGATCCCAGACCCTTATTTTCTGATTCTTTTACTTGAAATATAGGAGCCTCTCAAAATATTCATCTGCTGTAGAAAGGAATTCATCTGTTTCAAGATCCCTTACATCTTTTGCAGAAAATGTCAGTGTGCTTACAAAGTGCATTCCACTTTTATTATTATCTTTTGAATGGAAGCATTTGGATCCTTTCCCATACCCAAATCTCGTTACTTGAAAATAAATTGTGGGGTGCCCAGGTGGCTCAGTCAGTTAAGCATCCGACTTCAACTCAGGTCATGATCTCGCAGTCTGTGAGTTCAAGCCCTATGTCGGGCTCTGTGCAGAGCCTGGAGCCGCTTCAGAGTCTGTGTCTCCTTCTCTCTCTGCCCCTCCCCTCATCATGCTCTGTCTCTCTCTCAAAAATGAATAAACCTTAAAAAATTTTTAAAGAAAATAAATCGAATTTTAGTTTCATGCTATGAAATATCATTTGATTGAGAGCTCCCCAGCAACTATCAGTCATCTGTTCTCCCCTGACCAAGCTCTGAAAGAATGGTCTTTGTACGTTATTGATGCATTGGGTACGTTCCTACGAAATAATAAACACTGTAGTACTAACACAGCGCTACCTTTAATTTGGGGGCAATTTGCTTTGAATTTATGTGTGTCTCCTAAGTTCATAAAAAACGAGGTTGGTAGTGTGCCACTTGCCACATTGGAATATCCCAACTTTCCTGGAGCTACAGAGAAAACACCCCCACACACTAGCACACACCAATCTAAAGTTCAGGTCTTTTTATAGTAACATAGAGGCAGGCCTATTAAATTATTATGCCACGTTTCTGCCAGGTTTTGACTTTTTTTTTTGGAGTTCTCTGTTATAAGGCAGCCAAAGCAGTTCCCAGGTCGTGCGGCCAGATGAAGGCTCTGAGAGCATAGCCTATGCATGTTACCTAAGGCATCTGCTGACACTTCAGGCAGGTAGGCAGGTAGGTAGGTGAGGTGGCCAGACGAAGAGAGCAGCCGGGACAGCGTCCGCTACAGCCAGAAGTCCCTTGCCAAGCTGGAGTTGAGGGTCTCATGTGTTCCTGGTTACGAGCCTGTGTTCAGAGCTCCGTTCTGGTTTTAATCCTGCGGGACGAGATCCTCTCCCGCTTTGAAGTCCCAGAGCTGCCAAGGGGGGAGCGGGGGTGATTCCTCTGCATCAGCGTCTGTCATTCCCACGGCGCTAAAGGGAGGATGTAGCTAAGGCAGCTGGATGGACAAAGAAGCACTTGCTGGCCCGGGGTGTCTCTTGCTTGTTTTCTTCTAACGAGCAGCAGTTACTTTTAGTGATTATCCTTGTTGAAGTGGGTCTCTGACAATCACTCTTGGGCTCCTTTTTACTCTCCTGTTGTTAAATGTGTGGGCAACTGTGTGTGTGTGTGTGAGAGAGAGAGACAGACAGACAGACAGGCAGACAGAGACAGAGAAAGACAGAGACAGGTAGAGAGATTGATTTTATTTGTTTCCTCTTCCGGACCTGTGCTTAATGCTAAGGGCTTGGCAGTTTGGGGCTAGTTAGAATCACTTCGGGGCATGCTTTTTTATCGCTCCATCTTTCCAGAATGTGGCTTCGATTTCACCCTTCTTGAAATGTCTGTGGTGAATCTCCCTCACTTTTGGGCCCTTTCTCCTCTAGTGAACAAAAGCAACCTTTGATATTCTGAATCACGCCACCTTCCTCATTTTTTATGCAATGTGAACTTTGAGGGGAGTTTTAAGATATGAAGAAAAGATGTGTGTCTCCCTTATCTTTGGCTTTTGTAAGTTTTTTTCCCCTTAAATCGATCTCAATTAACTTTGATTTCTTTCTTTAGAAAACCATGTGGTGCAATAAGGCTTTGCCAGATGTGAGAATGGGTTCCTGCCTCTCCAAACGCACATTGGAGCCTTGTCTTAGTTCTACTATTTCAGTCCACTTTTTAAAATCTTATGCTACGTTTATTTGGTCCCTGGAACTGTTTGCAGAACTACCCTACTTTATCTTGGAGGTATACTCATATTTCGATGTTGTGACTCTTTTTGTCGGGAAGATCTTTTTTTCTTTTTCACTTGTAATTTAAAACCTAGCCTATCCCTCCTCCTTCACCTGCTTCTGCTGAGTTCTGATACAAATCACACATTTATTCGTGTTTCTCTTCACCGGGGAGCTGGCGCTAACCTTGCACAGTGTCTTATCCTATCTCTGAACTTGGTCTCGTCTGCGGGACCAGGCAGGAGACGGGGGCAGGCGTCGGCCCCATTTCCTGTTCTGACCACGTGAACCCTTTCTGTCCACGTGCTGCTATGGGAAGGGAGACTCAGTTTTGCAAAAATTATATAAGAAGCTATGATTTATGTCTTTTTAAAATAGCGCAACTACGCTAGATCCATGGTGCCGAGTTTACTCATAAGCTCGCGTCTATGAATTTAGAATTCTTAGATTCCTTTACTCCCCATGTGACCAGAAGAGAGAGCCATGTAACTCAGGTCCCTCTAACTTCTCCTAGGCCCAGAGCTTCAGAGCAGCTGCCTTGTATTGCTGCTGTTGTTGATGTGTTTGATTTTGCTGTGGATTCAAGATGCCTTAGGTTTTTTTGTTTTGTTTGGTTTTTGCTTTTGTTTTTGTTTTTTTGGTTCCTTCCTTGTGTCTGATTGTGGCTGCCTGGTGGGCGCAAGCTGTCCTTTCGTATGTTTTGTGTTACTTTTCCACCGCCAGTTGACTCTTGCCTCAAGCAGCACAAACTGCACAAACTGTGATTTTTAGGGATTTTTAAGAAGAGAGGGTGGGGGGGTGTATATATGCACAGGCACCTGGCTGCCATTCTGATGGCCAGAGCACTGAGTTTGTTGCTGGTGGTTCTTCCTACTCACTGATTTATAGCGCAGTGTTGTCGGGCAATGAATTCATGTGCTTATGAGGTTAGTCCTCCAGTGGCCGAGCGGAGTTTGGAGGGGTGCTTTGTGAAATTACAACGTTTTCTCTAATAATCCTGATACTTCTGTAAGGAGAGAGGTCTATATCTTCAAAAGGCTGCCTCATAAGTCTCTGTTACTAACAGGGAGCATCCTTATTTACTGAATATCAACTCGAAGAAGAAGGGAGTGCTAATGTAAACAGTATCCCAAACTCAGAAATGTAAGAAAGGCATCGTTGTAGGCTGAGGGGAGTGGATAGTAAAACATAAGTCCGATCTGTCCCTAATTCCACAGCTCCCTTCAAGGTGAGTTCTGGACTTTTCTGTATCTCAGAGTCTCTCCTTTGGAGATAAACATTTTGGACTAAAGTCTCTACTGCCCCCCACCCACCCTGTTACCAAAATTTCCATTAAAAAAAATGTTTCATCTTCCTTCCTTCCTTCCTTCCTTCCTTCCTTCCATTCTTTTTCTTTCTTTCTCTTTCTTTCTTTCTTCTTTCTTTCTTTCTTTCTTTCTTTCTTTCTTTCTTTTTCTTTCTTTTCTTTCTTTCTTTTCTTTCTTTCCTTTCTTTCTTTCTTTCTTTCTTTCTTTCTTTCTTTCTTTCTTTCTTTCTTTTCTTTCTTTCTTTTCTTTCTTTCCTTTCTTTCTTTCTTTCTTTCTTTCTTTCTTTCTTTCTTTCTTTCTTCCTTTCTTTCTTTCTTTCGAGAGATACGAGAGAGAGCACATGGGGAGAGCAACAGGCACAGAGTGGGAAACAAAGGATCCAAAGTCGGTTCTGCACTGACAGCAGCGAGCCCGATGTGGGGCTCGAACTCACAAACCATGAAATTGTGACCTAAGCTGAAGTTGGATGTTTTACCGACAGAGCCACCCAGGCGACCCTGAAATTTTCATTTTTTTCTTTAAAAAAATTTATGACCCAAACAGCGTTTGCTTCTCATCAGTTGATAGCAATAACTGTGGATGCCCAAGGACTGAAATAAAAATGAGCTATCACTTGGGTTTCTTGTGTCTGTTAGAGAAACCAAAATTGGATTGTCCCATAGCTCCTTCCATGGCACGGTGTATCTATCATTCAAGCCATTGAAATTTCCAGATCTAATTTGCCATTGCCGATCTGCTGAATAGAATACACGTGTGGCCATAGGTCAACCACTTGTTTGACTTAAAGCCCCACAAAAATGACCCAACAGTGATCAATACTTTCTATTTCTTTGCACCAAATCACACAAAGGACAAAAGATATTAATAGAATGTAAGGGAGAAAAAGAACTCATCAGTGATCCCAGATATTTTAAACATCCTGGTATTTGGAGGCATCTGGATAATTCAGAGATTTTTTTTTCTTTCTTTTTTTTTCTGGTTCATTTATCATCCAGATGTTCGCCATCATGGAAGCACTACTTGAAACTCTATTTCAGCTAATAAGTTCGAAGTGGAAAAATCCGTACCTTTGTCCGTTCATCCTTCGGTGCCCCACTTCCCCTTACTCTTCTTCTAAGTGCCTCCTCTTGAAAATCTCCTGGGAATGTGGCAATTTCACCAGATGCTTAGGTGTTCTCCACCACATTTCTTTTTTTAATCTCCATGACCATTCTGTACCCTGTCTGCTTGAATTATAGATTGCATTTGTCAAATAATGACACATGCAATTGGATGTCTTCTAAGACCTTTGAAATTCAACTTCCTTGAGTTGAGATTAAAGTGGGTATTATCTGCACTGCGGCAGTTAAGCCGGGGAGGCTAGGAGACCCACGGGAAAGTTTTCCTGGGCTAGCCGGTTCCAACTGTTACAGCCTGGAGGGAAGAAAACCTTACTTCTTTCCTCTCAAAGATAGACATGGATGCCACAAAAAACACCTAAAACGTGGTCCCAGTTAGCGATGACTCTCAAGCTGGCAACTCTTTGAGGCATGACTGTCCCTCGGCGTGTCCTGAACGTGTGTTTCTTTGGGCATTCAGGAAGCGCTATCGGTCGTGAGCGAGGACCAGTCATTGTTTGAGTGTGCCTACGGGACGCCACACCTAACCAAGACAGACATGACCGCGTCCTCCTCCGGCGACTATGGACAGACATCCAAGATGAGCCCCCGCGTCCCTCAGCAGGACTGGCTATCTCAACCTCCGGCCAGGGTCACCATCAAGATGGAGTGTAACCCAAACCAGGTGAACGGCTCAAGGTAAGGACGCTCCTACCCCCTTTTCTCCCTGACTTCGGATTTTTCCTGTCCCTGGAAAAGGCAGATGTGTTGGGCTTGTCCAAGGACTGCTGCAGCAAGGAAGGCCATTGAGTAGTAACGTCAGGCAGGGCTGAGAAAATGTGCTCTCCAGTGGTTTGCGTGAAGGAGAGAGGTTGTAAAACCGGTAGTATATTTACCAAGAAGTCTCTTTGAAGATGTGGTGCTCAGTTCTATTTCCCAGGCATGAGAGCTCTGTGGGAGGGGGGCCGTGGCCACATATGGCAGAATTCGTCTCTGAGGTTTTCATTGCCTGGAAAATAATGCCGTCTTATGTTGTGATGGAGGGAGAGTGTTAGCTAGTGGTCAGGCAGCACTGCATCTGTCCAGGCCATATGACTTGGCTAAAGGGTCTAGTTCAAATGCCTTCTGCCCCTGCCTTCTTAGTGCTCGCTCCAACAGCACGCCGGATGTCTTGACTTTCCTGACTTTGTCACGATGATGCTGCCATCACACAGGATGTATTATCGAGTGCAGGACAGGGTGCCTGACACTCCAAAGCGTTTCATCAGATGCGGTTTTGAAAAGTAAACTTGATGTCAGTTGCGATGTAAGACCCCATATATATTCCGAAAGAACATAAACTCTCAGGACGAAGGATAATTTCTTTTAGATGTAATAATCTGACATAGAGACCTACGAACAGCTCACGTTTCCTGCTTCTTTGTGAGGTACAAAGCTCTTTTATACCCAGCGAGCTATGAATCCCCCAAACAGCCTCTTGAGGAATGCTTGTCCCTGCTTGATGGATGAGGAAAGTAAGGCTCCGGCGTCTTCTGGCTAACTTCAGGTCACGGCTTAGAGCGATTGGATTCAAACCAAGGGTGTCTGACTCCACCACCCGGTGCATTTTCCACTCTGTTGCACCTACCAGGGGCCCCTTTTTTGCTTCACATATATTTTAATGCTAAATGTGCCTTTTATAATTGTCATGTTTTATAAGCCCTGGAAACCATTGCGTCAACCTCTAGTTGACGAAAGTGCCAAGTCACGGTGCTTTAGAGGGAATTTCCGCGGGGAGGCTGACATTCCAGACAGGGAGACGGGAGATGTAAGAGTTTTCCTCGGCTCCGAAAAGTCCGTCCACTCGGTGCACCTAGCTTCTTCTGGAAGATGGGAGTGATGGCTCTGATGTTGAATCTTGCTACAGTGCTGGTCTTTTAGGTGGAATTCAAGGCAAAGTAGGCCCGGCAAGGCAGTCATTTCTAGACACCCATGAGGACAAAGGGACCTCAGTAGAAAATGAAATTGAAAATGCAGTCCAGGATAGCGGAGTCCTGGCCCAGCCAGTTGACAGTTACATGTAACTATTTCACAGGTAAACCTTTCCCTCTGATAGAACATTTCCACTCCTCGTACTGTGAGCACTGAGTACTTAGCACCCCTTCCAAGGCTAGTTTCTTTTCTGCAAGGAATACATCAGCACATGCATGTGTGCGTCTGTGTGTTAGAGGAAGGTTGTGTGAGAGAGACATTGTGTATGGGAGAGAGAGAGAGAAAGAGAGCGAAGGAGAGAGAGAACACTTCGGGCAAAGGGCACTGAGATGATTACCAGTCAGCGTCAGTAGAGTGAGCCATGCCCTGGCCCGTATTTCCCGGGCCTGGCCCGCCACCAGCTCTGGGGATTGCTGGGCTGGATTGAGCAGCCTCAGGAGACCAAGCAGGGAGGCGAGGATGGCGCTGGAGAAACAGAACCCTCCCTTATTCTCGCTGGGCTATTCCTGAATCTAACAAAATATGCAAACAGAAGAAGCCTGCTGTCTTGCAGGAGAAGTGGACACCATTTCCCTTGGGGCGGCCCGGGCTTCTTCTCCGTGGCCAGCGTCCGCTCCCCGCCTGGCTGGGGCCGTGGCCAGCCTTCCCGGCTCAAGGAGGTCCCCACAGGGATCTGGGACAGGAACACTGAGGGGCAGAGTCCCCAAGGATGGGGCTCCCAGGAATCTTCTTCCACATTCCTCAGCCCAGCTGCCTGGGGCCGGCCCTTTGGCGGTTCCTGTCAGGCGCGCAAAGGTGGATGTCTTCTCTGGGAAATGCAAGCGCTTGGGTGGAACTGGACAGTTCTCTTGTGAGGGAACAATGGATCCTTCACCGCCCCTTCGGCCCTCAGAAATTCTAGAATCACTCAGAATGTTCCCATCACGGGAGTTTTAAAGGCAGGTTTTGAAGCAAACTGTGATGTGTTTCGTCAGTGAAAGGGTCTGTGCTCTCATTCTCCTTTGTCTTCCTCTTGGATCCATGGTGCTACATGGGGCAGGCACCGTCTGTGAGGCGTGCAGGGCTGACTCCATCTACCTTTGACCCAGGTCCATATGCTTCTTGGATGGAAAAGAGCAGTGGAGGGGGAGAGGTGCTTCAGGAACCTCCAAAGCTTTGTAGAATTGAGCCATAACACAGCTGTCAGCAGGTCACCAAGTGTCATCATCGCCTACCCCCAAGAATGTTCTGGAAAGACAGGAGGGTGATGGGTATGGATCCTCTTTGCAGTAGAGACAGCTACAGTGCTCCTGCCCTCCCTTTCCAGAGCTCTGAGTGTGGGGCCTGGCCTGGTATGGCAGTTGAATTCTCCAGAAAAACAATCAATAGGTTGGGCCCTGCTGAGATTCGTTCTAAGGGATTGGCTCTCGCAGTTGTGTGGGTCAAGTCTGGGATCTGTAGGGCAGGCCGGCAGCCTGAAAACTCAGGCAGGAGTTGCTGCTGCTACAGTCGTGAGGGAGACTTCTTCCTTAGGGAGAAGCTCAGTTTTTGCTTTTTAGCCCTTCAACTGATTATATGAGGCCCACCTGCATTCTTAAGGATAATTGCCTCTATTTAATGTCAATGAATTCTCGATGTTAACAGCATCTATACAATATCCTCATACAGTGACACCTTGATTAGCGCTGGTTTAAGTCAGTGGATATGATGCCCTGGCCAAGGAGACAAGACATAGGAAACCAGTCCTTTCTGGTATTCACAGACCCTGTGCTGGCCAGGGCTTGGTGGAGCCTTCCTATCAGACCTCCAAACCGAGCGTTCTCTGTGGCAGCCAGTTCCTTGTCACTGAGAGGCTCAGCTGGCTGGATGGGAAGCGGTAGAGGGGATTGTACATCAGACCGTTGCCTCACTGGTGCCTTGCAGAGTACTGAGAGCTGGGCAGCCTGGTAGCGCCTGCTCTTCAGAGCACGACGGGCCGCCCCTGTGGCTGTCAGTGTAGCTAAGGCTCCTTTTGCCAGGAGGCCCGACAAGTGGATAGATTACCGTGGATCAGATCTGCACACTCTGCAGACTCCCTGTGTGATCTCGACACGCATCAGCTCCATGAAAGGAAACGGGGATCTGCATTCCCTTCGCTTTGACTCTGGAGACCTTGAACGGGCACCTGGCTGCACCCACCCTATAGGAGGCGGCAGGGGCGGGCGGAGGCACAGTCCGGGAGACAGGGGTCCTGCCCTGGGGAGCTCTCGTCAGGGACAGCATGGAGCATGGCACGGTTCCCCTGCGCAGGAGCAGAAAGGACAGGGGCATTGCTCCTGAACCCCCCATCTCCCCAGCACTCCTCCAGAGAGACAACAGCCACCGCCCCCAACCCCCTCTCCAACCGGGGAGCCCCAGGCCAGGTGTGCCAGGGAGTTAGAGACGGCAGCACGAAAAGATGCGTCCCTCCTGGCCCCCAGCTCAGCACCTTGCTGTGATTGCCACGGCTGGGAGCTTTCGCGTGGCCGACTTCCATGTGGCACACACACGACTTGAAGTCAGGTTCGAAGGGAACGGACATGAATGAAAAACTGGGCTTTGCAGCGTGTGAGTGGTTACCTTCGCTGCCCCTCGTTGCTACTTTGCAAATACCTCCCGGGACAAGCGCGCTCTGCATCTTGGGTCTTGTGTGAACGTGACCCAGCTCCTTCTGTATGGAAGACCGTCCTTGGGAATGGTGCTCTCCATCCCTGTCCATCCGTCGCCCTCGGAGGGAAAAGCCGAGTGCTTAGGGAGGAGGGAGGAGCCGCGTTCCTAACCGAATGATGGAATTCTGCAAAACCTCAGCCCGTACATGCTCGCAGGCTCCTGAAATGAAATACAAGTGGTGAAATGAGATCTGTCGCCATTATAATAGAGCTCTATAAAAAATAATAAAAGGAAAACAGGAGAGAAAGGACCTACTGCCTCGTGAGCCAACAGGGAAGTAATTGTGGGTTTGGCTTGGCCAGTGCTGGATCACAGGGCACAGCTCTCATAGATGCTGATCTAACTGCATGCTGTATAGACACAGGATGCAGTTTCTCAGCCTCACTAGTCCATGGCCACCCTGCTTGCTCCCTTTCTTCACTCCAGCCTCACACACGAGAAGCCCCCAAGCATTCACACAGTGGAGAAGTGTCCATGTGCAAAGTTGAATTGGCTGTTTCGCAGCACAATATGCACAAAGGCCCTGTGGGCGGCTTTCACTGCTTGCCCGGCCTCCAGGGAGCCCCCTGCTGATGGCCTTAGTTTGCTGTGAGGTTGCTAAGGCTCACACCACTTCAGACAGGCGAGACAGGCCAAGAAATAACACACATGCACTCAGGTGGCCCCCAACTAAATTGCCTTCTGTGAGCAGGCGGGCAGTCTCGTGTGCAAAGCAACTGCTTTATAGCATCTCAGCATCTCTGACTCAGAGATCCAGCCAGATGTCAGGTGCATCGCATCAGGCATCTCCCGGGCCCTTCCTGAGGCGATGAAAATTCCACGTAGCCCACCCAGAGGTAACGGCAGTCCCATGCAGGCCCAGTTGGAAGCCCACTGTGGCTGGAGCATGTTGGATTTATGTGCCATGCCGTGAGTTCTGCCCTGGCCCAGCCCCCAGCCACCTGGAGCCCTTCACTTCTTGCCAGAGTTGGTGGGGTGGGGGCTCCCGGGTGCGGCGATTCCCAAGGTGAAATCCTAAGAGCAGTGGCGGCGGCAGCCGGGAGCAATCGGGCATGCAGGTCCCCCGCCGCCCCACACCCCCTGAATGGGACGAGACTCAGGCACGGAGCCCCGCACTCCGGGTTTTAATGAGCCCCTCTGGAGACCCCCTTGCTCACCGGTCTGGGAACCACTGTGCTGTTGCAGAATCCAGCAGATGAAACCTGAGCGGCCTACAGAGTGAATGGCCCGGGCAAGTACAGTGTGTAGACATTGGTCAGCTCCCAAGAAGTCTGAGCAGAGAGACGCCTCCCTCACCTTGCACCGTCTTGTGGCTTTGCATGGCTGAGCCTGGACGCGGGGAGTCTGGCCTGCCTCTCTCTGTGGTCTGGGGAGAAGATTCAGCAGGGTGATTACTCCAGCCTAACATCAGACGGCAAGATGCTTTTGACATATTATTTAGCAAGCGTGCACCTGCGGTACGAAGATGGTGGCAGAAAAGGGGGCTACCCAATTGGCCCATCGTGGCATCACATGCACTGGCTACGCATGCAGTCGCTCGTTCATCCGATAAGAATTTATTGAGCGCTCACGTTGTGTGGTCACCGGTCTTGGTTCTTGACCTACAGTCATAAAACACAAAAAACTTCTGCCCTGCTGTATTCACTTTCTCATGGGGGAGAAGGCCACTGAACCAGATATCCGATTAAATATACGGTAGGTTAGATCACGGTAGATGTTAAGGAGGAAAATAAAACAGGAAACAGGGTAGCCATTCTAGATAGAGTGGCCTGAGATCGTGATCTCTAAGAAAGTGACATTTGAATAAAATCCCAAAGGGAGTGAAGGATAATGCCCCATGTTCAAACAGCAGAATATTAGGAAAAGGGAGTGCTCGGTGCAAAGGCCCTGAGGTCAGCCTGAAGCACTGGAGGACAATGGTGACTGACACCTAGTGACCCAAGCCACAAACAGGCAATGAGGTACAGCGATCTTCCCTCTGAGTGAGCGAGGAGGCCATCAGGGTGCTGTAGGAGGGTGGGGGCGTGGCATCACTCAGAGTTAGCGGGATCTCCTGGGGGTCCTCCTGGAGGAGGCCTGTGCAGGAATTTGGGGGAGGGATAGTGGTGCTTGGGTGAGAGAGGCGGTGGCATTGTGAACGTATTTCAAAGGTACAACTGACGTGCTTTGCTGACGGGTTGGACCTCTGGAGGAATGAGCCTGGGGTGTGGGAGAGTGCTCCGAATGAGATGTGGACAAACCACCCCGGAATCCTCCCGAGGTTAGAGCCTGGACGCCTCCAATATCAGCCCAGATGTTGGGGCCACGCACTTAGCGCTAATAAACACCAGGCAGAAAGGGATGGCTCTTACCTCCTCACCTGAGTTCAGCGGATCTTAATTCATTAAACCATTCTTCAACCGCAGTGATTGTGTCTCAAGAGGGCATTTGGCACTGTCTGCAGACACTTTTTTAAAAAAATTTTTAATGTTTATTTTTGAGAGAGAGAGACTGATAGACAAAGAAAGAGAGGGAGACACAGAATCTGAAACAGGCTCCAGGCTCCGAGCTATCAGCACAGAGCCTGACACAGGGCCTGAACTCATCAACCATGAGATCATGACCAGAGCTGAAGTCAGACACTTAATGGACGAAGCCACCCAGGCGCCCCTTGCAGACACTTTTGATAGTCACAACGGTGGTGGGGGGCTATTCCTGACATCTAGGGGCTGGAGGCCAGAGCTGGTGCTTAACATCTTATAATTCACAAAAGGGGATTCCCCCCTCCATGCCCCACACTGACCTCTAAAAGGATGGTCTGGCCCCAAATGTCAATAGTCTCAAAATTAATAAACCTTTTCCTGAATTAACATCTAATTGCTGTTCACATCATGTACTGTGTTCACTGTGATGAAGACGGGTGAAGAGAAGCCCATGATCCATCAAAGGTGAGGAAGCCTCTGTGAGAATACGTGACAAGTATGGAACAGAGGGAGGTTCAGGGCCAACCACAGCGGGCATGAGGGTGTGACACAATCCTCCTGGACAGGAAAGAACACCTCCAAGATGAGCATCATCAATCAGTATATCCACACTGAGTTATCAATAGATTTTAATATACAATACATCATCCAATTTATGAATGACATTATGTTTATACCCATTTCGCAGATGAAAACCGTTGAGTTTCCAAAAGTTTTCTTATCTGGCTCATATCCACCTGTCATAGGCTGTGTGACCCCAGGCCTGGGCTCACCTCCAGTCCCTCAGGCTGCTTCCTGTAGCCAGACAGCTTGTCTGTGTTGGCAGGGACAGCAGTTTCCTCTAGGTGACAGACAAGCTGTATGTCCTATGTCTTGTCTACTGAGAGGCATTATATCCAAACACTGACCATTTCAGTTTCTTGCATGTAGTGCACGTTGAAAACCATTTACTTCCATCTGGTTCATTGTATTACAGCCAATTTACAGGCTGATTTATGTGTACTCACCTTCACATTACCTTCATGACACGTCTCCAGACAAAGCCACATTTTAAAGACAATAAACTTGGGGCGCCTGGGTGGCTCCATTGGTTGGGTGTCCGATTTCAGCTCAGGTCATGATCTCACAGTTCGTGGGTTCGAGCCCCGCGTCGGACTCTGTGTTGACAGCTCAGAGCCTGGAGCCTGCTTCGGATTCTATGTCTCCCTCTCTCTCTGCCCCTCCCCAGCTCGCACCCTGTCTTTCTCTGTCTCAAAAATAAATAAAACAAACAAACAAAAAAAGCAAAAGACAAAAACAACAACAAAAATGAAGACAATAAATGCAATGGAGAGACTTGTCATCCAAGCACATGAGTGGCTCTCAGTAAATACTCGCTGGGCTGAAATGAAATATGAAAAAATTCTCAGTGTTAGGATAGCAACCATTCAAGGACCCTGTGTGTTGTGTTGTGTTGTGTTGTGTTGTGTTCATTTACTACCTACAGAATGGAGTCTTCTAATGCCAGAGTCTCTCATTGCACGTGCAACACTCCATATTTGGTGTTTGAACTTGGTTTGCTGGAACCCCTCTCTCTCCGTGCCTTTCTCTTTCGACTCATGGACATTTGACTTAGTCTTTTTTAAAAAAAATTTTTTTAACATTTATTCATTTGAGAGAGACACAGCCTGAGCAAGGGAAGGGCAGATAGAGAGGGAGACACAGATTCCAAAGCAGGCTCCAGGCTCTGAGCTGTCAGCACAGAGCCCGATCAGGGCTCACACTCACGAACCATGAGATCACGACCTGAGCCAAAGTCAGACGCTTAACCGACTAAGCCACCCAGGCACCCTGGCTTAGTCGTTATTTTCCTACATTTTCTGTAAGACTTCACGTATTATATTAGGACAGAGCAATTCCCAGTGATAATCTCATTTACTCCTTTCTGCCTCAGCGTTCTGAATTGGATTGACAGCCAAGATGCTTTGCTCAGCCATCTTCCGAGTCACAGTGTGGGAGCCTTGCAAGTGAGTGAATTTTCCAAACCATGATAGGGAGGCCAATTAGTAATAGCTTGTCCCACATGTAAGGGGCCTTGAGTCTTTACAGATGTCAGGTCATTGGGCTGCAAAACCGAGATGTGGACCGAGAGCCTCACTCAGGGAAAAATCGGGAGAGAGACTAAGGTTCTGCCACTGCCTCTCTGTCTGGAGCAGACTTCTCATCCCTCCCCTTCAGCAGCCACTCATTACCACCTTGGGCTGTCAAGTGGATGGGTGCCATTTTGTAGAAGAAGAAAGCCTGGGAGTACTGACCCCCTTTAGGACTCCAGGAAGTTCCACTGTGTCACTGCGGGTATTGGCAGTGGGACAGGGGGACTGCCTTGGCATTTTCTATCTTGAAAGTGAAATCATTTTGGTTAACCAGAATTTACACAGCCTGTTATAAAAATAAAAGATGGAAGCACCTTGGTGGCTACTGGACTTCATTCCTTCCTCTCTGAGGAATGAACGTGTTTCAAGCAAAATTAAGAAAAAACAACGCACAAGATAGAAAAGAAGCCACATCTGGTCCTACTTCTGTCACCGTTTGTCATGATCCTATTCTATAGCGTATTTTATTTCCAAATGACGACTCCCCTAAGGACGCATTTCTCCCCAGATTTCGGGATCAGAATGTGACGTGGTCTTGCTGATATCCATTCTCAGCTTTAACGAGAAATAGAAACTCAAATAAAGAACCTCAGGAAAACTTCAAACCCCTTTTAGGGACAAAGAACTGACTGTTGGTGAATTGCTGGTGACTTTTTAATTAACTTAGCCTTCAGCTGCTTTGGAGAAGGGGGAAGGGCACAGGGCTGGAGGGAAGAGCTAGGATCCCAGGTGTAAGAAAGCATATTTAGTTCGGGTAAAAATAACACACAGCTGTAAAGACAAACATCTACAGTTTCAGTTTGAGCGGGGAGCTCAATGTGAATCACTGCCGAGCTCCACCCGCAGCTGTGGGGTCTGAAGCGGCTTTTCCACTGCCTCTGATTCAGAAATAAAACAGACTCACAAATTACCCCGGCGCTCTCCAGACAATCCCCTCCTTGTCTGAGGTCCTGAAAATCCCTTTTGTGGGTGACTTGGCTCCATCCATGCTATGAAACTTGATTAGGAGTTTGTTCGGTCGATTAGAACCAAGTATGTGCTTTTAGGGTTCTTAGGAAGAAAACCACCTGAGAAGGTTTTTTTGTGTGTGTGCTTTTTTGTTTTTGGGGTGTTTTTTTGGTATTCAGGTTTGAGACAGGCCTGAGATGCATGCCCTGACCGCCCTCCCATAGGCCTTCTCTTGGAACTGACCTCTCTGGACTTCTAGGGCAGAACTGAAGAAAACCTTTGTAGTTCTCTCACGTAGCTCCATCACCCAATAAACAAAAAAGAACATTCCGGAAGATGGTGACACTAATAATGGTGACAGCGATAAGCTGAGGACTGCGTGCTAGTGACATTAACTTGCTTATCCGCATAAGAGTCGGGGTGATAAGGAACCTAGTGACAAGGGCAAGAGAATGTGGAGTCAGGGAGAAGGGCTTTGAGGGCCACTCCAACGCAGACACTATGTGAATAAGGACCCCAATGTATCCCCAGCACCTAGGACAGGGCCTAGCAGAGAGATTTGCTCCAGAAATACTGGTTAGAGAAATGAATGAATTGAGGACACCCAGAAAATCTAGGGAGTGTATGTTAATCCAAAGATACTGTGGCCCAACGAAGGGCTGAGAATGCATGTGACCAGTGTGGGTTTATATTTGGGGAAGATCATTCTGGAAACAGGGTTCAAGAGCACTCCCCCAGCATGTGGTGGAGAGCAAGGTAGTGTACAACTGTCTGTAGGCGCAAGAGGAATTCAGGGATAGGAAGAAGGATGGGCCTTGGAGAAGGAGTAGATTTTCAAAAGGATCGTTGGTTTGTCTCTACCTGCTTCTAAATTTTTTTTAGAAATTATTTATTTTTGAGAAAGAGAGAGCGAGACAGGGTGTGAGCAGGCAAGGGGCAGAGAGAGAGGGAGACACAGAATCTGAAGCAAGCTCCAGGCTCTGAGCTGTCAGCACAGAGCCTGACGTGGGGCTCGAACTCGTGAACTGTGAGATCATGACCTGAGCTAAAGTCAGAAGTTTAACAGACTGAACCACCCAGGCACCCCGTCTTCCCACTTCTAGAAGAAGTATATTGATTTTCCAAATTTGATTTTTGCCTTGCCATGGACTTTTTCTAAGCCCCAAAGCCTCTGCTAACTGTTGTGAAGTGAGGGTGAATCACAGATTTAATGTGGCCGGTGAGCTCAGGGCTGTCGCCTGGGGCTGCGTTCAGCGACATTCTTGGATAAATGAGATCCATTCATACAGCACAGATGACAGCACAGGGCTGAGGCTCCTTCCTTGTCAAGCTCATGGCCACGTCTGTGCCGTTCACTGCGGGCTCTTTCCATGATGGAGTCTACCCTGCTGTAAGTAGTCTCTGATGTGAGAAACTCAATGTCAGCTGCCAAGTTTATTTTGTTTTTTTCAAAAACAAAGCACCAATTTTAATTTCTCAGTACATTTTTATAGGCATGTTACTCCTTTTTAAAATAAGGTATTATTGGGGCAGTTGGGTGGCTCAGTCGGTGAAGCGTCTTCCTTTGGTTCAGGTCATGATCTCACAGTTTGTGAGTTTGAGCCCCACATCGGGCTTTGGGCTGACAGCAGAGTCTGCTTTGGATCCTCTGTCTCCCTCTCTCTCTTTCTGCCCTACCCCTGCTCGCATGCTCTCTCTCTCTCTCTCTCTCTCTCTCTCAAAATAAACGTTAGAAAAAAAGAGTTCTTTAAAAAGAATAAAAAATAAAATAAGGTATTATGTATGGAAACAGCTAAATGAAGGTTTGCCTCTGGCCATGTTCCACTCGATCTTTAAACCTTAGACTGACTGCTTTTCCGATGGTCCAGCTTCTGTCCTGGTCCTCAGTTCTTAGGCCCATGGCCAGGGTCAAGTTCATTCCTGCTGCTCCTCTTAGCATGGGAACCTCAGGCCCGATATTCTGTCCTGCTCACCAGCATCAGCCCATCATCTCTGCAGAGCATGCACTGTGCCCAGCTCCCCAAGGATGTCTTGTGGGGAGAACATTTGACTTTAACTGTAAATGGAGATGATCAGCCTTTTCTAAGAAAAAAAACTAGTCAACCCAAATCCACGAGTATGTCCCCATTAACACGCCATCTTTGGCTTCTCCCTGGGGGTCCTGCCTTGGTGTGCGCGGGGCTGGCAGGCTCGGCTCACATCGGCAAACCTCTCCGTGACCGCCTTCAGGGCCCCTCCCAGGATATTCCTCTGAAAACACCCAACAGTGGTGACACAGCCTGGTGTCCATTCTGTTATGTGTCATGTCCACGAGACCAGCGACTCATGTGGTGTTACCAGGTGAGGGCCTGGAGTGGGGAGATCAGGCCCCTGAGTGCCTGAGCTCAAATCCCGGTTCCTCCACTGCCGGTGTTTCGCCTGGGAGGCAACACACCCCCTACCAGTCTCTCTGTGCTTCACCTGTAGGGGCTGTTCTGCTTGGTATTGACCTCACAGAGGCGGGTGCATGAAGTGAGTAAGAGCAGCCAGCACGGGGCGTTTGTTGTGAGTTCGGCACCGTGTGAGATGTGTTACTGAGATACTTTCTATGAAGAGAGCTTGAGGCCAGCCCTGGGATGAGTAAACAGTCAAATACTAGATAGTAGATGAACTAAGTAAGGTCTGTAAATATTTGTTTGCCCACAATGCATTTGGTGCTTTTAGGGGCAAATGTGAATTTAAAACACAGAAACAGAAAATTTTTGGAAACTGGAAGGTAGAACATTCTATCTCTTCAGGTTGTTTTGTTTTGTTTTTCAACTATCCTCTTATCTTTTTTTTAATTTTTAAGAAAAGTTTTTGAATGTTTTATTTGAGAAAGAGAGAGACAGAGACAGACCTTGAGCAGGGGAGGGGCAGAGAGAGAGGGAGACACAGAATCTGAAGCAGCTCCAGGCCCTGAGCTGCCAGCACAGAGCCCGATGTGGGGCTCCAACCCATGAACTGTGAGATCATGACCTGAGCTGAAGTCAGATACTTAACCGACTGAGCCACCCAGGCGCCCCTTCTTACTTATTTTTTGAGAGAGAGAGACAGAGCGAGCGAGCGAGCATGAGCAAGCAGGGGAGAGAAAGAGAGAGAGTAGGAGAGAGGCAATCCCAAGCAGGCTCTGCACTGTCAGCACAGAGCCTGACTTGGGGCTCAAACTCATGAACCGTGAGATCATTACCTGAGCAGAAATCAAAAGTCAGACGCTTAACCGACTGAGCCACCAAGGCTCCCTGACTATCTGCTTATTTTTTATGTTCCTGCACTGACCTCTCTGGTTGGCCAGTTCTTTCCAGAAGTGTCAAGAAATGGCAGGTATGGAGGACTAGTGTGGATGTGGGATCTCTTGATTTCTGTAGCTGAAGGAGCAGAGACTTGAGTGTGTGGAGTACCTGCTTGGTCACCAGACCTACCCCCCTGCCCGACACTGTGTGTGATGCTCTGAATCTGTTATCAGATACTGGGAAGGATATTGCTTGCTATGTCACCTGGTTGTCTTCAGGAGAATCCATGAGAGAGACTTCTCGCAGGTCCCAGCCCAAGAACAGCTTAGCCTCTGCTGAAGAATTCGTTCATCTTTATGTGTCTGACCCCTTGAATAGTAACAGGATGCATTTCCTTCTTTGCTTTGGCCAGTAGGAAGCTCAGAGATTAATTGATGTGATGCCTTTAGCAACTATACATAGTAAGCCTATTCAATGTGCTGATTTTATCTCATGATTGATTACTTTTCTGCCCTTACATTCCATTCACTTCCATTCCTTTGATTATTTACGTTATCATTTTGTCTTATATGCATTTTTATAACTATCTTATATTATGTCGTCTTGTATACAGTGTGTAAACCTCACGTGGTTTGTGGAAGGGTAAAGGAATAAAGTACACTCAAAACCACCACATACCCACATAAATATAACTCTAAAGTTGCAGAGGAAAATGATGGAATGTCTTCCTTAGGAAAACATTAATAACATGAACTCAACACCCGTTGGTCTAAGTAGCTTCCGGATAGTCATGCCTGGGGGCTTGGGAATGCAGTCTTTCCTGCCCCTTGATTCTGAAACTCTGTTGAGAACCCAGTTGGGTTTGGGGGCATGTCTGATATCTCACCTGAATTTAAATTTAGCACAGCTTCCGATTTATTGGATATTCTTTGCCATGTCCCTTCACCGTGAACTGGAAATACTAGTATGTCTTAAGTCCACGCTCATTGTCTCAATTTGTGAGAACTTAATTCTCCGAACGCTCCTTCAGAGTGTTTCGTTCATTGAGGCTCGACAAGCCTACTGAGGTGGGTGTGTGTGTGCAGTTTTCTGAAGAAGGGCACCGGGGCGCCATCTTTTTCATCATGAAGGGAGAAGGGTCTTTCTGCACTGTTTCTGTATCCTCTGGAGTGACTGCAATTATGCCCACATGTCCTGGGGGTCTGTGAGGTTGCTCCCGAGACTATACTTCCAAAGCTGTATGGCCCCCAGGGAACCGCTGGGGAGCTCGGAGGTGACATGGCGTCCCAGGGACTCCAGGGGGCCGTGGGAGAGCTGGGGAGTGACGTGGAGCCCCAGGGGGCCATGGGGGAGCTGGGGAGTGACATGGTGCCCCAGGGACTCCAGGGGGCTGTGGGAGAGCTGGAGAGTGACATGGAGCCCCAGGGGGCAGTGGGGGAGCTGGGGAGTGACATGGAGCCCCAGGGACTCCAGGGGGCCGTGAGGGAGCTGGGGAGTGACATGGAGCCCCAAGGGGCCATGGAGGAGCTGGAGAGTGACATGGCGCCCCAGCTGGTGTCCAGTGCCTTAGTGAAATTCTCCTTTCTGGCCCGCCTTCCCCTCGCGGGCGACCTCAGCCCAAGGTGGGATTTGTTCTGCTGTGACAGAGGGGACAGCTGTCCTCCCAGCTCCCGATCCCTCTCACTGATGCCACATTCTCTATGGGATTGTCAAGGCCAGTGGTTTTCGGGTTACAGACTGGCAGACCCGAAAATGTGAATTCAAGAATGTGGTTAAGACATAGTAATATCTACTTTATTTTATTGTATTGGGGTAAGAACACCTCACGTGAGTTCTACAGCCTTTCTTCTTTGTTTTTTTCTTTCCTTCTTTCTTTCTTTCTTTCTTTCTTTCTTTCTTTCTTTCTTTCTTTCTTTCTTTTTTTCTTTCTTTCTTTTTACAAATAGTTTATTGTCAAATTAGTTTCCACATAACACTTAGTGCTCATCCCCACAAGTGTCCTCCTCCATGCCCATCACCCCCTCCCCCCCACATCCATCAGTCCTCAGTTTTTGTCAGCAACATGGATGGACCTTGAGGGTGTTATGCTGAGCGAAATAAGTCAGGCAGAGAAGGACAAATATCATATGTTTGCACGTATAGGAGGATTAGGAGGAATTTGACGGAGAAATAAGGGGGAGAAGAAGGGGGGAAATGGTGGGGGAAAGGGAGAGAGGCAAACCATGAGAGACTCTTCTTTGTTTTTTATTAAGTGTTTATTTGATTTATTTTTGAGAGAAAGAACGTGAACAGGGAAGGGGCAGAGAGAGAGAAGGAGAAGGAGCATCTGAAGAAAGGGTCCAAAGAGGGCTCTGTGCTGTCCCAGGTGCCCCGAGATCTACACCTTTTTAATACATTTTGAGGGATACATTATTATTGACCAAAGACCAGAATATTGGAGAGCAGGTCTTGAGAGCTTTCTCATCTCACTTGACTGAGACCTATGCCTGATGGGTGGTAACCTCTCCCTCCCTGAGCTCCTGGAAGCCACAGTTCTGCTCTTCAGTTCTGTGAGTGTGACCACTTTAGATATGTCATGTGAAGTGGAATCCTGCACTTGTTGGTCTGTGACCAGTTTGTTTCACTCAGCATAATGTGCTCAAGGCTCCGCCATTGTCCTCTGTTAACAGGATTTCCTTCTTTTATCTTATTTATGTGTTTATTTTATTTTTTAAAAATGTTTATTTATTATTGAGAGACGGAGAGACAGAGCACGAGCATGGGAGGGGCAGAGAGAGGGGGAGACACAGAATCCGAAGCAGCTCCAGGTTCTGAGCTGTCAGCACAGAGTCTGATACAGTGTCCGAACTCCCAAACCACAAGATCATGATTTGAGCCAACGTCGGATGCTTAACTGACTGAGTCACTCAGGCACCTCAGGATTTCCTTCTTTTACAGGAGAATAGTGTTCCATTGTTATATGCACCATATTTTCTTCATCCATTCATCCATCCATGGACATTTGTTTCCATACCTTGACCATTGTGAATATTAGCTGTAATGAACAGAGGAGCGCTAAAATCCCTTTGAGATTTGGGTTTCAATTCTTTTGGATAAATATGCATAAATGCGATTGCTGGATCCTATGATTGTCATTTTAAAAAAAAAACTTTCAAAGGACCTCCATACTGCGCCCCATTACAGCTGTGCCATTTGGCATCCTCAGCAAGAGTATGCAAAGGTTTCAATTTCTCTGCACCCTTGCCAACATGTGTCATCTTTTGTTTTTTATAGTAGCCTTCCTGACAGGAGTGAGGTGATATCTCCTTGTGATTTTGATTTGCATAGTAACTCCCGTGTGCCTTGAAAAGAGTCATTGAAAGAAATGTCTTGACTGATGCCTGTCTGCAGTAAAGAAATCCATGCCCCAAACAATAAGATCGAGGCATTTCATATTTCATATTTCGTATTTCATATAAATGATGATCCATTTAGCAAGCATCTAATGAATTACCTTAGAATCTTCACAGAAACTGCTAGAAAACACGTATGCAAATACTAAGAATACAGTATTTAAAGGTATGCCCTTTGCTACGTGCATTTCAAAAGCAATACGCTGAACATCCACATCCTTATCATGTCAGCGTAGAGATCACATGAACCTCATTTCCAGGCAAGATTTTTTGCCAGTGGAGTACCAAACTGCTTCTGGAAGTTTCTCCCTGACCACTTGTAAGCTTCAGAAATGCACCATATTGGTGAAGCTACAAGTATATAAGCCAGGAGGCAGATGTCCGCAGAGTGTGGGTCTTTTCTTCTCACACCTGTGTGAAGAGCTGAAAGTGTATTTACTGTAAGACTTTTAAATATACACTTTTCAGTTCTCTGAATCCCACTGAGATTTTTTTTTCTTAAATAAAGCAGTGTCTGAATAGATGTATCCTCTGGAAAAAAAATGTTCTCCTCCAGGAATTACCTCTATTTCTTACTTAGGTTTTTTTTTCTTCTTTTTATGTGTCCTTGTTGGGTCCCACCGAATAGGAATTGTGCAAATATTGTAATGCATTGTAATGCCACACTTACGTGTGCTCCTCTTGGGCTGTTAGAATTCCGAAGAGAATACACCAGAAGACATGCCTGACAAGTGAGAACAGAACAGCCGAAGCCCCTGTGGGTATTGATTACCTGCTTGGAGTCCAGCATGTCAGTGGTCACTGTGACCCCTCCCCTCGCCGGGGCTGGAGTTCCCTTAGAGTTTTTTGTTTTTACAAAAACTATTGGAAATGATCAAAAACATGGTTCCACTCTATCTTCCTTCAAAGCTAAAATAAAATACAATGGAAAAAAGATGATTTTTTTTTTCACTGCTTTGAAGGTACAGCTTTTGAAAATAGGGTCTGAGTGCTGTTTTGTTTGGGCTTTGGTTTTTTGGGTTTTTGGGGGGTTTTTTTTGTTTTTTGTTTTTTTTGTTTTTTGTTTTGTTTTCAGCGCAAGGTGAATGGGAAAGCTTCGCTGTCTTGCTGGAGAAGAGAGAACTTATGGTACTTGGTATACATCAGGCACTCAATAAAAAGGGTCTAAATGGATGAACATGCAACACTCATTCTAGACTTTATAGTTGTTGCTGGAGTTACGCTCATCTGCTGAACAGCATCTAACACTTTTTCCTTGAAGAACTACATCTTTCAGACTCAGTCCTCTAGTCCCTAGTAACTTCTCTCCTTGAGGTATATAGACCAAAACTCACACCTTCCACTCAACTGCTGGAATTTTCCAGAGGGATAGGAAACTAAGTGTCAAGTGAAGACATTCCATGTTGTGATTTTAGGATGGGTACTTAGAGATAAGTGTCTGCAGCCAGGAAAAGTAGCATCAGGAGGAAATAAGGCATGTGTAGGGAGCAGTGGAAATCTAGACAGTCTGCACCATGGGAACTCACACTGTTATTGTTTATAAATTTCCTTTGTGTTAGTACAGCTGTAGGGATGCCATGAAGCATGGCCATGTATTTCCGTGGTAGGGCCTTAATCCTGTGACCCTGACCGTGATCTTTATCCGTAGATGTGCATTTGCCTTCCTCACTATCAGCCCTGAGCTCCCTCATCAGCACCGGGTCTGTATACAAGTGATGTTGAGGAGGGGCGTGTATTTTCAGCGATCTAAAGATGCTGAACGAACTCTTTGCCAGGGCACTCTTTCCCTCGGTCTGCCCTTCCTGTCCACACCCCTGCCAAGCCTTTGGCTCCCGAATGACCTTCTCCATCCCACTCCAGGACCATCCCACCCAGAGTGCCCTTCTGCCTCAGATGGTTTTGGTCTTCTCAAGCTTGGAGGCCAAGTCCGTGCCAGGCCACAGTTCCATGATTCCACAAGTTGGATGCAGAACTTCAGCTGGAGATGTGTGGAGGAGATCAAGAAAAGCTCGTTGGAGTAGAGCCCACAACCTCAACACCTTAGACACTGGGAGGGAAACCCAACAGCTAGTGGAGATTTGGAGATTCCCAAGTATGAAAATTCTGGACGGGGTAGAGCTCGAGGGGAAATTTCTGGAAATCTACCCTAGAAGACATAACTCAACTATCAAGACCCGTCATCTACGGTGTTCTTGAAGTTAATGATCTGTGGGCTAACCTTCTAAAAGGCCAATTGGCATATTTTTCTGTTTCTTTTGGGGTTGGATTTTCTTTCTGGGGTTTTCCTATTAGATATGATTTCACTGTATACATTTATAGTCCTTGTCTTCTTTTTTCCAGAAAGAAGGCAGGTTTGTCTTTATCCAAATGGCTACGGCTGCCTTCCTAATAGTAGTAGCCCCTGTGAGTGGTTGGCAGAGGGCCAGCCGCTGACTCCTCTCTGTATCCATCCTCCTGGCTGGTTTCACACCCCATCCCAACCCCTAGGGGCTGCTGAGTCCACTGTCCAGCCTCCTCCCAGGCCAGCAGGATGGTCTCTGCCCTGCCTGCCTGTGTCTCGGCTGGGGACAGCGTGAGCCTCCAAACCTCCGTATCTCAAGACTGGCTGTGGGGATTTGAAATTGAACACAAGGATTTCATGCTGAGGTTTTGAAGGGGAACGTCGATGTAGGATAAACCGTGCAGAGTGCCGTCCGAGCTGGGGTCACCTCTGAGCATATGGGCACATGGCCTGTTTGCAGTCACAGAGAGGACCCTGGCGGTCACTGTTCCCTGCAAGTGTTTCCAAACAGCTGTCACCAGTGGAGTTTTGACATGACAGTTTCAGAAGGCGCTGGCTTAAGAAACAGAAGCCAGCTGTCAGCTTGCTTCCCCTGTGCTGCCCTAGGCTTCGCCCGAGGGTGGGCAGTGCACTAGTCACCTCAGGGCAGGGATAGCAAAATGCCACAGACCAGGGGGCTTACATGACATGAATTTATTAATTTATTTCCATAGTTCTGGAGGCTGGAAGTCCAAGGTCAAGGTGCCAGCAGGGCCAGGGTCTGCGCTGTGCATGGCCACCTTCTCTGTGTATCCTCAGTGGCAGAAACAGAGAGGGAGAGTCTGGGGTGCCTGGGTGGCTCAGTCGTCTAAGCATCTGACTTAACTCAGGTCATGACCTCACGGTTTGTGGTTCGAGCCCCGCATCAGGCTCTGTGCTGACAGCCAGCTCAGAGCCTGGACCCTACTTCAGATTTTGTATCTCCTTCTCTCTCTGACCCTCCCTTGCTCATGCTGTCTCTATTTCTCTCAAAAATAAATAAAACATTAAAAAAAATTTTTTTTTTTAAAAGAGAGGGAGAGTCCTCTGGTCCCTTCCACTTCTCATAAGGGACTAATCCCATCACAGGGGCCTCGCTGTTGTGACCTCATGTGATCACCTGCTAAAGGCCCCACTTCTGAATACCCTTCTACTTCTCAGGGCTTCAGGAAAGGAGTTTTGGGGGCACACGGCCAATTCAGCCCCGAGCAGACACCGTATTTGCCCTTTGAGTCTTCTCCCTTCTTTGTCAGTCTTTCTCCACCACGCCCTTCCTTGGTCCTCTCTGGGTATCACAGGCAGGCCGAGTGGCAGCAATAATGGAAGAATTTATTTATTTTCTTCTCCTTCAGAAACTCCCCGGATGAATGCAGCATGGCAAAAGGCGGGAAGATGGTGGGCCCCCCGGACACTGTCGGCATGAATTATGGCAGCTACATGGAGGAGAAGCACATGCCGCCCCCAAACATGACCACGAATGAGCGCAGAGTGATCGTCCCAGCAGGTCAGACAGATGCTTCTATAGCGCCATCGAGCTTTGCCTTCCTGCTTCTGGCTTCCAGCGCCCCCAGTGGCCTGGAGGAATGATTGTAAATACAAGCCAGCAGGAGTCCGTCCACTTTTGGTACCATGTCCATGGAGTGTGTGTGTGTGCGTGCACACACGTGTATATGTGCGTGTATATGTGTGTGTGAGAAAGGGGAGGCATGGAAACGCATGAAAAATGACCTTTCAAGGGAAGAATTGCCCTTCTCTGAGATTATTTGGTGCTTAAATATTCTTTTTTTTAAAGTTTATTTATTTTTGAGAGAGACACAGAGAGAGAGAAAGAGAGAGCATGAGTGGGGGGTGGGAGGGAGAGAGAGGATCCCAAGTAAGCTCTGTGTTGTCAGCGCAAAGCCCAACGCAGGGCTCGATGTCACAAACTGTGAGGTCATGACCTGAGCTGAAACCAAGAGTTAGACGCTTAACTGACTGAGCCACCCAGGCGCCCCTAAATATTCTTTTTTTTTTTTTTTAATTAAGTGTTACATTTTCATCCTACATGGTAACTTTTGGGAAAAAAATTCTCATCTGGCACAATAAAAAGCTGGGAGCTGTATATTGCTTGTTCCCAAAATCGAAAATTCCAGTGATCCCTGGCCTGTCATTCAGATTCCGAGAACCAGAGTGATTCTTTGCCACAGAGTAATTCTAAACTCAAACCAAAAAGCAATAGTCCCGAGTTTGAGGAAAATGCCAGGAACTCACTTGTTTAGCAGAAACTAAAAGTGATAGGAAGCTGACTTTTCAGCAGAAACGAGCTGCAGAAATCCAAAAATACCACGGCCACCATCACTACCATGTGGGTCCTCACTAGGTGTCTGAGTTTCGGGTAAGCAGTTTGAAGGCACCAACTCATGATATCTTGGAAAATAGGAATCTTTTTTTTTTTATAATTTTTAATGTTTATTTATTTTTGAGAGAGAGAGAGACAAAGCATGAGCAAGGGAGGGCCAGAGAGAGAGGGAAACAGAATCCGAAGCAGGCTCCAGGCTCTCAGCTGTCAGCACAGAGCCCCACACGGGACTTAAACCCACAAACAATGAAATCATGACCTGAGCCAAAGTCAGATGCTCAACCGACTAAGCGACCTAGGTACCCCTTGGAAAATAGGAATCCTTATCATGATTTCCCTGATAAGGAAAATGGAGCTCCCAGGGGTCAACTAACTTCTTCTGGGGACTACAGTTAATAAATGGGAGGCCAAGTTAGCATTCAGATGGGTATGCCTGGCCCCGTGGTTCTCTTCCTTTAGGTGCTAGGCTAAATCTCAGCTCCTAACATAACCCCCATGGGCTCCCCTCTGTCATTCCTTGCAGCCATCTGGTGATCCTGTGGCTTGGTCTCTGGGGCTTGCACTTGTTCTCACTTCAGCATAAACCCTTGATTCCAGCTAGTTCTGTCCTTCACGAGGGCTCGGTGCAAACATCTCCTCAGAGAGGCCTCTGCCTAAAAACATTCCCCACTCCACCTACTGACCTCAACTCCCTCCGCCTTACTTACCTCCTGGCTGTCACTCCACTGTCCATTCATGTGAACCTTTGCTTAGTGACTTCTTCCCTCAATACAACGTAAGCCCCCCAGAGGCCCAAGTTTCATGGCCAAGTCCAGTGCTGGCCTACATTAGGTGCTCGATGAATAGCAACTGAGGGGAGAGTGGATGATGAAATCTGCCTGTGCATGGGTGAAGTCCACACAGACTTGGTTCCGTCTTGCTCCCAAGGTCACCTAAATTCATCTCTGTGACGTGGACTGGCCAGCAGATCAGATCCGCTCGGGGTGTGAGTCTCGTCCCACCGCCCCTTCTCCCGCACGCCACTACTTTCATGGACTTCTGACACCTTCCAAATAGAGCACACTGTGCACAGTACTCACCAGAATGTCTGGCTTGGGTTCGATGCCCGGGTTGCTCCGCAGGGTTGTCGCTGGGAGGTGGCTTTCAGAAAAGCTGCTTGAAGCCGATTGGATGCGGTTGAGACGAAGGGCATCATCCTTCGCGGCCATCTCTCACCTGGAGGCGTGTTGTGAGACTTTAAAGGACACAGCAGAGATGCAGCCTCATGTGTGCCCGAAACAGGGACAAAACAGGTTTTGATGGTGACCGAAAGGCAGTTGGCTTTCGTAGGGAAGCCCCCCATTTGGTTTGATCATAACATCTGAGCTGCTGACCCGAAACTTGTGACTCACTCCTAGGCTGTTGAACAGAAGGCAGTTCCAGCTGAGTGGGAACCTTAGGGAAATGCAATGTCCGAGGCGTGCGCCCCAGACGTGGGTGCCCAAACAAGGCTGGAGAACAGGGGCGTTCCTGGGGGGCGGGGAGAAGAGGGCAAGAATGCCGTTGCCTCGGACGCTGGCTGGATATGAACAGGATGAGGTACAAACCCAAAGGGCCACCACCCACACCCATCCCACCCTTAGCCTTGTTTCTGAAGAGTGTCATGTCTTCAGTGCAGGCACAACAAAGTTTTTATTCAGGCTCTAAGACCAGAGAATCCATCTGAGGGAAGGCCTGTATTGAGGGAAGGCCTGTATTGAATATTCTTGTCTGGGCTCCTCAGAGAATCACAGGCGCAGGAGGTAAAGCGTGATGCCTCACACTGTATACTGATGGGGTCATTCTTCTGTTGTGCTATCAGTGTGCTTCGGTGTCATCAATATCATTTCCAACCAGGGACAGACTCAAGGCTTTCTGCCTTGAGTAAAGTGCTCAGAAATTAGAAGAGCTATTTACATGGGGAAGAGGCAAAGAACCGATGTAATCAAGTCAGCGCACCCACCATTCCCGGGGTATAGTAGGTGCACATTAAATGTCAGCTGGATGGGTGGACCGATGGGTGTGCAGATTGGCTCATATTTACATTTCTGTGTCAAGATTGGTTTCATCTCCTGAAGAAAGGCCTCCTTCGGCCCTTCCCTCCTTCAGTTGCTTCACGCCAAAGGCAGGCAGTTATTCTGTTGATAGTGTTTGTAAGACAACGAGCTGTGGCTGATTTTGCAAGTTGTGATTATTGGTCAAGCTTCATGTATGTGTGCTCATACGCAGACACACAGAGGAACACACACAACCACACCCGCAGCCACTCCCACCCGCACAGCTGCATTGCAGTCCAGAGAACTCCCCTATGTGGCCATGAGACTGCAGGACCCAGGGGTGGCCCAGTAGCCACAGCCCTGCCTCTGTGACCCTGGGCACTCCTTTCAGGCACATGTTCTAGAATGCTCTGCACACACAGAATTCTCCAAACCTGGTTCTTCCTGGCACACATAGTTCCCCTGGCTAAACACACAGGTTGACATTCATCAGTGCAAATCATAAAGATTGCTGAGAAACATTACTTACTGCTAAGCATCTGCTTTTATTTTATTCAAAAATTTAAAAAAAAATTTATTTATTTTGAGAGAGAGAGAGGGAGGGAGGGAGGGTAGAGACAGACGGAGAGAGAGAATCCCAGGTAGGCTCCGTGCTGTTGGCCTAGAGCCCCAGGTGGGGCTCAATCTCACAAAACCTGAGCTCATGACCTGAGCCAAAAATTAAGAGTCTGGATGCTTAATGGACTGAGCCACCCAGACGCCCCTGAGCATCTACTTTTAAAATCCCAACTTTGAAATCCTGTACAGTTGAAAAAGGTGGGTGGCATTTGGCCCCAAGGTGTCATCAGGCATCAGTGAGAAGGGGATGCCTCGATCAGTAGTTGACGAAGTGCCCATAGGATAAGAAGGAAAGTCATGGCCTATCTGTTCATTCTGAGTCTAGAGAAAAATGGTTTGTCATGGGGGAGGAACGGGGATGTCAGGAGAAAAACAATCAGTGAGCCCGCAAGACATTCTGGGAAGCCTTGGCTTACGCCTCTTGTCCTGGAAAAGTTGTTGAGTAGTGCCTCTCCCTGTCAAAGTACACCGGTTAGACAATAAGTCACATTTATACGTTTGTATCTATCTACCTGTCTGTCTGTCTGTTTGGCGTGCATATCTGTATGTCTAAGTCTCCGTCTCATGGGCTTCGGCTGTTCCTCACAAGGCTGCCAACCACAGAGTCGTTCTGTGACCTCAGTCTTACGAGGAGGTAGACACGTGTGGCCTGGTGTGATTGTTGGTTGGCTCAGCAGGATTTGGACACCGACTAGAGAATGTTTCTCCAGCTACAATCAGAACCACTTGCATCAGGGTTCCCTGGGAGACTTGTGATTCCAGAATGCACATTTCCAGGTATCCTGAGCCTGGATGTGAAAGGGTTGAGGATCCCACATCGTTGATGCACTTTTGGGTGACTTTCGCACATAATATGGTTTGAGAAGCTCTAATCTAAATAGAAGACGCTGAATACACCTTACCTGTTTTTAGTAAAGACATGCTGAGTTACTTTTCGAAGAGGGGGTGGCCGGGAAGAAATAACTAATAGTTTCACTATGATGTTCCAAACAATTTAAAAAATGAAGGGTCACTGTTTGGGTGGGAAGAAATTTTGTCTTCCTAAAGCTTCTTCTCCCTTAGGGTGTATTTTTGGGACCTGTCATTGGTGGCACACTAATGCCACATTGTGTGTCCAATATACCCAAATAAAAATAACAAAATCAATAAAATAAGATAAAATGATAAGAAAGTAAATAATAAAATCTGCAGAGACCACACATCAATATATCCATAGGAAAACTCAGGGCCGTTAAGGGCATGAAATGCAATGTAGGAGAAGAGTAAGCTCTGAGCTCCATTCTGACAAACTGGATCTAGCATAGTTTGAGGCCGGGAGGCCTTTGGCTGCATTGCTAACAACAGCCAAGAGAACTCGGGTACAATGCAGGAATCTAACTTCCAGGCGTTTCCACATCTGCCTCCCCAATTCTGTGAACACAGATCACTGTTTAGAAACTAATGGGTCTCCTCTGCACCATGGGGCTAGTAATTCTAAGGAACATAGAGTTCATGGTGCCTCACGAAGCACCTGCCATCGGGGACACTGTCCCTCTGTATACCGCATATCCCTCTGGTGGTCACTGTAACTTTTTCAGTACTGACCATATACTAGGTGATGTGCTAACCAGCAGGGCTAACAAAGAGGAAGGCAGTCTTCATCCACTGTTCTTAAAAGTTGCAAAATGCCGACCAGAATGCAACAGGGCCTCTGGTTTTAGCAGCTTACATCATTTTGAAAGATTTTTTCCCCTTTCCTCTGTTTTTATTCCCTAAAATGGGTGCTAAAGCATTGGGCTTTTCAAACAGTTCTACTTTTATTTTCTAAAGATCCACCTGGAGCACAAATCCTGATGGTGATCAGAAGTCTCGGAGAAAAAGAATTGCCACATTCACTTCATCACTCCATTCATTCATTCATTCGTTCACTGAGCACTCACTGTGTTTCAGTCACGTGACTACAAGCTCTTATATGATTTAAGACCCTTTTATTCTTGACCCCCAAACACCCATAGCTGGAACTACTGGTATTGTGTCTTCCTCAGACCCTCTGTACTGGGTCCCTTCTACTCAGTTCATAAAGTTTTCACTGAGTACTTACAACTCGTATATCCATCACAGAGGAAGTGACCAAAGCCTGTCAGAAGTAGGTAAGACTCAACCACAGTGAAGTACATAGTTCTGACAGGAGAGTGTGAGATTAAGAGCTCGATGACTGATTCAGCCAAACATCTGAGGAATGAGATGGCTGGTCAAGAAAAGCTTCTTTTGTACCCTTCATGACATGATTCCTAAATTTTTTTGCAGCCTCCGCCATTTTTCTCTGCCACATCCTGCCCATTCCCACCCCGTCACTCTACTCTCATGCTCCCATCGCTACAACCCAGTGTCTTCATCCATGCCGTTCCCTCCGATGGAATGCCCTTCCTCCTTGCTCTGCTACAAAATCCTTCTGCGAGGCCAACCCATGATGCCTAGGAAGCCAGCCTTGATCTTTTGGCAGCCTAATGGCTTCTTTCAAAACATCTTCCCATTTCTTTTATTACCATACTTCTTTTTGTTTCATGGTATGTACCAGAATACATCTAATACTTACTTAAATACGCCTATATTCATTTAATCCTATGAAGGATTTGAGATGCTTTATGAACTAAACTACTGATAAACATGTGAACCAAACCACTGATCAAAAAGAAATTAGGAATCAGTACTGAGGCAATTAAAAATATCAACTGAAAACTAAAATCACATGAAAGAAGAAGGCAGCCATTTTCACCACATTTGACCACAAGTTTGGCCAACATGTTGTAGCCATGATTCCAGTATGGCTTTGAGATTCCTGGCAGCCAAAATTAAGAGTCATGTGGGAACATAACCCCAGTTTTTACAAAGAAGTTTCACAAGGAATACTGTGGTTTTCTCAATTCTGAGTCCTAAATGCAGGACCCCTGGACATCACACTCAGGGTCCACTGAGGCTGTAGAGGGGACCATCTTTCTGATACAATTGCAGCACTGCATTTCACCAGCCCATTTCTTATGACATCCATTGTGAACAGAGTGCATTACATTAGAGGATGGCTCAATGCACACAGAGAACATGTGCCCACCAAGAGTCTTTGCTGGTCTGGCTTATGGTAAAGTCAAGATTTTGAGTTCTTAGGGTTCATATGGCTTTCATGTGATTCCTCCTACATAGGACATCTCTGAGCTGAGCTTTGAGAGCAAGTGAATACCAAGGGATAGAAGGCTATACTCACTGGGTAAGCCTATCATGAGGGTAAACCTATCATGCTTTCATCTTCTAAGAGTTCACTATTTATGAACCTGTATATTCTATTAGACTGTGAGTTAGTAAATATGTATTTTGCATTCTTAATCACCAGACAAAGCAGCAAGCTTGTGGCCTGTGTGCAGAGGTCAGTTAATGTGCATTTACTGAGTTCATGGTCATCCAGATTTAGTTAGGAGGAATCATGGAATCACAGGAGTTGGAGGTCTAAGACTCTTGATGGATCTTTTTTTTTTTCTTAAATAGTTTATTGTCAAGTTGGTTTACATATAACACCCAGTGCTCATCCCAACAAGTGCTAGTTCAACTTTGTATTAAGGTTCTTCAGAGAAACAGAACCAATCTCTCTCTCTCTCTCTCTCTTTTCTCCCCCCTCATTTACCACTTATTTATTTACTATAAGGAATTGGCCCATATGATATGGAGGCTGAGAAGTCCCACGGTCCAAGGTCTGTTGTCTGCAAACTGGAACTCCACAAGAGCCAATGGTATAGATTTTACTTTGAGTCTTAAAGCATGAAAGCCAGAGACCTGAAGGCCCGAGATCAATGTCCCAGCTCAAAATTCAGGCAAAGGGAGCAAATCCTCCCTTCTTTCCTCCACCTTTTTGTTCCATTTGGGTCCCTATGGGTTAGTTGATGTCACCCACCCACACAGGGGAGGGTAGGCTACAAATTTTCTCAGTCCTCCAATTCAAATTCTGATTTCTTTTGGAAACGCCCTTACAGACACACCCAGAAATAATGTTTAACCAAATGTCTGGACGTCCCGTGATTCAGTCAGGTTGACACATAAAACTATCATAAACATCTTCCTTTTAACATGGGAACGTGGGGCCCTAGCAGAAGCCAAGCAGCTCTCTCCGGAAAACTTGCACAAGTCAGTAAGAACAGAGCTGCTACCCAGGCCTGTGCTCACGTGTATCTACAGAACCTGTTGCTAAGACTTCACATCTTCATGTTACTTCATCATGCCACGGACCACTCCCATGGGTCTCTCCCACCGTGTCTACCTTTTGGAGTGTGTTTATGTAAGCTTTTATTTCAATTGCTTCCGTGCAACCAAGTCAAGCAAGCAGCCAACCAAACCAGCTACTAACTCCTGAAGTCAAAGTTAATTATATTCCTAAACTATGAGCTGGATAGTGATTGAGGAAACTGCCCTTGGGTTTTATGTGTGATCTAAATCATAAATAAAGAAATGGCAACGCCTCCCATCTATCGAGTGCACACTGTTGTCAGGCACTGGGCTCTCCACTTTGTCGGCAAGGTACTATCTCATTTAAGCCTCACAAGCAGCCTGTGGTGTAGGTACTATTTGTTATTCTCACTTTACAGATAAGGAAACTGAACCTGAGGAAGATCATTGCTTAGAATTTCCCAGCCAATAACTTGGAAAACCAGGATTCTAACCTAGTTCCGTCTGACCCCAGAGCCTGAGTTCTCCCTCCCAAGCTACTCTATCACAATTATCCAGGGAGGAACACAAAGACATGTCGTGGTAGGGTGTGTTGGCTCAGTTGTCAGCAGAGATTCTCAGATGGGCTTTTCAAAGGGGACGAAGTAAAGAAGGAAAGACTGGAGATGTTCAAAATAGCCTGCTGTGTTGCTCAGCCCATAACCTTTCTGATTCCACAAGGAGATTGAAAATGGCTTACATTTAGCATGAGTGGCTGGCTGGATATTATAATGAATGTAGAAAAAAATGTTAAGATAGTTGATTTTGATTTGGTTTATTCTGTGTTTAAGTCACTTGTGGAACAGGTGTGGGGGCCCGGGTGGAACTTAGGGTAAAGAGTCATTTATCAGGGGTTACCACACCTGCATTCCAATCTCTGCCATTTTGTAGCTCTGAGATCTGGAAAGTCACTTCATCACAACTTTCCTTGGCCTGCAGCTGCACCCAAGTACAGATAGTGATGCCTACTATATGTGGCCTTGTATGGATTAAATAAGACAACACATGTGACGTGCATACACAGTGCCTAGGATACAGTAAAGCCTCAAAAAATTACAACTTTCCTTTTCATATTTGGGTCAGGCCTTTGGGAGAGATTTCTAGACTCAAGAGGTAGATCTTCAGATAGAAGCATGCGGTGTGGTTTGAACTGTGTCCCCACAGAAAAGAGATGTTGAAGCCCTACCTCCCAGTGCCTTTGGACATGACCTTATTTGGAAGTGGAGTATTTTTAGATTGAATCAAGTCAAGATGAGGTCACGAGGGTGGGTCTAATAACATGACTGGCCTCCTTCTTAAAAGGGGAAATTTGGACCCACACACACGCAAAGGAGAGATCATGTGAAGGCACTCAGGTAGAAGACCTGTGATAATGGAGGCAGAGATTGGAGTGGTACAGCTGTCAGCCAAGGAATAGCACACATGTCTGACTACCACCAAAAGCCAGAGGAGGCAAGGGACGGGTTCTACCCAGAGCCCCAGAGGAAGCCAGCCCTGCTGACACCTTGATCTCAGAGTGCCAGCCTCCACAGCTCTAAGAAAATGCATTTCTGTCATTTTAAGCTACTTAGTTTATGGTACTCTGTTACGGCAACCCTTGGCAATTAATATGATGGGCATGCTGTAGTTAAAACATGCAAGGGGGACCTGGATGGCTCAGTCAGTTAAGCGTCCGACTTTGCCTCAAGTCATGATTTCTCAGTTCTTTGAGTTCGAGCCCTGCATGGGGATTTGTGTTGACAGCTCAGAGCCTGGAGCCTGCTTCAGATTCTGTATCTCCCACTCTCTATCTCTGCCCTCTTCTGCTCATGCTCAGTCTCTCTTTCTCTCAAAAATAATGTTAAAAAAAAAAAAAAAGAACATGGGAGTAGATAGGAAGTTCAGGCATATCTCTGGACTGAGGACCAAGGATTAAACTCTGGGGACAGCAACATCTAAAAATTGGGCAAAGAAAGAAAACTGAAGTGGGAAGAAACTTTTAAGTGGAACAGGTCATTGCATTTCTAAAACACAATGAGCATAAGCTGTGTTATCATGGAAGGACCAAGGGGAGGCAGCAAGGGAAGAAATGAAGAAAAACAAAATCCCAAAGCTAGATAAACCGCTCAAGAAGAGTTGAGAATGACTCCATCCAGTGAAATATTTTGGTGTGTCAGAATGTCAAAGATATGTTTAGAGCCCAGCAAAAATAATTTCATCCTCTATTTTGAATAAAAGACATAATGAAATGATTGATTCTCAAGCAAGCTAAGGATAGGCACACTTTCTTATAGCGTTTGCATTGTAGGGCATTATGTGATTCATTTTTTTTTTAATGGTTTTTATTTATCTCTAGGAGAGAGAGAGAGAGACAGCGTGAGCAGGGGAGGGTCAGAGAGAGAGGGAGTCACAGACTGAAACAGGCTCCAGGCTCTGAGCTGGCAGTCAACCCAGAGCCCGACGCGGGCTCAAACCCACGAACCGCGAGATCATGACCTAAGCGAAAGTCGGACGCTTAACCGACTAAGCCACCCAGGCGCCCCAATATGTGATTCATATGTACAATTAATTTTTTGACGATTAAGTAACAGATGAATAAAAGAGAACATAGCATGAGCTATGCATTAGAAATGGAAAAGCTTTAAAATAAATAGGTATAATATATGCCGAGAAGACTGTTGATCCTAGTAAAATATTTAGCTTAAAAGGAACTAAAGATGTTCCTCTGGCACAGCACCTGGAATCAGATACTCTTTGAGATGCACAGCTGACCTGGGAAGAAAGCCTGAGAGTTCCCGAGGGACTAAAAACAAAGAGGGAGCTGAGAACAGAGTACTCTACCCTCGTGTTGTCACCAGCTTGTCACAGGTGCCATGGGTAGGAATGGGGTACCAATGTCTACACCACAGGGATTTGGGTTTAAAGGGACAGATGATGAGGTCTTGGGCTTGCACAAAGCAGAGAGTTGGATCCCCTCTCTCCCTATGCACCCAACTGTGTTTTCCAGCAGCCCAAGCTGAAGACTTAAGCAGTAGTGGTCGTGGACTAATGATAACTTCAGACACCTGGCAGAAATACATATGAAATCTTCCTGGACAGACATGTCTTCAGTCCAAACTTTACAGAATTCCTGCAAAAAAAGACACACTGAAGATGCCTCTGTGACTCCAAATTACAAAAACAGGAGGAAACAATCTACCTTGACCAAGATTCGGCAGAGACAACGGACGCGGGATTAAACCCTCAGTGTTAGATAATTGAAGTATGGGATTGAGAATATAAAGTAAGTAGATTTAAAAGTGGTTAAATACACAAAAGAAGGAACCAGAAAGAGAGGAGCAAGACGTCGTGGAAAAGAACAGATGATTCTGAAGAAGCAAGAAGACTCCTGGAAACACAAAAAAGGATTCCAAGGTATCAGAAACTCAGTAGAAGAGTTAAACAATTGATTTGAAAAAGCCAAAGAGTGAAGTAAAGAAAGGACACTTGCCATTGTTTTCAGAGTGCATCACAGTGACGAAGAGATAAGACAAAGGAGAAAAGGTCAAGAGCAGGGAAGGGGCTCATGATAACGTGCTGTGTAGGTCTAACAGAAGTTCCAGAAAGGAGGGGATAAAAAGTACAGAAGATAGGAAACATTTGAAGAGATAAAAGATGACTTTTCAAATTCCATGTATAAGACCATTTTCCAAACACAGGAAGCATAAGACAGAGAAAGAGAAATAAGAGTAAGTCAACGCTCATCACATTCTGGCAAGACTGCAGAAGACCAAAGAGAAAACCAAAAAAGAAAAATGACGGACTATCTGAAAATAATGACCGTTACAAGGACAGCAAACTTCTCAACGATGAAACAGAACACTGAGACGGTAGAAGACAGTCTCCAGTGAGCTGGGAGAAACGGACAAAATTCCAACGGTCTTCCAGGCTCTTCACTTTTTCTTTTTTTCTGCCGTAGACTCACTTAGTCGGTTGGTGAAGCCAATGGGTCCATTAAAATCATGACTTTAAAATAAACTTCAGAGGGATACGTTAAAAACTACATTAAGAATGCATTCCAACCCATTATGTAAATTGAGGGGGAAATAAAGATACTTTCAAACAAAGGGCCAGAGTTTGTTGGTAACTGACCCTCACTTCAGGAAATAACAAAAGAATTAATAAACAAAGAAAACAGATCCCAGATGAAAGGCGTGAGATAAGAAGAAAATTTCATTAAGCAATGAAATTGGTTAACGTAAGAATAGATCTAAAGAGAAATGGCTATAAGATAACAAGAGCCTCCTGAGTAGGGAGTACAACAGAGTAGCATGAAAACATTGGATAACATCATTATATAAGATTAAGGATGGATGATGAGAGTTCAAGACTTCTAAATTCCTTGCTTTCTTTGGGAAAATGATATATTTGGTGATTCAATTTTGTTTAAAGATTCACAAGTAAAGAACTAGAATGTTATGTAGCCAAACCAGAAGAGAAAGAATGTTAGCTAATTTGACAATAAGTTATATTTGAAAAATAAAAATAAAGTAAATAAAGAATACTCCAACGTCAGTTAATTGCTGTTTACAAAAACATCTAACACAAAGAAAGAATGACAGGAAACAGATGGAATAAAATGTACTAATCAAATTCTAATCAAAACAAACATGGCAGAAGTGGAAATAGAAAGCAGAAAGCATTATTGGAGATAAGTGAGAATTAATACATAGTCAAAAAAGGTTACATTCATGAAAACTATATAATATTGATGAACTTGTATATAGTTAATAACATAGCCTCAAAATACATAAAGAATTGTAAGAAGAAAAAGACAGATCCACTTTGGATGAGAGATTTTAGTTTGCCTTTTGCAGCAGTTGATAGAGCAATGACAGAAAAATTAGGTATACATTACCAATTTTGATCCAATGGTTATTTATAGAAACCTACACCTAACAATTAGAGAATATGCATTCTTTGTAAACTCTCCAGGGATATTTGCATAAATGGACCACACAGTAGGCCACCAAAAAAGAACAACTGGAAAAAAGTGTCATTTAGATCTCATTCGCTGGCCAATTCACTAATTAAAAAAAAGTTAGAAATCAATAGTTATCAAATGTTAACTGAACCTCATCTATAAATTAGGAAATTAAAAGGTTCAGAAACAGCCTTGAGTGTAGACTTTTTGAGTTCAAATTTCAATCTGTGGTACAGGGAAGCCCCAAGTGAAGCTAGTTCCCTCTATTGAGCCAGCTTTGTAAATGTAAAGTCTCTCCCTGCAAGGAGATGAAATGTTAAATCTTATTTTTGCAGGCTTTTGAGTGTCTTGGACAGCAGATTGGCAGACTTGCCCAGGGCTGCGTTTTAAAACAAAGATTTTATAAGGTTGTGATATGGCTTAGAGATACATTTTATGTTTTCGATCTTTTTTTTTTTTTTCATCTGGAAGCCAATATTTCACACTGGCATTGTTCAAGAAAAATGTCACTCGGGGCTTATATTTTCACCAGTTTGACTCTTGCTTAACCTTACTTTTATTCATCTTTCTGGGAGGGGGTGGGGGTGGGGTCTGAAAGAGGATGTTTGCCTGCATGAGGTATTCTGTTTCATGAAGATGCAGTAGGTCCTCAGCAATGCAATATCCTTTTGCCTGATTTAAATATCTACTTAATATTTTCCTGGCAGCTGTGGAACTCTACTAGGTCAGAAAACAGTTTCAGGGAAATGTAAAAATAATTTCAGCCCTCCACCCACGCACTGCGCGCCACTCACCCCAGCCCAGCAGTAATTTAAACGGTGCGACTCCTGACCTCTATGCTTTCCTCTTATTATTTTTCTTTTCATTTCAATTTACTGAAATAGCGTTCGTCAAGCTAGTGGATATTAATTGAAGATACAAATTGGAGGCTTCAGAGAGAGGACTCTTTTCCCCTTTTCCCGTGGCCTGTGGGGGCTTACCATTTTGATGTCTGTGCAATGTGCGCTGATGACACAGATGTTTTCAAAACAATTGTACTGAGGGCTGAAAACAAAACAACTTATCTTCAGTGGTTCATAATTCATCTGACAGAAAGCACCTCCAAAAGCTTCTCAAAATAAAGCGATAAATCAGACTTCTGCGTTTAAAGGAAGAGGCTGCCCCTGAGATAATAGATTATTTCATCTCCGCAGAGTTTACGATGCAAAATCCAGCATCCGGATGCATTATTTCCCCACGATAGATTACTGTTGGCAAAGTGCTTCCACGTACATGATCTCCTTTACTTTTCTATTCCCCTGACGGCTCACTTAATTACCCACAGAAGAAGGAAAGGAATTCCAGAGAGGTTAACATTTACATCTAGTGAATGGTTGAATCAGAACCCAAATATTGGTATTCTGGCCCCCAATAAAACCTTTTATTTGCCCACCAAGTTTGGGGTGCTTGATGTAATTATAATTTGATGCCTCAGGCGTTTTGCGGGTCTCAGAAAGTCCTTGACCATCAAGTCCAGCCTTCTCACGAGACATTCATTTAAGGCCCCTTTTGATCGGACCCCGACTTTCATCTCCGTCCTCCTCTATTTGTGTGCTCATTCTGAAATTCTCCACTGCAGCCACCACCCCTGGTTTCTCCCTTCTCCCTCAACACTTCTGGTGTTTCGTGCTGCTACAGCTATGAAGCTGGGCCCAAGTTGCTCCCCTAAACTAAAGGGCTTTTCTGCTCTGTCACCTTAATTCTGTCAAATCGTTTTCATTAACCCAGGCTCAAGCCAAGCCCTTCTGGCAAAAAGTTTACCTTTTTCCTTGGCATCTCTTTCTCCTGGCCGCCTCGGAATATATACTCATGTATATAGCAAATGCTCAGTAACTCTTACGTAAGTTGACTTAATCTTAGTCTTTGTGCTATGGGAGTCATGCCTTACGTCTTCGAATTCTATGTATTGTTTTATGGAAGAGGAAAAGCAGGCTCCGTCATGAGGTTAGGGGATGGGCTCTGAGGCTTACTTCTCTCTAGAGGCAGAAAGATGTGGAATGGCACACCTAAGCATAGGCAAAGGTGATACCTTGGCTGGGGGTTCATTCTCTGGGCTCATTCCCTTTCTCCTTCACACCCGTAGTTGGGAGTTGGAGAAGGAGGTAAGGTCTGCTGAATCTTAAGGGACCCTTGTGAGCCCACCAGGGTGGGACAGAAGAAGAAAACTTTGCTAACATACCATGAATGAGGGGGCTCATTCCAAGAGACACTACTGGGCTCTCTATGGAGTTGAAGGGTGAGTTGGGACCCAACACATTGACTTGAACTCTCCAAGATGCTACCTTCTGCTGCAGCATCCATGCCTGGCCGGGATAGCTGGGGTGGATAGGGCTACTGTGACACTGTCATTGGTGCAGGGATGAGCTTGCAGTCTTGTGGTCACCTCCCTACCCAGAGGGTCGTAGTAAGTACTTACCCATCAAGAGCATTGAGGACAGATGCCCAAAGCAGGTGGTGAGTGTAGGTAAGGGGAAAAGAAGGGGCTAGTTCTGCAGGCAGCAGATGGTGTTTGGGTACAAGCAGGGGGTGTGTGTGGCTGTAGGATGACAGGATGGGGAACGGTTGAGAATAACACCCATGAAGACATTGGGACCCAAAAAACTAAGTGTCCTCTGCTTTGTGTTGAGGAGATTGGCCTTGTCCCTTGAAAAGGGTTCTCTATTATGACACCTCCAGAGTTGGTCTGGAATAATGGCACCCCAAGTATAGGGCAGAAAGGAATATCCTTATTTACTCTATCAAATGGCCACATTCTTGGCTTATAAACTATTGTACAGGGATGTGGAGTTTTCTAGTCCCATAAAGATATGAGTAACACAACTTTGGCTATCTTTATTCTTTTCAAATGAAGCAATCCCCACTAATCAACTGTATAAGAGAGAGTGACATTAAGATTTTATACCCTTGAAAGTTTTATAGAAACACCATAACAAATATGCATATATTTAAATCCTTTGCAAGGTCCTCTTTTGATTTTGAAACAGAGCAGAATACGTTTTTATAAACAACTCTTTTAACCTAAGTGTTACATGTTTATTGGAGAAATAAGAGGAAATGCAGTTGAGGGAAAAAGAAAAAAAAATCTAAAACTCTCCATCGCTTTTTCCCCATACAGTTGACATCTTGCTACATAGCTCTCCAAACTTCTTTCCGTGGATATATTTACATTTCTTCATAAAGTACAATTATACTTCAATAATGTTTTCAGACTTTGCAATTTAATTCACTCTGAGCATGTGTTCATATCAATATATTCTGCGGTCTTGTTTTAGTTTTCATGCATCACGGAAACATCCCTAAATGTCCTGCAACTTAACTCGTTTTCTTTCAGCTGGACATTTAGGGTGTTTCCAATGTTACGCTTTTACAAACAACACTACAAAGAGCATCCTTGAAAATAAATCATTGCGCACATCCTCTATTATTTCCTTACAATACATTTCTAGAAGTGGAATTTTTAGTTCAGAGATACGGTTTTCTAAAGACGTTTCAAATGTATCACTGAATTGTTCGTCGGAAAGGCGGTAGCGATTTATAGCCATCCCAGTGGTAGAGGAGAACAACCATTTTGCCAACCCAAAGTGAGAACGTTAGAAATAATAACAATACAGATCAGAGAATTGGTCTTTCGGGTCTCACCCATGAGTCCCTGAAAGGAAAGTTGAATAAGCTGTGACAGCTCTGGGCTTAGCGAGGGAAACCTATTAACAGCACACCAGGGGACCACAGGGAGATGAGACTTCTATTTTTTTTTTTTTTTTTAACCATCTTCCTAAGGTGTCATTTCACTATTTTAACACAAACCCAGTGACTTTCGGGAAGATGCTTACATATCATTTTAAAAAAATATCTAGTTCTACCATTAAGAGGAGAAAATGCACTCCCAGAAAGAACTGATTCCTGGGAAGTAGTTACCCCCGCCCCAAACAGTCCCTTCTAGGTTGTCAAAGACAGAACAAAATAAAATAAAATAAAACAAAACAAACTAAAAATGCGAAGGGCAGGACAGCGGATGAGAGGACCTTCTGTCTGAGAGTCTGTGACTGTCCTCTGCACAGAACCGAGGAGGGTGAGGTCTTGAATTCTGCATCATTACGTACAATCTGGGTCTATATAATAAAGAATTATTACAGGGCCATGAGAAGAAGGAGGAGAAGAAAACAGAGGAGGGGGAGGCGGGGGAGGAGGAGAAGGAAGCAAGACTGGGGTTTATAAAAGCAGTCTGGGCTTTTGGCCATTTTTATCCCTGAAGGTAAAACCCTGACCCAGTGGCCACTAGACACCTGAACTTTCATGGTGGACGAAGTGATCCTTCACACTCCCGCTCCGTTTTCGCAGGTGACCAAAGTGTTCGCGTGTTTTTGGATGACAGAGGACCGCAAACACCTTCCTGTTATTTCAGGTTTTGTGGATGCTGTTCTCTCCGACACAGAACCTGGGCTCTCCTTGCTTTTCACATTCTGTGCATTGATTGCTGATTGAGAGTGTGAGGGCTGCAAAATTGGTTGAAATCCAATAGCAGCCGGGGAAATTGAGCGTGCACATGCCCGGCGACCTAGCAATTCCGCATCCGGGTACGGCCTTCAGGCTGGCACTTACCCACGCTTAACCTGCATGCGGATCATCTCAAGAGCTCGTGAAAATGTAGGTGGGGAAGGGCTCCTGGGACTCGCACATCGAAGTCCATGCTGCCGGATCCCAGGACCACACTTTGAACATCCCCCTGGGGGGGGATGGTCTGAACCTCAGCTGCACTTGAGAATTAGCTGGGGAGCTTTTAACAGTTCCAATGCCAGGCTGCCCTCTAGCAGAATTGTTAGAATCTCCATGGGTGAGAGGAGTCTAGGTGTCCCCATCTCCCCGTGATTCCTGTGTAGAGCCAGATCTGTGGACCCAAGCAGATTCCTTCACATGTGCGGGATGGGGGGCGGACAGTGGGATGTTCAGGGAGATGTGAATTGGGTGTATGCATGTGAGGGGGCCTGAGAGCTGCTTAGTTTACATAATCAAGAGCCCTACATAGATTCACTTGGACGCATCTTGAAAACACAGTGGCAGGTGCTCAAAGCAAATCAGATACTGTTCATGTGAAGTTTAAAAGCACACACAACAGGGGATGTGCCTGGGTGGCTTGGTCAATTAAGCATCCGACTTCGACTCAGGTCATGATCTCACAGTTCATGGGTTCAAGCCCCGTGTGGGGCTCTGTGCTGACAGCTCAGAGCCTGGAGCTGCTCCAGATTCTGTGTCTCCCTTCCTCTCTGCCCCTCCATGCCAGAGCTCTGTCTGTCTGTCTGACTTTCTCAAAAATTATAAATAAACATTAAAATAAAAATAAAAAAATAAATACACAAACAACACACCTAGTTGATAGGGTAAAAGTATTCAAATATACATAGGGATGATGGGCATCAAGCTCAGAATGCTGGTTCCTTCTGGGTGTTGAGGTGGGGGGAAACGAAGAGGTGGATTCCATTGGATTTGAAGTCATTTCTTTACATTAAAAAAGATATGAGAGCCATGTGGCCAGCTCAGTATGTTGGGCGTCCAACTCTTGGTTTCTGCTCAGGTCATGATCTCATGGTTTGTGAGCTCAAGCCCTGAATTGGGCTCTGTGTTGACAGCTCAGAGCCTGCTTGAGATTCTCTCTCTCTCTCTCTCTCTCTCTCTCTCTCCCTTTCTCTCTCTCTCTCTCTCTTCCCCTCCCTGTCTCTCTCTTATCTTTCTCAAAATAAGTGAATAAACTTGGGGCACCTGGGTGGCTCAGTCAATGGAGCATCCGACTTTGGCTCAGGTCAAGATCTGATGTGGGGCTCGAACTCACAAACTGCAAGATCATGACCCAAGGAGCAGTCAGACGCTTAACTGACTGAGCCACCCAGGGGCCCTTCCCACCTGCCAGGATTTAGGTGCCCAAATTTCGCTCCGCCCAGGTTGTTTGTGTGGGGTGTTCCTGGCTGTATTTCCAAGGGGGATTGTCTGCTCCTCCCCAGGGCTATGCCCTCTGGGACCCTACTGAGTCCCTTCCCATATGTGGCAGCAGAGTGTGATGACACAGTCTGCCTGTCTATGCCCCATAGCCGTGTGGTGTGTAGGTTCCGCAGATGGTGTCCTACGCCTGTTGTGCCTGATAGGTGTAAAACCATCAGGAAAAGCAGGCAACTGACAGCTCTCTCTCTCAGAAACACCAGCCCAGGGGCACCTGGGGGGCTCAATCAGTTGGACGTCCAACTTCGGCTCAGGTCATGATCTCACAGTTTGTGGGTTCGAGCCCTGCATCCAGCTCTGGGCTAACAGCTTAGAGCCTGGAGCCTGCTTCACATTCTGCATCTCCTCTCTCTCGCTTCTCCTCCCCTGCTCGTGCTCTGTCTATCTCTCTCTCTCTCAAAAATAAATAAACTTTAAGAAAAGGAAAAAAAAGAAAATACTAACCCGTATGGGACACCTGGGTGGCTCAGTCAGTTAAGCCTCAGACTTGGGCTCAGATTGTGAGTTTGAGCCCCACGTTAGGCTCTGTGCTGATGGCTCAGAGCTTAGATCCTGCTTCAGATTCTGTGTGTGTATCTCTCTCTGCGTGTGTATCTCTCTCTGCCCCTCCCCCATTCTCTCTCTCTCTCTTTCTCAAATAAGCATTTAACAATATTTTAAAAAGGAAGAAAGAAATACCAGCCCATAGGAGATGCTAGGGTTTTCATTCACCTACACTTGATATCCAGTTTTGTGGCCAGAATTTTTCGACACTTTGTACAAATACTTTTTTTAGCGTGAAGGTAATGGACATCTTCCTGATGTGCATTCTGCGCTCTTGATGCCAGCGGTGCCCTAAGGAAAGAAAACGTCCATTACTTTTTTCTATTTTTAAATAAAAATGAAAACAAGTGACAGAAATGCATAAGAAAAAAGCCCCGTGGCCACGTGACGCTTCACGTGATCTGAGCCACGAGGGGCCAGCAGTGTTCCAGAGCGATTCACTGAAAGGCAGTGATATCTGGGTGTGGGTGTGATGGCAGTTTCTGTCTTTCCCCCGAGACGCTTGATTTTGACCAGTCGCCGAGCCCGTCGGGAAGCCCGTCTTCTAGAACAGCAGGGAAGGGGCTGCCCTGGGAAGCTGGGGCTGGCGGGGACCCCTGCCCAGGAGATGGCTCTGCCCTGGAAACACGTCTTCGGGAGCTGATTGATTGTGTCACGCTCCCCCCCCACACACCCTTTGCAGATCCCACGCTGTGGAGTACGGACCACGTCCGCCAGTGGCTGGAGTGGGCGGTCAAAGAATATGGCCTCCCCGACGTCGACATCTTGCTATTCCAGAACATCGATGGGAAGGAACTGTGCAAGATGACCAAGGAAGACTTCCAGAGGCTCACGCCGAGCTACAACGCTGACATTCTCCTCTCCCACCTGCACTACCTCAGAGAGAGTAAGAGGGTCCCTGGCCAGGACACAGGCCACCATGGTGCGGGCTATTGCTGACCTGAGCTCAGGGGGTCCAGTGCAGTCTGTGACAGTAGCTTCCCACCCTAACCCAGTTCTCACGTAGGGTCTGAGGGAGCCAGGTGCTTACAGGGCTGTGACCCAGGTAGGTAAACATGTGAGTAGCAGTCAGCACTCTGCCCAGAAGCCTGAAAGTCACTCTGGCCTTCAGCTGCCTCCTCCCGGGTCACCTCTACCAAGATCACATGGCAAACGGGAGCGAAGCTTGATCCCGTCGCACATTCTTGAGTCTCTCTCCGTGGCGTCCCACACTGAAACGAAACAGATGGAAAGGCTCCTGGTGGGAATGATGGGGTTCATGCTCCCTAAAGCTAAAACCAAGCCCCCTCCGGGTCCCACCGGAACCCAAAGTGAGGGGCATTTCCGTTGGGTCTCATGACACGTGGCTTCACCTGACATGGCGGGAATGGCATATTGGCGATTGGAGGCATGAATTCACCAAGTTTGCTGCATGCTTTCATTCTTCAGACATGGAGCATGGTTACGGGAGACGGAAATAGCGCAGCTGCGGGGCGGGTGTGGATTCTGGTGTAAATGCTTTGCCTGGCATCCGATCACTTATTCTCCCAATTAAATATGGGCCCACCTAGGTTTTAACATGCTAACCAGCAACAGGGCCATGGAGAGATTTCTGAGCAGCCCCCGAAATGAGGGTGGGGTGGGGAGGTGTTTTTCTTCCTTCTTCTTCTTCTTTTTCTTTTTTTTTTTTTAAGGAAGGTAATTCTCTCTCTCTCTTTCTCTCTCTCTTTTTCATTTTGATGTTGCTTTTGTTTTGTTTTGTAGCTCCTCTTCCACATTTGACTTCAGATGATGTTGATAAAGCCTTACAAAACTCTCCACGGTTAATGCATGCTAGAAACACAGGTAATGCTGGGCCTGCCCCTCCCCCACGGGACACGTGCAGAGGCTTGTCCACAGGTTGCATGCTTTAAAGGTGGCTCGTGGGGACCCTCAGTGCGTCAGGAAGGCAGAACAGAGGGGATGGTGGAGGGGTTCCTGATATGCAGGAGACTCTTGCCATAATACCAGAGCTCGCCGGCAGGGGGCGCCCTTCTCGGTTTCTGAGCACGGCTGACCCCCCTGGACCATCAAAGGACTTCTTTCAACTAGGAGACGTGCAGAATTAGCCTTTAGCCGTGGCCTCCCCTCACGTTTGTTGGATCATCATCTGCTGCTATTAACCACCAGATATGCACTGTGCTGACTGTAGAAACTAAAAGCATGTTCGATATAAAGGGCCCCTCAGGGTTCTTTTTTTTATTTTTCTTTCTTTTTTCTTCGTAAAGGAATGTCTACTAGGTCAAGCAGGAGGGGTTTTTTTTTGTTTTTTGTTTTTTGTTTTTGTTTTTGTTTTTCCTTTTAGGAAAAGTCTTAGGCCATTTGACTCATCTTGACTTTAATCTTCTTGCCCAGACTCTGGATATTTTGCAAAGGGCAGGAGGAAGGAATGCTCATTCGACACTCTTTGTGAGCTTCGGGTTGAAAGAGACTGCACTGTAATTTCGGAGGATATGAAATCAGTTACTAACCCCATACCTGCTATTCCGTCTCTAACCACAGACTCTGCATTTTATCTATTTATTTACGGCCTGAGTCTAGTAGAGCTTCATCCCTGCTAACTTCCCCCTCCCTCGCCCCTCCCTCATAGTTGAGGCTGGCTTGCTGCAGATGAATGTGTTCACGGCTGGTGCCCACTGTCTGCCTCCTGATAGAGACAGCCACAGAAGCATGGCCACGGGCCGCTCACCCCATGATATCGGCCTGCAGGGACCCTCTGCCACCCCTCAGGCCAGGCAAGAAACCAGCAAGTTCTGGCCAGGCTCAGAACTTTGCTGCTCTCATCAGCCAAGAAGCCGATTCATGGCCAGCGTCACATAGAAGTACAGCAGTGTTCCAGTCATTTGCCATGTCAGTTTAAAGTGTGTAATGTGAGCGAGTCCAGGTTTGGGTATTACAGTGAAGATTGCTCCTTCATCTCGGTCCTCCATGTTCAGGACATTGTGCTTTTAATCTAAAGTGAAAAACAAAAAGTTTGGAGTCAGTTGTATGCTTTTTCAATGTAGGTTCCACACATCAGCCTGGTAATGACCTTGTGGCCAGAAATAACAAATAACTTAGACAAAGTGGTTCCCCCTCTTAGGAAACACCTTGAGCGACACATTTTCTGATCATTTGACAGTTGTTTAGAGAATCTGTAGCAGTGCGAGAGAGTTTCGAGAAGGCTTTGCTTTTATTACGTTTGTTACTCCTAAACATAGAAGCAATCGAAGAACAGGACGACCGATTCTAAATGGACTGAACTGCAGAAAGGGAATTTTTTTCCTGCTCACATCATGGACAGTAGATTGAGAAGGAGAGAGGGGAAAACATGCATTTGAAGAGAGATGTGGATTTATTTTTAATAAGATCCATATATTCTTTGGCAAAAATATTTGTAATTCTTTGGGACTGCTTTCCAAGGGCTCTGTAAAATGTTTTCTGGATTTTTACGCAATTTATAAATGAAAATACGCACCATAGCATTTTTTTTTAAGAAAATGAAATGGTTGGGGGTGATGGGGACACACAGATGGGCTTCGGCAAGAAGCTGTAACACCGAGACACAGGACGTTTTCTGACTAATGGGACTCAGCATAGCCTGACAGGTACTTCTGTAGTCTGAATCCATTTCTGCCCCCTTGTGCTTGTCCCTTTCCCCAGGGAGTCCCGGATGGCAAGCTCCGGGGCGGTCCCCTCCCTTTGGTGTCGCAGGGCAAAGTTGATTAGGTTGCGGAGATCAATAACCTCAACAAAAGACCCTCACATGTTTTGTCTTTCCTTTTGTCTGCAGGGGGTGCAGCTTTTATTTTCCCAAATACTTCAGTATATCCTGAGGCTACGCAAAGAATTACAACTAGGCCAGGTACGAAAAACACCCCCATGTGACCTGTCCCTGGGGAGACTTCCCGGGATGTCCCGTGAGATCTGTGACCTAAGTCATGAGCGTCAGAGGGCACAGATCCTGGGTCTGAAGGGAGTCCTGAGCAGTCTTGTTCTGCCTCTGTGGATCTGGAGCCCAGATTCCGTCAGGCCATTTCCTCCCAAGATCACACTGCAGGTCCTTGGCTGCAGAACAAAGCCGATCAGCCCCTTAGCTAGCCCCTCTGGAAGGCACATGAGCAAAGATGGCACCCTGGATGCCTGGTGGTAGAGAATCCGCCTGCGCTCCAGTTAACAGAAGGACATGTGTCCTTGGGGGAAACACTCGAAGCACAAGATCTCCCATAGGACGCTAGGGACGGACCCGCAGCATGTCACGAGAGCCAGTGATTCAGAGCAGAAGCATGGCATAGATGGTATTTCCATCAGACTCTTACATTACGTCTTTCCTGATTGCTCGAGGTAATTGACTTTCGTGTCATTTTTGAAAGAATACATGGTATCAGGTGCTTATTAGTGACAAGCACAGGGTTACTTTCTGGGGGGACAAGGATGAGCCAGACTTCAGAAAGCTTCCTGTCTGCAGAAGGCTGTCCTGCTCATTCCACAGATGTCCATGGAGAGCCTCCTGTGCATCAGCCACAGAGGGGTCCATGGAAACCAGCTCACACGCACACATAGACGCTTTGCCTGCAGTTCTAGATGTTGTGGTAGAGCCACCTAGAGCCAGAGAGACTCACACATGAGTATTGAACCTGAAGGGCCAGCCATAGGGAGCCAGAGACAGACCGAGACTCTAACCCGAAGAAGCCAGAGACAGAGCCAAGACTGTCGGAGCAGGAGAGGTTGCAAATTTACCTTCCATGAGAGCAAGAAGGACACTCTCCAGAGGAAGGGCCACCCCCCAAAGGAGGATTAGATGTGTGCCTAGTGGAGAAGGAAGGGGAGGACATTTCAGATAAGGAGCAGTGTGGCTTAGACATCGGTCCCCTCACCAGGACTGGCACCCATAACACGCCAGCCCACCAGCTGCGGAAATGGCGATTCAGGGCAGGAGGCTGTTTTCTCCATAGTCATTCATGCATCTGGCACCCATGTCTTCCTAGACCCAAGCTGTCACCCTTTGACCTCTGTCCCACGTCCGGACTACATAAGATTCAATTTGGATTGGTCCACAGCAATAAGTCTGGCATCCTTGTTTCTTTCCAGTGAGGAGCTCTATAGCATGAGTGAAGAAGCTTCTCGAAGGTTTTCCCACCCCAACACTGCCTTGTTACTGTCATAGTGCCTTCAGGCTGGCCATTTCCTCCTCTCTAACCTCAGAGGAAGGGTTTGCTCCCCAATTCCTAGGGGGCATGGTGGAAAGGTTTAGCTAAAGTGCTTCGTTCCCTTCATCATGGTAGAGACATTAACTTGGGGACCAGACGCAGGGTCTAGAGTGACCTGGACTGGCCCTTAAAAAACCCACCATTTACCTCTAATAAATGCATCCTTGGGAGAACAATAGGGAAGTGTAGGAAAACCACAGTGATTCTGTGAGCATTTAAAAAGCATTTCCATCTGTACTTAAAAGAAGAAGAGCTTTCTACAAAACAGTGGGCCACGGTTTGGTTGCTTGCTTGCTGGTTTGTTTGTTTAAAGCTGCCTCATGGACGCATCTCACTGAGTTGCAAAATCCAAGGGTTGTGAGCTAGTCTTGGAGTTTTGTCAAAAGATCACAACATTGGCCAAGTCCATTGGTACAGCTCAGTGGTCAGGCCAGCTAGCCGATTGCTTGTTACTATGAAGAGCAGTGGATCCTGGAACTACTTTTTTTTTTTTCATATTTGGAGGTCTAGTAGATTTGGAAGATAACAGCCATGCAGGTGTGTGGAGAGGGAGTGGTTGGGAAGTGAAGGCTGGGAAACGCCTCCGTGCTTCGGTCAGGGAGACACTGGTGGCACATTCAAATACACCTCATGTAGCTCTGGTAACGTTCTTCCTTGGGGCCATCGTTTGTGTGTGACCTGGAGGAGATGACACTTCCCTAGCTCCATCCCCCTGTAAAGTATGATTCTTGAGACCCAGTTTGTAGCAAAAATACCTGTTTTGGCGACTGCTCCCATGACTGTCCAGGGAGATACAGATGTTGGTATATGCGCTGTAAGGAAGTTGAATCAGACTGAATAAGCCGGAACTCTGCTGAAATATTTAGGAGCTAGTTGCTGAAATATTCAAGCTATTTGACCTTGGAGAGGAGAGTTACTTCTCCTCTTAGGTGGACGCATGGGTGGATTTTGAAGGATGCACTTGTGAGTTGGAAAGCCCGTCAGGGTGAAGGTGGAAATCTTGCGCTGGCCCTGGGGAAACAGGCACTATGAGGTCGTTCCCAGACAAGCTGGGATCCAGTTGTGGTCCTGGGCTCAGAAGTGTCTGATGCTCGCACGAGCAGTGATGGCTGACTCCCACCTTGGGAGAGGACCCTTGGGCCCTCGAGAATGGAGACCCGGGTTCTGGTCCCTCTGCACTCCTGGTTTGTTCAGTCATGACCTTCGTAGCCACTCCATTTCTGTAACCCCACAGCCATGGGAACAGGCCACTTTTCCATCCATGCGTGCCCAGGCCCCCTCCCCCATGCTTCCTGTCCCATCCTGCCTCCTCTCCTTTCTGCCTTGAGTAACCCACCCCTGGGCTCCTGACCCAAATCTACCTTTTCCTTTTGGCCCCCTAGCCTTCTATCCCGCATGGGTCACGTCTTCCCAGGTCCCCTGACTGCTTCCCTCATCAAGTCTCTGTGTCATTTCAGTCTAACCCCACAACTGGCCAACCCTGTTTGGTGACCTCCCAGACAACTGCACACGAACATGTTACTGTTTCATTCATGTCTCTCCCTTCTCTTCCCATGCTTGCTTCTATCTGCTCTTCCCAAATGTTCCTGATTCAAAATGCACCTTCCCTCATGAGCCCTTTGTTGAATTAGCATTTAGATCCGTCCCTCCCCTCCCCTTATAAAAAGTGTTAGCACGCAGGTGTGTCGTTTTACGTTCTGCTTCTTATGATCATGATTTTAGGGTGCTTCATGTGTTTCTTGGATTGTGGCAGCCATCGCCCCTACAAGTACCCTTCTTCCTTGCTGAGCACATGCCTTCCGGAGCCAGGGCCCCTTGAGGCCTCTAGTAATGTAAAGAGACAGGTCCGACCATTGAAACTTGCAAGCTGGTTTTTGACCGTGTGGAGTGCCATCCCCGCCTGGTATCTCAGGAGCATTTTATATGAAAGCCGTGGTGTACACCAAGGGGGACATTTTGCAGCCTGTCTCTCCTCTTCCATCACCACACAGTCCACGTAACGTCATGCACGTCTAGGATCTCATCCCAAGACACTGACAGCTTGAGCCAGCACATGCAGCCTTAACTTGGCACTTGTAAGCATGTGCTCTTCAGGGGTTTCTCGGAATCTTGAATAATTCTCCTTTGGTGTTCACAACATAGTGACACTTGGGTGTCACCAGTCATGGCAAGGCTGCAAGTGCACATTCTCCTCAGCCAGGCCCTATGGGAAGCTTGTATCCCAGCTCATGGCTAGAAATGCACACCTTGCTTTCCCACTGGCTAGACTGTACCCACAGATTGGCAAAGCCTAGAGAGAAAGTCTTGCCCAATGCTCCCAGATGCCCATGCCTCTGATGGGGGCAGTTTAGAAGACTGTAGGAGGGTCTGGAGGAAAACAAGAGAGGGTGACTTCATCGCATTAGGGTGGACTCCCAATCTTCCTTCCATTAAGTAGGGGTTTATCAGTTGGTTCTGGGCAATGGCTCTTGGTCTTTCTGTCTTTGTATTAGCATCTAGGTTCATGGACAGCAGGCAGATCTCAGCCTTTCCTACCCAGCCTCGCCAGGGCCCTGCCGCCCTGCTTTTCCAATGCCATGTGGATCCTGCAGAATGAAGATGAGCTCTTCCTTGGTCCAACTCCTGGTTCATTAAAAAATAAAGTGGGCATGTGGATGTTGCAAAAGCTAGAGGGATATTCCTCTGTAAGCGTGATGAAAGCAGAATGTAAAACTTGGTGAACTTCACCCCGCAGGATGCAGAATAGAGTCTATATGTTGTCTTGACTCATTGATGCCCAGGGCAGAGAGTGGATGGGGGAGAGAGGTCTCTCAAAAATCAAGAGCAGACCCCAGCTCCCAGGAAATCAATCAAGGTGCCAGTGTGAAGGGACCCAGTGCTGGTCCAACTTCCTATTTTTAGGGTCGTGCTTTTTGGTCTGGATCATGGCATAAAACACACTTCTGTGTGACCACTGAGCTGCCCACGGATGGCTTGTATAACCTTCAGTTTTTAAACACACACCCTGTTACAGAAAAAAATAGAAGCGGAGCCTGCAAGCAGCCTTCTCCAGCACATGACCTTCTGCCAAGTGTATGAGTTAATTACCTTGAAGATCCCAGTACAGGAGACAGGGAGGGCATGATGAAATGACCACCAGAAATTAAATGTAGAATCTGTCCTTAGTAGAAGTTCTGTGTTCTCCTATTACCAAGGGATGCCTAGTGAGTGCGCTTGGAGTCGGAATTTCTGAAGCAGCCCCAGGGCAGAACTCCCCAGCGCTGGCTGTGCAGTCAGGTGGGCCACCCGGAGAGGTCCCCATCATGTCCTCCGGAATCAGTTCGGCTTCATTCAGTCTTTCCCAGAGTCACCTCCCCCGTGGAGGGAAACTCAGTGCCCCCAGCGCGTGAGCGGCAGCTGATAAGGAAGCATTGGACCAGAATTTCATGAACAAAAACAAAAGCTGACTTATCTTCCATGGCAATGTTTATGAACATGTTAATCATTGTTCATATAAACATCTCGAATTCTTGGCTCAGGGTCAGGCTTCGTGTTGTTTTGGTCCCAACTTATTTTCAAGGGAGGACGGAACGTGGCTATATACCCGGAGAAGGGTTTTATGAATAAAGAGTTTCAAAATATTTGTCTCTTGCTAGTTGGGTGTTTCATTTTTTCCAGTCACATTACACGAATAGCACTTTGATGTTTAACGTAGTAGTGGTCCAACTGCCGACATTGGCCGTTCATTCCATTAGCATTCTCCCTGGTGGAGGTAACCAATATAGAGCTCTTTGCACACATTTTCTCATTTGTACTGACACACTCAGCGGTTTTGAGATCATTATCTGTGGGAACGCAGATTCCTGCTGAGAAACCTGTAATAAAAAGTGTCTAGAACAGGCCTGCTCAAATACCATTCAGTGCACTCCGAGGGACCTCGTTAAAAGGCAGATTCTGATTCTGTAGCCCTGGAGTGGGATTCTGCTTTTCTGACCAGCTTCCGGATGTTGCCAGTGTCCCCGATCCGCAGACCACCCTTTGAGATCTAGGATCTAGAACATATTTTAGTATCGTCTTGCTTTTACATTTGGCCAGCAGAAGCCCCTTTGTCCACGTGCCCATCTGCTCCTGGTCAGCTAAATGTTGTTACAGGAGTCCACTGTTTCGAGACAGATCTCAATGGAAATGCTGGCTGACCATTTTTTTTTTTTTTTGGACAAAATGCAATTGGATGAGTATCTGTGTGCAAAGTGCTCCCAGAGACTCAAGTTGAAACAGCTGTAAATTGGTAGTGGCTGCAGAAAATTCCCATGTGCAACCCCAGCACCAGAAAAGTGAGAATCTGAGGAGCCGGGTGGGAAAGACTTATGATCCAAAATGCAAAACTATAGCTGAGAAGAAGCAGTGAGCAATAGCAGAGTTAAAATATGTATATATATCTTACTTAACCAAAGCTATGGAGAGTAGGATTTCACAGACCATACGAGTCGAGGTGCTTGTAGCCAAACAGACCAAATAAATTAAGGCAACTCTTTATTGAATTTCACGTTGCGTTTCAGTGGTATTCAATTTGGGATACGAAAATAAGAAAAGGCACATCTTTTTTTTTTTTTAAGCTTATTTATTTTGAGAGAGAGACAGTACGAGTTGGGGGAGGGGCAGAGACAGAGGGAGACAATGAATCCCAAGCAGGTTCTGTTCTGCCAGCACAGAGCCTAACGTGGGTCTTGAACTCCTGAAACCATGAGATCAGGACTTGAGCAGAATCCAAGAGTCAGATGCTTGACTGAGCCCCCCAGGTGCCCCAAGAGATGCATCTTTTGCACCATAGACCTTTTGAGGATTGACGCAACAAACTACCAGTCTGAGACAGGTTAAATAGTCGGTTTAAAGAGAGGCTTAAAGTGCCCTGCCCTTCAAGTGAGATTTTATAGCCATTTCCATGTGTCCAGCAGCAGAATACATCAAGTATCTGGCTGTGGCTTTCTGTGGGCCCAGAATGACACATGGCACAGGACTGATTAACCCATCCATCCAAGAAGACATAGTTTTGAAGCGGTTCTGTAATAAGGTTTCATGTAGAAATCACTTTGCATATGCACACTTAGTAAGAATATGCATGGTAATGTTCTGGAGTATATTTTCAGTTTATTTTGAGAGACAGAGAGCATGAGCAGGGGGCGGCAGAGAGAGAGGGAGACACAGAATCTGAAGCCGGCTCTGCACTGTCAGCACAGAGCCCGATTCAGGGCTTGAACTCACGAACCTGTGAGTTCATGACCTGAGCTGAAGTCAAACACTTAACCGACCAAGGCACTGAGGCACCCCAGTTCTGGAATATATTTTTGAAAGGACCTTGAAATGACTTAGAGTCTTTATAGTTATTAATAGAGCTTGCACTGAGGATGGGAAGTACGGTCATTAAATTTGCATGTGCAAAACTATACTGAAGATCTTTGAGACAAATGACAATATGTTATGGATAAAAAAATCATTGCATACGCTTAACCTCTTACAGTCATGGTTAACATGTTGTGGAGACAATATCATTTCAGTCTTGCAATTGATCACATGCAATTATTTTAAAGGAATTCTAAATTCATTTAGAGAAAGAGAACTAATAGATAAATTACATGGAGAAATAACTGGACTGTTGAGACTGATTTAATATAACTGGGTGAGATTATAAAAAGAAAATGAGGGGTGACTGAGAGAAGCAGATGGCAGATAAGATGATGAGAAGGTCATGCTCAATCCCAAAGAAGAAGAGGAAGGAACAGGGGTGTCATTTGGATTTAGGGGCAGAACTTGAGCACGGATTGGTGTCCATAATCGGACTTAATTGAATTTGTAACCTCTGTTCTGGATGCATCATGAAGGTAACAAACAGATGCGTGTAGATCAGTTCTAGGCAGAAGCAAGTCAAAGTAGGTAATAAACTCTTTGTATGATCTTGACCTGTGGTAATACGAAGTTTCCTTAGAAGACCCAGAAAACTCTATTACACTCTCTCAATGAGAGTTTTCAGATCAATGCATGAAAATGTTAGATCAGTAAAATGAACAAAATGATGATTTCTTAGTAAAACAGGTTGGGTATTTCTTTGGATTACTGGATTTTCATCCACAATACTTATTCTAATGAACACGAAACAAAAAGCACACAAAATATCTATTATAAAATTAAATTATTGGTCTTTCAGTCATTGTATTTGTCTTTGCAGATTTACCTTATGACCCACCCAGGAGATCAGCCTGGACTAGTCACGGCCACCCCACCCCCCAGTCGAAAGGTACAGTGTTTAGCTGCTCTTGCTTGAATCTGCTTGTCACAAGGTGGGAGATAACCATTAGTGGAACACATACTGATTTCTGCAAGGAATCTACACTTTATCAGCCTCAAATGTTCGTTCCATTGACAGAAAAGAGCAATGATTTAAATGAAATTATTCTTTTTTTTCTAAGTTTATTCTTTTTTTTTTTTTTTTTTGAGAGAGAGAGAACACAAGCAGGGGAGGGGCAGAGAGGGAGAGACTCTGAAGCAGGTTCCAGGCTCTAAGCTGTCAGCACAGAGCCCGACACAGGGTTCAAACTCACAAGCCATGAAATCATGACCTGAGCTAAAGTCAGACGCTTAACCAACTGAGCCACCCAGATGCCCCAGCAATGTTTTTTTATTTATTGTGGGTTGTGGAAAGGAAATTTTCTTGCCATTAAATGCTGCTTAGTCTCAGAGTAAGACTGTTATGTTAATCGCTAAGATAATCCATAGAATGATGATACAACATCAAAGATGTGGCCAAATAGAAGTTATAACTAACATTCTCTTTTATTTTTGGATTTTCAGCTGCTCAGCCATCCCCTTCCGCAGTGCCCAAAACTGAAGACCAGCGTCCTCAGTTAGGTATGTTTCAGGGAATGTCTTGATGGCGATCGAAAAGAAGTAGATTTAGCAGCACATGTCTAAGATGTGTCTCTTCTAAATGAACTTAATGTGATTTTGTCTTCTTTATCATGTCTCAGTGTATAAAATATGGACCAAATTATCAGTCTATGCAATAGGGATAACTCGAAATTTTGCTAAGACATTTCCAAAATCTATGCACTAAATATGGAGAAAACATTCTGCTTGCACACATGTCCCTTCTTGGTGACAGATGAGTCCTTTTAATTGTACCTCCAGGCTGCGTGCAGCAAGTCAGCATTCATGCCAGGCCTGATGTGGAACGCAGTGGAAGGTTGATGTTGCCAGTGTGCTAAGGAAGGTGGCCAGCACAGCCTCAGGCCCCACGGGGACACAGCACATGTCTGCCCAATTTGTGTCCTGGCATGAGAGAGCCAGGTGTCGAGAACCTCAAGGCAGATCTGAGCTTGGCCACCAGCGAAGAGGTCTTTAGCAAAAAACTTCTCTCAGACTCCATGTGACCTCTTAAGATTTTTTTTTTAATTTTTATATAGTTTTTATTTATTTTTGAGACAGAGAGAGACAAAGCATGAGCAGGAGAGGGGCAGAGAGAGAGTGAGACACAGAATCTGAAGCAGGCTCCGGGCTCTGAGCTGCCAGCACAGAACCTGATGTGGGGCTTGAACCCAAGAACTGTGAGATCATGACCTGAGCTGAAGTTGGACGCTTAACCGACTAAGCCACCCAGGTGTCCCATGTGGCCTCTTATTCAATACAGGAGTGGTGCTAGATGGCTTTGCTATGGGGGACACATGAACTCTGAAATCTGGAAACACACGTGGGGCATATTAAACCTGCAGTGACCTCATACCGGGTCACGACAAGGTCTCTGGGATTTGACTTCTTTTCTTTTTGTTGTAGATCCTTATCAAATTCTTGGACCAACAAGTAGCCGCCTTGCAAATCCAGGTGAGAGAATGCTGGTGGTTTTGCCCCTAACAAAGTTACCTTCTTGGCAGTGGCTATTTTGAAAGATTGACTTGTATGGGTGTGACATCCTTCTGGCTACACAAAGTGGAGCTTAGATCTCACTGGATTAATTGCGAGAGTGAGAAAAAAAATGGGTCATGGTATAAAGTAAGATTTTAGCTGCAGCAAAGAGCGGGATCGCTGAATGTAAGCTGTATCAGTTGTGTAGGGCTGCCAGGCCCAACACCACCAACTGGGAGCTTAGACAAGAGACATTGACCATCTCCCAGTCTGGAGGCCAGAAGTCCAAAGTCGCCATGTTGCGTGGCGGGCAGCGTTTGTTCCTTCTGAGGGTCAAGAAGGACGGAGCTGTTCCAGACTTCTCTCCTTGGCTTGGAGACGGTCGACTTATCCCTGGGTCTCTTTACCTGTCTTCTCTCTATGTGCGTTCCTGTGTCCAGATTTCCCTGTGTAAGGACATAGATCATATTGGATTAGAACCTGCCCTGACGTCACTTTCCCTCGATCACCTCTGTAAAGACCCTATTTCCAAAAAAGGTCACATTCTGAGATACTGGGGGTTAAGCTTTCAACATATGAATTTTGGGGTGGGGGGAGACAAGGTTCAACCCATGACACAAGCGGATCAAATCCTGTCTTAAAAAGGAGAACCTTAATTCCAACCAGAAGGCTTCAAAGGTAGGATCATCTTCAACGAACAGTCTGATTTTGGACTTTAGAGGCTAGAAGAAAGTGCAGATTCTTAATTGGCCCACTGGTGACCCATACCTTGCCAAGGATCGTCACCTGTCATCACATTTCGGTGCCAGATGAATTATTGTGTTTGTTTGTATTCATATCAGAACCAGCTGTGCTGGCATCCACTTCAGAAATTCACAGCATATGCTGAGGGTTTTCAACAGCACATTCATATACCGAGATGACACAGGCATATTGCAAGTACAAGCTGGAATGTATATTTCCTAGACACAGAGGCCAAAATAGGGTTGGAAACGGAAAAGTTCAGATTTGAGCAGCATACGTTGCCACAAGGGAATCTATATTTTGAGAACACGAAATAGCATCATTATCAAGTATCTTTAGCCTTGACATTACATTTGAGGTAATGTCAACTAGTTCGGCAAATCCCTCTTAGGCATTTGAGCAATTAGAAGGGACTGTTTCCGGGGCGCCTGGATGGCTCAGCCAGTTGACCTCCGACTTCATCTCAGGTCCTGATCTCTCGGTTTGTGAGTTCGAGCCCCCGTATTGGACTTGCTGCTTCAGATCCTTTGTTCCCCTCTCTCCCTGCCCCTCCCCTGCTCACACTCTCTCAAAAATGAATAAATATTCTTTAAAATAGTTTTTAAAAAAGAAGAAGGGACTGTTTGGTTTATTTCTACACCCTGGGGACTAGACCAGGTGCTCAAAAATTACTTGTTAAATAAACAAATGCGAGGAATAAAGAGATACTTTTCTTGACCTTCAAAGTCCTTGCATTCTGGCGGAGAAATGAACACAGGTGATTGCAACACTGCTGCTACCTGTGGGGCCACAGACTCTTTTCTCTCAAGTGAGCATCCAACTGGTAGCCAAGGCTCCTGGGTGTATGCCCCTCCCCTTTGCCCCGCAATCCCTGGGCTCAGCTATCCATTTAGAACTGCTCCATCACTGTTCAAATGAAAATGATTCCTGTGTTTAGAGATTACTATCATCAGTCATGCCTCAGGAAGACGGATCTGGCAGCAGCGCTGAGGATAGATTAGAAAGAGGAAAGGAACAGAAGCGGAAGCACTCTGGGGGCTGTAATACAATCATGTGAAATAACAATCACATAGCTCCCACCCTGTGTAATGCCCGGGCAAGCGCCTTAGTCTGTGGTGCATCCATATGACAGCCTCAGGGGGCTATTATCTTCATCCTACAGAAGAGGAATCAGAGTTCCAGAGAAATTAGGTAACTTTCCCTGGGTCACACAGCCAATGAGAAGGGAAGCTGGAGTTGAACCCTGATTCTCCGTCTCCAGAGTCTGGTTTTATTTTCTTGCCCTTCACCACTTCTGAGGAAGCATGAGGAGGAAGGAGGGTCTTGGAGAACGGGGGCCAAGAGAATAGGAAGGAAGGATTTCCATTGAGTTCTACAACCATTTAGGTGCTGGGAAAATGTCTCGGTCCATAGTAGGTCAGCAGGTCTAGCACTGGGAGCAAAAGAGAGTCTCTTGTACCAGTAAGACCATCTTCACTGGGCATGGGAAAGATGATGACCTCCGCTAAGACCATCCTCATTGGGCATGGGGAAGATGATGACCTCCGCTAAGACCATCCTCATTGGGCGGGGAAGATGGCGAACTCCAACTAGGGGCTTGAAGGCAAAGATGTGTTTTACTTAGTTGATAATGAATTAGGCTCCTCTCCGTCTCTTCTCCAGCCGCACGAAAGTCACTTGTATTCATTTGGCCTTCTCCTCTGCAAACCTGAATGTCTTTTGTCTTTCTGTGGACAGGAATACCTCTTCCTCTTTGATTCTATTTTCCCATTCTCTGATCAATAAGTCCTTCACCACTTCAAATTGCTGCCTTTGCTCTTTGTACAATACAAACTGTTTTTAATCATTTAATTTTATTTTTTTAATGTTTATTTATTTTTAAGACACAGAGTGTGAGCAGGGAGAGGCAAAGAAAGAGAGGGAGACACAGAATCCGAAGCAGGCTCCAGGCTCTGAGGTGTCAACACAGAGCCCGACTCAGGGCTCAAACCCACGAACCGTGAGATCATGACCTGAGCTGAAGTCGGATGCTTAACTGATCGAGCCACCCAGATGCCCCAATCATTTTAATCATTTTAAGTGGGAAGGTGATATTGTAGTGTATAAATGCCCGAGAGGATATGCATCTCAAGGTCCCTGTCCCAGATACTCATTTGATGTGCACTTTAGGTCATATGTCTCCTGCTGAGAGGTGCATCTCATCCCTGTATGATTCCCTCATGGATCACATGTGAGCCACACAGCTCCTTCATGTCGCATCAGAATGGCTAAACATGTATGTGGCATCTCTGATGAAGTGTAGCTGCCTTTCCATGAAGGCACTTTCTTGGGTTATGTTCAGTGCTCCCCACTCCCCAACCTGGTGCTAACTGGACTCTCTTTAATGGTGGGCATGGATTGTTTCCAGCTTCATGCAAACCCAGAGACCAGTTCTAGGGATGTTTTGCCATTGGCTAGAAGGTAGGAGTGTCCAGTCTTCCACTGGGAACCTCCAAAACCCTAGGCCCAGGGAAAGGACGACCTGCGGAGGACTCAGGAGTGAGAGCTGTGCGCAGACACCAGGCCTGAAATCAGTGGTTCATGCTGGGATTTTGGTATCTGAGCTTAGAGATTGCGTTCCAACCCTTGCTGATGTAGGGCAAGAGGAGTCACTCTACCTCTCTAGGCTCTAATGTCCTCATCTCAGAAGTGGGCTACCTCATGATTTTTGAGGGGATTAAATAAATACAAGTGTTCAGAATGGTGTCGGCACATAGTAGGCCTTCAGTGGCCATCAGCCAGCCCTGACTACACCATTGGCAGTTCCTATAGCCAACATGGGGTGCATGGGGAGGGGCACTTGGCTTCCTTCTGTCATCTTGTAGCTCTAGGCAAGGTGTGTGCCTCTCTTTAAACTCTGGTTTTGAGGGCACCTGGGTGGTCAGTCACTTAAGCATCCGACTTCAGCTCAGGTCATGATCTCATGGTCCGTGGGTTCAAGCCCCACATCAGACTCTGACCTTGTCTCCCTTTCTCTCTGCCCCTCCCACACTCTCTCTCTTTCAAAAATAAATGAGCATTAAAAAAAAAAAAGCTTGTTTTCAGCTCAAACAGATCATGGTAAGACCCTTCACATGTTGAGTTTATCCTCACAGCGTCTTGGCAAGATACTGTTACCATCACCCCCATGTTACAGATGGGGGTACTGAGGCACAGAACACTGGGTGAGCTGCCCAAGATCCCATCCGCGCCAGAACCCAGATTCAGCAGGGGCAGTGATGATTCCAAAGTGGTGCTTCCAGACACCATTCTGCCCCGTACGCTACCAAGTCCTGTCTGAGCCATACTGAGCCTGGAGCAAAACCTTCCCCCCACCCAGTGCTGGCTGCCTGGGGCTCAGCATGGTAGAGGGGCCAGGCTTTGCCCCCCACTGTCTCTGCAGCGTGCCTGGCTACAGCAGAAAGTGACCCCAAATGGCTGCCATTGTGGTGCGTGGGGGCCTCTCTCTGCTTTATTTCCCATCAGGTGGTGGGCCCTGAGCCCCGCTCCAGGGATATCCCTCCTACTCGACCCACAGCTTCTGAGTCACTCCCAGCTCTGCTTTTCTCTGTGCTTTAGAAACCTTTTAGATGTTTTGCCCTTTTCTGCTCAGTTGTACTTCTTTGCTACTATTTTCTCTTTCTGTTGCATTAAGAGACCTTTTTTTTCCCTAAAAATTAAAGGATTGACTTTCCTTCTCTTCCAGGCTGCACCCCTCCTTTCCTCCTTTCTTTATCCCATTGGCCTCTCCTGTGGGCAGGCAGTCAACCCACCAATCCTGGCTTTTCAGTTAATTACCCTAGACAATTATCCGGGTAAAAGTAGCTACTCCTTACTGATGTTGCAAAGCTGCTACCAAGACAAGGTGAGAAAACAGTTGTGAAAGGTTTTCCCAAAGGAGGGCGATGGATGAGGGGAAGGTGGCCAGGCTGCCGGATGCTAGATCCTGAGTCTAAGAACCTCCCTTTTGTTGGCTTGGCCAGTGAACGGCCCAAGCCCCTCTTAGGCTTCCCACGCCTTAGGTATTCTTGTCTGGCTTTCCCCTTTCTGTGTTCTAAAATGCACTTTTATCTCACAGTACATGATTTTGTATTAATAAATTGCTTTTAAAATTTGTGGCCACAAGGAACTTAGTTATCTACCATTGGCAGAGTTCTCAGCAGCCACAGTGCGTCTGCGCCATGCAACAACTCTTTCACAAGAAAACCTGCTCTATCTTGCAGACCCAAGGGCTTTTGTTAGGAGTATTAAATTTAACAATTAATGCCCTGGGCATGACAGTGCATTTTATAACATTTACTTAAACAGTAATTGATATTGCATTTTTGCTTTTGTTCTCAGGTTTGGAAGGTGATGAATTTAGTGTATAGATCTCTGATTCTCATAGACCCTTGAAATACTCAAGAGGCTGTGTCTTAAGGTTAATGGGCCAAAGGGCCAAGTAACAAATCGCTCATCTTTGAATTTCTGGCCATGCATTTAGATGTCTGACTTTCTAGGGCTTCAGAAGCAGGCAAGAGTCAACCACTTTTGTCCACTCGTTCTCTCTATGCAGGTTTCTAAAGGAAGTGGGCAAGGGGGAGATTCCTAGGAGCAAAGCCAAGGTTTGAATAAATACCGATGATCACTCTGGCTATTCGGGAAGGTCTGTGTATTTATGTCCACTCTGCAGAATTGCTTTCTCTGTGGGAGGACATTGACAGTGCATATTTATTTTCAGACAGCTCTACATGTTTATGTTGAAGCATATGTTGGGCCGTTAAATAAAAAATCCATGTTTTCCCCTATTCCCAGGTCATAGATGGAATTTTTGTCAAGTAGTAATCCTTTGGTTACAATATGTATACTAAAACCAGATGGTTTGCTCATACCATTCTTCATATTTGTTCAGATGCATATTAATGAGATGTTCGGGGCCACCAAAACTTGATTGAGAACAGTTTGAGTATGTGGTTCCGAAAAAGCACAGGCTTCCAATGAGGTGAACGACAAGCTGTTAATAGGTTTCAAATGTGTTGTAGACTGAAAATGAGAATTTTTGAGAACAGATTCAAAAGAGGCTGACCTTTCTCACGATGCTAGTGCACGGATGAATTCACAAATATACCCATTTCCGTAGAGTCACTGCGGAAACCAGGATTTACGAGTTGGGCAGTTTATATAGGGAATTAGCTAGGGGGATGGCTTTGGGGAAAAATTATAATTAATTTTTACATGACATCAATTCTCGAATAGTTGTCAGTTAAAGTTACCTTAATCATTTTTTTCACATCTATTGGTATTTGCGGATCGTGTAATAAAAAGTAATTTTTTTAGGGGGGCACCTGGGTGGTTCAGTCAGTTAGGCGTCTGGCTTCTGCTCAGGTCATGCTCTCACGGCTCATGACTTCCAGCCCCCCGTTGGGGTCTGTGCTGACAGCTCGGAGTCTGGAGCCTGCTTCGGATTCTGTGTCTCCTTCTCTCTCTGCCCATTTGTCACTCGTGCTTCCTCTCTCTCTCTCTCAAAAATAAATAAACATTAAAAAAGAAATCTTTTTGGTATAAGCCCAAAACAGTGCTCTAGCTGGAGGTTGGGAGGAAAGACATACCTCTCATTTACTTTCGAAGCTTCTAAAATGTGTTCAGCACACCTTCACTCCTCCTGTGCTCAATACTGTTGTCGATATTTACAGGCTCCTTTCCTAGGGGTCGCCGTAAGTCATCTTTAAGCAGTGTAACATGGTGGCTGGAAGAATATGCCTGGATTTTTCTCAAAACTTAATAAAGCCTGAAAGGCACATCCATGTGTCTCCAATGGGGTCGAAAAAAATTCTGCCCGTGTGCCCCCAGCTAAGTGAGATCTCACTGACAGAGGCAGAGTCTCATTTGGTTCCCCAAAAGGGCTTGCAGTCACTCATTGCTGCAGGCTTTCTTCTGGAAACTTCTGAACACAACTGGCATCGCAATGCGAGGGCAGCCCATGGATTTCCGTTACGACGCAGTTGCCTAAATACTGGAAATAGGTGATCTGGTTTGAAAAAGAGCCAACTTTTTTTCTAAACTTCCTCATTTTGAGTGGGTTAATTCTGTTCTAGGAAAAGTTTTGACAGAATTGCTTTCTGGGTGCCAGCAAAATGTTATGTTAGAAATAACGGTGTTTACTTCCATTCTCTATTTTTTTCCATCAACTTTCAGAAGTTCATTTCCTAAATATGACTTTTATTATTTTATTTGACCTGGCCAATATAAATGATGTTAAGTCATTATTGCCATCAACATAATGGCACTTTCTGCCTCGCAAAATAGGAAAAATAAACCCTCTTGCCCCTGAAACACAAAGTTGGCTTGGCTGTGCTTGGAAGGAAATCAGACATGGATGGGACCAACCTGAACTTCACCCCATAGAAATGCTTTGCATTCTGTTAGGAGCTTGGATCTATGATCAGCCAGTCACCAGACATCCTCTCCAAAGACCCTGTTCCCAAGACACAGAGCTTGGGATAAGGATGCTTGTGCCAGCGATCAGTGCATTGTGTGCCTCTGGGAGACAGGCAGGGTGTAGCAGATAGGGCAGGGGGAAGGCTACGGGGGCTGGTGGCCTTAGTCGGAACCTTGCTCTGGTCCGATTCTGCGAGGAGCTCAGGAGTATGAACAACATCACAGAGCTGGCCCCTCCTTGAGACAAGGAGAGGGGCCTGTGGTCCATGGTGTCAGCCATGCCGCCTGGGGGTTGCCTGGGGGGCAGGGAGGGGATGAAGTAACACATATTCAGCCAAAGGCAGCTTTCTGGAGAAGAGGGAGGAAGGCGGCCACCTCCCCCAGCAGCCGAGGGACAGGTGCACAGGCGGGTTAAGGGGATCTGTGTGGAGTGCCGCAAGCACCCACTTGGGTCACTGAAGGAACACCACCGTTAGCTCAGAACCTGTTCTCACTGGTGTTCTGTTTCCTTCCCCCCCCCACCCCATTAGGGAGTGGGCAAATACAGCTTTGGCAGTTTCTCCTGGAGCTCCTGTCCGACAGCTCCAACTCCAACTGCATCACCTGGGAGGGCACCAACGGGGAGTTCAAGATGACGGACCCCGATGAGGTTGCCCGGCGCTGGGGAGAACGGAAAAGCAAACCCAATATGAACTACGATAAACTCAGCCGCGCCCTCCGTTACTACTATGACAAAAACATCATGACCAAAGTCCACGGGAAGCGCTACGCCTACAAGTTTGACTTCCACGGGATCGCCCAGGCCCTCCAACCCCACCCCCCAGAATCATCTCTGTACAAGTACCCCTCAGACCTCCCTTACATGGGCTCCTACCACGCCCACCCACAGAAGATGAACTTTGTGGCCCCCCACCCTCCAGCCCTACCTGTGACCTCGTCCAGTTTTTTTGCCGCCCCCAACCCCTACTGGAATTCACCAACTGGAGGCATATACCCCAACACCAGGCTTCCCGGCAGCCACATGCCTTCTCATCTGGGCACTTACTACTAACGACCTGAGGGAGGCCTTTCCCAACAGCATACAACCACCAAGAAATCGCCACCAACTCTATCGGAGAACGTGAATCAAAAGTGCCTCAAGAGAAATGTAAAAGCTTGACTGGCGCTGGGGAAGGAAGCCAGGGACGAGATCCAAAGACTCTTAATGGGAGGGATTTACTAAAGTATTACTACAGGAATAAAGAGGATGCGGAAAATGTGACGTGCATGGACACGTCACGTGTGGACCAACCTTATAAAAGACATTGTAAGTAGAAGCATGAAGACGTCACAAGGACAAAGAACCAAAGAAAGTGTTCTTAAGAAACATATGAACTTCAGAGGAGAGTTAGGGGTCCTGCTCGTGCAAACGGGGATTCAAGCACAGCAATAGTGGTAACACACTCTTCACCTAACATACCATTTACGTGTCATTTTAAGGAAAACTACCTGTATTTAAAAGTAGAAACATATCAAAAAAAAAAAAAAGAAAAGAAAAGAGAGAGAGACTGTGGCCCATCGACAGATGTCGATATGAACCTCCATGGAACGCGATGTTTTGGGTGAAATCAGATTCATTCCCTTGGGGGAAGGGCCACAGCCACTGGACAGGATTACAGGAACCGAGGCCGGCAGTGGGGCCGAGGACGTGTGCAGACAGTGAGCAGTGAGCATGCGGTTGTAGACAGAGGGCTGGAGGAGGTGTGAGAGGAGGGAGCAAAGGAGGCCACAGGGCTGGGAGAGACACTTGTCAAGCAGTAGAGACTGGACTTGGGACAGCACAGAGGCTGGAGACTGAGTCAGGAGACTTGCGGGTTCATTGGTCAGAGCTCTACCAAATGCAGTGTTAAGAGGAACGTCAAGGAGGAGGGGGAAGGAGTGGAATTCGGGAACAAAAATACGCATCTCTCTTTTTTTGTTTGTTTGTCTGTCTGTCAAAAGAAAAATTTAACTGGAATTGTCTGATATTTAAAAGAAACATTCGGGACCTCATCGTTATGGGGGGGGACTCTGTTCCCCACAGGGTCAGGTAAGAGGTGGGTAGCCTTCTTCGATGTTGCCATTGGAAACCAACTAGGCGTTTGGGTTAGACAGAGGCTCCAGGTTTCCTTTCGAGTCGCAAACGCTGTGCGTTTGTCAGAATGAAGTATACAAGCCAATGTTTTTCCCCCCTTTTTATATAATAATTATATAACTTATGCATTTATACACTACGAGTTGATCTCGGCCAGCCAAAGATACACGACAAAAGAGACAATCAACGATAGAATGTGGCCTTGAATTTTAACTCTGTATGCTTAATGTTTACAATATGAAGTTATTAGTTCTTAGAATGCAGAATGTATGTAATAAAACAAGCTTGGCCTAGCATGGCAAATCAGATTTACCCAGGAGTCTGCCTTTGCACTTTGTGAGTGACTGGAAGTTGCCTAACAGAAACGTGTGCGCTGAACTTTGGGTTTTGTGTTCTGGTTATATGTTGTGCCGAATGCGTGCAAGCAAGAGCCAAGCACATGAGATGCTTGGCGACCGCACCATGTCTTGGCCTCTCCAGGCCCTTCTCACTCACTTTTCTCTTCTTCATAGCCTTTCTGGAGCAGACAACCTAGGGTTTCATGCACTTCGAAACCTCCATGTGTGTGGCCAGATGCAGAAGCCTCTCAAGCTGGGGTTGTGACAGAAATTCCAGATAAGCACCTGGTCACAGATCACCCTCGGTGCCGGCCAGGATCATAAAACATTTGTTGAACCGTGAACCAGCCTACTGCTGTATCCTTGTTAATAAAGAAAATGTCACGGATAGCTGCAACTTCTCACTTTACAGAAACAAGGGATGGCTTCTAAGTTGACCACTTGGCTTCCCTTTCAGAAGGCCTCGCCGGGTCCACTCTTGCCTTAATCTTCCCAAACCAGGATGATCTGGGTACCATAGTTTGGGGTTCACCAGCCCTGAGCCTGACCTTTCTCCAGACACAGTTCCTATGATCTAAAGTCGATGGCTTCCCGCGACATCTCTCTTCTGTGTGTCTCACGTGCCTCCAACCTTGGCCAGGGAAAAGGCAACTCGAGAGGTGGGATACAGAGCAAGTGAGAGGTGCCAAAACCGAACAGCTTCTTAGCCCAAGTCCGTTTCTGAATTGGCCCATTTCATAGCTGTTTCGGGGCTTGGTTTGCACTTTGTAATTCTTTCACTCTGATTAAATCAAGTTGCCAAACCTCTGTGCTTTGGAGGTTTTGGCAGTGGTCTTAAAGTCAGTAGGATCTGATTACCAAAGCTTCAGACGCTCCGCATTACTTGGATTAAAAGAAGTCCAACCATCAATCATTTTGCGGCAGCTTGGGAAATGTCCAGAAAGTGCCTGTATCTCCTTAGGGGGGGAAAACAATAAAAGCATGAAAGTTGGCAGCTGGAGTGACCCAAACTTTTCTAATGGAAAGGATCAGTCATCTCTGTTTGGAAGTGCAGAGTAAAGGACACCTACATTCTGCATAGAAAAATGAGTTTGCTCAGATGATCACTCCGTTCCACTCCTTCAAGATTATGTCGTGAGCAAAATCGTAAAAATAAGACCCAATTAGCATATTCAATTTTAGTAGATGTTTTCAGTGAGGTTCTCTGACACCAGCCCCAGCCCAGATGATTAGCAAGCTTTACAGCAAGCGTGAGCAACTGAGATGATTTGGGATGGCATGATAATGCTGTGTCCTCCCAAATAAATAATTCTTAGGTTGCATCTCAAAATAACATTTACTATCCGCTCCTGTTTTCGTCTCACTCCAAGCACGCTCCAGTTCATGTTCATTAATTACACGAAGGAACTTTTCTTTCTTGTCTCCTCTGATCTCTTCGTTTGCCCTGATGGACACTCCCGACTCCTACATGGTATCACTTCTCCCAGCAAGGCATTTGTCCAGTTTTGTCTTAAATGGTCTTCTGGGCTTTGTGGGAGCCTCGGCATAGCCTTTTGGGTACTAGATGGCATCCCTGCTCTTCCCAAACCTCAGGCATGACTTCATATGCTCCCAGTCTGCTGCCTCTGCCAAGCCTCGAAGGCTCCATGGTGAAGCCATCTGTGGGGACTGATGCATTCGGAGGAGGTGCTGTCCCTGCTAACATCTGTGCTGCTGAGGCACCTGCTGCCTGGGGACAAGGGCCGGGAGGGGCTGGCCTTGTTTGGCGGCCACAGCATAGACTCCTAAAGCCCTGTACCTGGGAGGTGATGGCAGATAGGGAAAACACAGGTGTCCTCCATGCCCCCAAGTGGACTTTAGCTGTGGATACAGTGTAATTTTTTAAATTATTTTTTAATTTCTAATTTTTTTTTTTTAAAGAGAGAGACAGAGCACAAGCAAAGGAGGCACAGAGAGAGGGAGACGCAGAATCCAAAGCAGACTTCAGGCTCTGAGCTAGCTGTCAGCACAGAGTCTGACATGGGGCTTGAATTCACAAACCGCGAGATTGTAACCTGAGCCAGAGTCAGACGCCCAAACGACTGAGCCGCCCAGGCGCCCCCTGCCCCGCGTGTGTGTGTGTGTGTGTGTGTGTGTGTGTGTTTTAAGCCTGGTTTAATTGTTCTCTAGTAACTCCACCCAAATAGAAGCTCTCGGGTGGCTGATCAGAGAATAAAAAACACTTCATACTACTCCAAGTTATATAGCAATTTCAGTTCCTTCTCTTTACCTTAACCTGTTTTTGTACAAATTTGTCAAAAATTTTCATATCAAATGAGGAAAAGGCTGGGCATAGAAATCAAATGCTAAGAGTAACTAGAACTTCTTTGTTTATCATGGAGCTATGGTTCTCCATGTGAGATCCGAGGGCCAGTAGCATCAGTCTCCCTTGGGAACTTGTTAGACATGCAGAGTGTCAGGCCCCGCCCCAGAGCTTCTGAATCAGAAAGTCTGTGGGTGGGGACCTGCCATGGATTCCCACAAGCCCTACAGGTGATTCTGACGCATACTGAGGTTTGGGAGCCACTGCCGTGGACGGATAGAGAATCTGTGTCCCGATGTGTAATGCTCAGTGGGAAATCTCTATCCAGTACACATGTTTTTGTGGCCACTTGAAAATCCACCATCAGGGAAACCAATTGCCTCTGGATGCATCCTATTGAGTTACAGGCCCTCTGAGTCGTTCTTCTCCTTACTGATAACTCTTCCCCATGTGTATTAGTTACCTACTGCTGAGTAACAAATGACCATGAACTCAGCAGTCTGAAACTGGGCACAGTTATTATGTCACAGTTTGTGTGGGTTGGGAGCCCAGGCACAGTGTAACTTGGTCCTCTGCTCACGCTCTCACCAGGCAGAAGTCAAGGGGTCAGATGGGACGATGATCTCCCCATAGGCTGGGGTCCTGTTCCTAACTCACTGGTTGTTGGCAGAATTTATCTCCTTACAGTTGTAGGACTGAGGCCTCATTTCCTTACTGGCTGTCACCCAGGGACCGCTCTCAACTCATAGGGGTCACTTAGAGTCCTTGCCACATGGCCCTTTCTGCAACAAGGCAGTTGCTTCTTCAAGGCCAACAGGAGAATCTCTTCCATGTTGAATCTCTTAGCCTTCTTTTAAAGGTTCACCTAAGTTAAACTCCTTTTTTAAATTAACCCAGAGTTAACCTCATAAGAGGCCTTAATTACATCTGAAACATTCCTTTTGTCAGGACATAATTGAATCATGAGAGTGATAATCCATCAGATTCATAGGTCCTGCTCACACTCCAGCAGGGGGCATTAGGTAGGTAGGGCATCGACACCAGGCAATGGGAATCTTGGGGGCCATATTAGAATCCTGCCTACATACCATGGCTATGTGGCCTGTCTTCTCACTTGTTCTAAGCACCTCTGGTCAATCAAACCTCCCTAAGATGCACATTGCCAAAAAGACCAGCCATGATTCAGTCACTTCGTGTATCTGAAGCCGTGTGTGTGCTCCATGGCTCCATCTCCCCCTGGCACTGTGTGGTCCTTTTTCAAAGCATGTCTGATGGTCTTAACATGACTCATCTGAAAAGCTTTATGTTAAGGGGTGCCTGGGTGGCTCAGTCAGTTAAGCTTAGGTCATGATCTCGTGGTTTGTGGGTTCGAGCCTCACATCGGGCTCTGTGCTGACAGCTAGCTCAGAGCCTGGACCCTGTTTCGGATTCTGTGTCTCCCTCTCCCTTTGACCCTCCCCTGCTCATGCTGTCTCTCTGTCTCTCTCAGAAATAAGTTTAAAAAGTTTAAAAAAATTTTTTAAAGAAAAGCTTTATGTTGAAACTGTATAAGCTAGGGGCACCTGGTGGCTCAGTTGACTGAGCATCTTACTTCAGCTCAGGTCATGATCTCATTGATCATGGGATTGAGCTCCACTTTGGGCTCTGTGCTGACAGCTAGCTCAGAGCCTGGAGCCTCCTTCAGATTCTGTATCTCCCTCTCTCTCTGACCCTCCCCTGCTCATGCTCTCTCTCTCTCTCTCTCTCAGAAATAAATAAAACATTAAAAAAAAAAAAAAGAAAAGAAATTGAATGGGCTAATGCTAACTGTTCAACAATATCTATCTATTCTTTTGTTTCTATTTAAAAAGCAACCCAAGTTATTTCTATATGCAAAGAATTATGAACACTTTAAAAATTTTAATGTTTCTTCATTTTTGAAAGAGAGAGAGAGAGAGACAGAACATGAGAGGAGGAAGGGCAGAGAAAGGGAGACACAGAATGTAAATCAGGCTCCAGGCCCTGAGCTGTCAGCACAGAGCCTGATGCAGGGCTTGAACCCACAAACCACGAGATCATGACCTGAGCTGAAGTCGGACGCTTAACTGACTGAGCCACCCAGGCCCCCCACTATGCACATTTTCTACCTTATTTTAAGCTAATTTTATAAAGCAAAATAGCTTTGTTCATTTTCTCATAAACATTTTTTACAAAATATTATTCTGTTGAGGCAAGCCATCGTAATATTGGATTATGATTTGTTCCAGAATGTTTTGAAGTACAGAGTTATGAAGGAAGTATGTTAAATATAAGAGCTTTATGAAGACAAGAAACAGAGGCGGTTTTCATGTTCCATAGACACACAGCATTCTTCCTAAAGAAAATACTACAGAAATGGTAGCCAGAATTTCATTCTGAGATAACTTCATAAAAAAAAATGGTTTTGAGTTTTTACATGGTCATGACCAGCTGAGTGAGCATAGCCAAAGGGTACTCATTAAAAGATCAGCACTGATCTGGAAAGAAGGTCCCAGGGACAGACGCCATATCTCAGGAGGATGAGGACACAGAAAGGTACGCTGAAGACAAACTCCAGTAGGTTATTTGATACACAGGTTAGATGTGGGCAGTAGGTTACATGCTAAACGCACGATCCTACAAAGCAGGCTGAAGGAACAAGGTAAGGTTAACACACTAATGGGAATTTGATGATGGTTAGGACCTGTGCTGTGTCAAAAACACCCGGGAACAGACGCACATGTGAAAAGAACCTTAGGGTTTTGATGATACACAGAATAAGCAACATTTAATGAACTAAGGGGCAGACACCACATTAAGCACCTCAAATGCATTATATTATTGTGCTGCTTCTTCCGATTGTCCTCCTGATACATACTGAAAATAAAAATGCTGACCCCAAGATTCGACAATGCACTATGCTTTCCCGAGATAAGAGAATGAACTAATACTTGTCCCTGTGCTATCTGACTCTCAAACCTCTACTCTTAAATTGTTTTTTTTAGGTGTTTATTTATTTTTGAGAAATAGAGCAAGTCAGGGAGGGGCAGAGAGAGAGGGAGACACAGAATCTGAAGCAGGCTCAAGGCTCCGAGCTGTCAGCATAGAGCCTGACACGGGGCTCCAGCTCGGGAGCAATGAGATCATGACCTGAGCTGAAGTTGGACACTTAACCGACTGAACTACCCAGGTACCCCTTAAACCTCAACTCTTAATCTATTTTTCCTCATCTTGACAGGACATGAGGTTGTGTGTGGCCTGAGTACTTACATTTAGGTTGCCTTTTCTAAAATGGATTGTAAAATAAGAGTTCTTTACTCCATTTTGAACTGATTCCAGTATCATTTCTGGACATACACTTGCCGAGGGACACAGGCCAGCTAGAGCAAACCCAGTGGAGAGAGAGATGAGGGGAATGCAGGAACGCAGGGCTCTGCCATGGAGGAGTCACGGATGGTGCTGTTCAGTGTCTCTCACGGAAGCAGGTTACTTTTAAGGTCCATAAGCACAGCCCCCAGCGTGGTGTGTGGCAATAATAAGCTGTCATTCAACGTCTTCAGCTGTGTGCATGCATGAACATCCAGAAAGGTAATGTGTGAACCACATATGGACTCAGCAGGGATGCCCATTGGGCAAACTCAAAGAAGAACTTTTTAACAGAGAAGCTGGTCACCTCCAGGGGTTCCTGGATGTGGGCGTGCTCAGTGGGGACCATTGACTCTTCAGCCATTCAGCAGCAAATGGTAAGTGGCCCACTTGGTTGTTTGTGACTATTTCACTTCTGTGCAGTCCAGGTTCAACAAAACAATTAAATGTCATATGTACGTGTACATAGATCAGGGAAGAGGGTCTGAGATGCGCAACGTCTTAGGAGTCTCAATGCCACTTAGTCTTCAGGGAATGGGCTCCTATGGGGGTTAGACGTCCCATAGGTACTAGAATCCTCCCAAATTCACTGGTGGAGTGGTCGTGTCTTCGGGTTGACTTGGAGGTTAAGACACATGGTATCTGTCGGGCACCACAAGGCCAAGTGCATGGCCAGAGCAGCCGACCAGTGGGGGCACTGACCCTCCCCTCCACGTTTCCTCTCTGGGAAGAAAGACCAGCCTCCTACAGCACTTCATAAAGGCACACGTAGTGGGGGTGGGGTGGGGTGTTGCTGGTCACAGCCTGCTCAGTATTAGACATGGCACAGCTGAAAGTATGTCAGGCTGCCCCCCGGGCGCCTCAACCCAGCTCCGGAGGAACCATTCCCGCCTCCCACCTCCCGGCTGGCATCGCAGGTGCTGGCCTCTTAAGACCCTAAGGAAGGGGTGGGGGCGGATGATATAATGTGTAAGAAAGGATTTGGGGTAGAAGTTATGAAGCTATCTGGTAAAGTCTCTTGATTAGAAGACGAGGAAGAACTTGGTGGAAGGTGGGCTGGGGAAGAAACCACCCACCTTCTTTAGAGGAGGTGACCCCCAGCCAAGAAAGATCCTTTTCAGAGGGTAGGTCCTGCCTTTTCCTGTGGGAGAGAGCAGAAGGGGCGGGGACAGAGTGAGAGTCACTGGGGGGAACGCCCTCCTTCTCACCACACACCCACTGTACCCTGCTGGAAACATGAATAGTGGAGAATAATGGTTCCATTTTAACCGTGGGCTAAACTTGCTTGGTCAAGGCCGCAGTTCTCTTTAGAAGAAGTGCCTGCTTTTTCTGTTTTCTAACCTGATGCTATGTCCCTATCTGTGCTTCTCCTCATTTGCATTCATGTGGCAAAGAGTGTTTTGAAGTGGGATTATGCAATGATCACTGACTTTTAAACCAATGCTGTCCAGTCCATGCCTACAGTTAAATTGCTCCATTCCAATTAAGAAGAAAACACTAACGCGTCCTATGCCATTCACTCAATTAAAGCTGAGAGCTGGTTAAGATCGTTTTATTCAATTTTCCATGGTTGTGAAGCAGGGGAAAATGGATTTGGGTAAGTGTCTGACTGCAGAGCATAGGCACCATGCAGTTCTACCTCTCCCAGGAAGCTGAATTAAGGATAGGACTCCTAAGATGGACAGCCATCACAGAATGGACAGACAAACACTTACACATGTGATGGTGGGAAGGCAGGTGAAGGAGGAGAAAACAGTAGGAGGGGAAGACAGGTGGAGGGAGGCTGAACAGTGAATGTGTGATGTCCTGCTGTGTGTGTTGTTGGGCATGACTCTGGCCAGCAAGAGACTGAGCTACAGTGATTACTCCATGGAGGCCTCATGACAAACCCACAGTAGAGATGCCTGTGAGTGGACCCCGTCTTCCTATGGAGTGTCACACAACTCATGTAAATAAGTTACACAAAATGAAGTCAGATGGGTCCAGGCTACAGAATATTTAGCTTCCATTGACTGGCTGCTCTCTTTTGAAAGGTCAAGGATTCTTGGAAATGACATCTTTTAGTTGTGTTGGGAAGTCACTCTCAAGGTGTTCTGTTTACAGCTTGTGAACCTACCAGAATTTTCCCTCTTCTTTGTCTGGTTCTTCAACCTAGTTCCCACTTTCTTTCAACTGTGAACCAGACTCTATTGGTGTGGTTTTTGGAAAAGAATATGATCACAACTATCGGAATTCAGTATAAACCTGTGAGGAGCAAGAATGTCTGCTTCCATGTTTTCAACATTTCTTTTGTGTCTTCAGTTCACCGCACTGTGAGAAGTCCAGAAAGATGTGACAGAGGTCTTGCCCTCAGAGGGATGATAATCTAGAGGGAAATAAAAAGTACATGAAAGCCTCTAGTGTAAGACTAGACTGTCTATGAACTGCACGTGAAGATTACGAAGAGGGAGAGGTCATGCTAAGTGTGCTGATGAAAGAAGGCTTCTTGAAGAATAGGGTATTTCGGGGGGTGGAGAGTTGATGGATACACTGTGTTCTGGGAAGGGAGATTTTCTTTTCTTGAGCAAAGGCATGGGGTTAGAAGAAAATTAATCTTCGTGAAAGAAGCATGCCAGTCAAGGAGAAAATGAAATAAAGAAATCAAAGCCTTTTGATTTATAAAATAATGTAGGGTCAAAGGGGAGGTTCATTCTGGTACATAAGGACCACATCTGAGGTGGGGGGCTTGGCGCCTCTCCTGAATGTGTATGGACCACAACCACATCTGAAGAGGCATGGTACTTGTGGGTCTGACCTGCCGTGGTCTGTGGTATGAGGGAAGGTTAAGTTAGAGGGTAATAAATGTTCTCTGCACACATCCATTTTTTTTTAATGTTTATTTTTGAGAGACAGAGAGACAGAGTGTGAGCAGGGGAAGGGGCAGAGAGAGAAGGAGACACAGAATCTGAAGCAGGCTATCAGCACAGAGCCCGACGCGAGGGTCGAACTCACGAACCGTGAGATCATGACCCGAGCCAAAGTCAGCCGCTTAACCGACTGAGCCGCCCAGGTGCCCCTGCACACATCTTAAAATAGAAGTCATTCAAATGAAAGGACATTTGGGAAAACATCTCTAGGACTTTTAAAACTGTGACCCTTATCTCTTCCCAGGGCAGAATTTATATTAAACAATTTCTGGGAAACACCCAAATATTGTTTGCTAATCTGCAGATTTGAGGTTGGGCTACATGAAGATTTGAAGATATCTCACCTTGCTGTGAGATATAAGAGCGATAATAATAAGGGAATCTCGGGGCGCCTGGGTGGCTTAGTCGGTTAAGCGTTCGACTTTCGCTCAGGTCATGATCTCGCGGTTCATGGGTTCGAGCCCCGTGTCGGGCTCTGTGCTGACTGCCAGCTCAGAGCCTGGAGCCTATTTCAGAGTCTGTGTCTCCCTCTCTCTCTGATCCTCCCCTGCTCACACTGTCTCTCTCTCTCCTAGAAATAAATAAAAATATAAATAATAATAATAATAATAATAAGGGAATCTCCTGGAAGGACACTATCTACATCAGAGGTAGAAATTCATTTACTCATTCATTCAAAACAAAGGTATGAGACCTACAAGAGCAGATGGGAAGTTAGTTCCAGGGGAATCAAAAGCAAACGGACCCCAAGCCCTGCCTTTGTGGACTTCAGAGTCTTGAGGAATCTACGTCCTCATTTGAAGGTGAAAGCAGAGAAGCCAAGAAGGTAAATATGGTTCTTAAAACATACAGGACAAGTAAGAAGTAGAGCCTGAACCTGAGTCCAGGGTTTTGACGCTCGCTAGGCGCACTTCCAACTACTCAGTGCTGCCTCCTCAGGGGTATTGCAGGAACTCCATACAGAAACATAATGAAGCGAGGCAGCTGTTAGTGTATTTACACAAGTGCTGACCTTTCTGCGTCATGATGCATGCCTATTTCTTTTTGTACAAGTACCTGATCTTAATTCTCAGCATCTTATTCATTCAACCCTAAGTCCAATATAGATTAGCTTTAATCTAAAGGTTCTTGAGGGAGGAATTACTGAGAATAACATGGAAAAGAGCTCAGAAGAGCACTCAGACAGGAGCGAGGTTGGGAGGAGCTACCCCAAGAATGGGAGAAGATTATGGTCTATGGGATTCACTAGCAGTGGAGGTCTACACCATCATGAATGCGTAGGCACTCAAGCGATAGGGATTCAGAGATGTGGCTGAATGGCACCCCTAGGGAGCTGGAGCCCAATCCTGGAGATCCCAGCCCTATTAAGGACCCTGCTTGACACTGAAGCAGGAATCTCTAGGGTGTGGGCCAATTAGTGTGCCCTGGACACCAGAGAGTTTTCACTTCCGGGACCTAGAAATGGAGGAACCCATCACGATGATGACATTCAAAGATTCAAGGTCCTCACTAACTCTTGGTGGAATCAATTTCATTTCATTTAGTTTAGTTTAGTTTATTTATTTGAGAGAGGGCACAAATGGGGGAGGAACAGAAAGAGAGTGTGCATGAGTAGGGGAAAGGGCAGAGAGAGGGGGAGAATCTCAGTCTGCTGTGGGACTTGAACTCATGAACCATGAGATCATGACCCAAACTGGAATCAGACGCTTAACCAACTGGGCTACTCAGGCACCCCTCCTTTTGATTTTAAAACAAAATAATTTTAAAATAAAACAAAAGAACCTAGTTTCTTACACTAAGTTCATATTTAGGTATCAATATACTTATCAATAGCTTGTGTTATTGATAACACAAGTGGAAAAAAATCAGGAAGATCCAAGATTAACAAACCTGCTCTACTGAAGTTAGGGAACTATTCTCAACAAGTGAGGAACAGACATTGTTTTCAAACACATATGGATCATTTATAAAACTCTCCATATGTAGGCTTATTAGGCAAATCTCTGCACGTTTTAAGGATTAAAGTCATAAAATACCCTCTCTGACCCAAATTATGTTAAATATCAACTTTTAAAAGTCAAGTCAAAAATTATACTCAAGAAATACGCTACCATTTTCAAGAAAGAAAGTATAATGGAAGTTAGAAAATATGACATAATAAAATGAAACTATATATCAAAAATTTGTGGAATGTAGCTAAAGCATCACATAGAAGTTTCTAGTCTTAAATGGTTATCTTGATAGAAAAATGGACAAAATTGGTGGGCTAAACACCCATTTTTTAAAACTTAGTACAAGAACAGCAATACAAACAATTTTAAATACAAATTTTTTTTAAAAAGGAGAAAGTTGGATATATAAACATGAGGGCATAGAGTGAAAATTGGGCTCAAAATATAATTAACAATAAAAGTTGTTTTGTAAAGGATTAATAAAATTGAAAAAATCTGGTTAAATTGCTTAAAAAGAGAGAGGATACAAATTAAATAATAATTGAGAATGACTAAAGGAATAAAGCTATGGTTGTTGGAGACATTTAAAAGATGAAAGGGTTCTGCAAACCAGTTTATGCATTTTCATTTAAAAATTAGATTGAGTTGACAAGTTCCTAGAAAAAATAAAACAGACCACATATGATTCAAGAAGTAGAAAGCCTGAATAGTCTTAGAACCATTAAAGAGACTGAATTAGTTTCAAAAATCTTCCCAGAAGAAACCTACAAGTCAGATGGCTTCGTTGTGAGATCAACCAAATATTCAAGCTGAAAATAGCTCAAAAATTGCCCAAAATATTATAAGGAATATATAAAGAAGAAACAATCATCAGTATAATACACAATTGTAACATAACCTTGATACCTGAATCAACAGACAGTACAAGAAAAGCCAATCACACTTGCAAATATGAGATGCAAACGTATTCAGCAGTATTGGCCAATAGAACTCAGCCATGTATAACAAAGAAATTACATTATAACCAAGTTGGGCTTCTCAAAATAATGCAAAGTTGAGTAATCATTGGAAAATCAATTAATGTAACCCCCACATGAGCACACCACAGGAACAAAACATCACAGATAGATACAAAAAAATTATTTAATATAATTAAACCTTGATATATTATTAACTGTAAGGAAACAGAGAAGAAAATGTGATCTCTTTAAGCAAATAAAGGGTATCTGTAGAAAACATACCAGCAAATGTCAGACTTAAAATTGAAAGTATTTTCTTTGATGTTAAGAACAAGAAAAAGGTCCCTACTATTACCATTTCTATTCAACATAATTTTGGAGTTTGTCACTAGATTACTAAGGCAAGATCAAGAAAAATGTGAGTATTGGATATAAAGGAATAGTTCATTATTCACAGAAAATATGGCTGTGCATAAAGAAAATCCAAATTAATCCCTAGATTCATTTTTTTTAATTTATAAGAGTTTTGGCAAAATTATTGAAATAAAAATTCAATTACATTTCTACATGCTATTACATACATCTAGAAAATTAAGCTTAAAATGTATTATTTACAGCAGCATAAAATATGTAGTATCTAAGAATAAATCTGATAAAGAGGTGCAAGATCCCAATGGAAAAATAATTAAACTTCATTGAGAGACATCGAAGATTTCAGTAAATAAAGAGATGAATCACATTCATGGATTTGATGATGCAATGTTACAAAGATGTCTATTATTTGCAGAATCACCTTGAACTTCACTGCAAATACTGTGAAAACTCCCAACAGTTTTTTTTAACTTTTCATGCTGATTCTAAAATTTATACAGAGAACCAGATTCACCAAGACATCCTTGAAGAAAACACAGCCTGCCTACATTTTATGGGGTTTTTTGTCCTGTACCATACTAAATCTTAGAATGTTATAATAATTAAGAATCAGAGTGTGAGATGGCTCAGAGAGACAAAAAGACCAATGTAATAGAAGTCCATAAACAAATTCAACATATATGAATATCTGATATAATCACAAATGATAGTGAAGATCAGTGCACAAAAGATGGGATTTTATTTATTTTTTAAATTATTTTTATGTATATTTATTATTGAGGCAGAGAGAAACAGAGCTTGAGTGTGGGAGGGACAGAGAGAGACACACACACAGAATCAGAGGCAGGCTCCAGGCACTGAACTGTCAGCACAGAGCCTGACGCAGGGCTTGAACTTATGAACTGTGAGATGGAGCCCAACGTAAGCCTTGAATCCACAAGCCATGAGATCATAAGCTGAGCTGAAGTCAGGTGGTTAACCGACTAAGCCACCCAGGCACCTCAAAAAAGGTGGGCTTTTAAATAAATGGAGCTAGAGCAATTGGAAATCATATATCAGGAAAAAATACATTACAGCACTATTTAATACTACACATAAAAATCAGTAATACATGACTATGACTAAATGTTTTTTAGAATACAAAAGTATAAAGACTTTCAAAGATGTTACAGAAAAAAACATGTTCATGACCTTGAAGTACAAAAGAATTTAATGACAGAAAAACTACAAAGTATCAAAGAAATATTGATAAAATGTTTTATATTAGAGCGCCTGGGTGGCTTAGTCGGTTGAGCGTCCGACTTTCGCTTAGGTCATGATCTCGCGGTTCGTGGGTTCGAGCCCCGCGTCGGGCTCTGTGCTGACTGCCAGCTCAGAGCCTGGAGCCTGTTTCAGAGTCTGTGACTCCCTCTCTCTCTGACCCTCCCCTGCTCACGCTGTCTCTCTCTCTCCTAGAAATAAATTAAAAAAAAAAAAACATTAAAAATTTTAAAAAAAAGTTTTATATTAAAATTATGAACTTGAAATGTATCATTAAAGACAGTTAGAAGATAAACTGCACACTGGTAGAAGATATCTGTGACCCACGTAGCCTGCAAAGTACTAGTATCCAGAATGTATAGCCATTATTAAATCAGTCAAGAAAAAAAATGTAGATATGGAAAAGAATTGAATAGCTCAGTTCTCAAGAGTGGAAACATGATAGGCAATAAATGTATGGATAGTGCTCAAGCTCACGGTCATCCAAGAGATGTATGTTAAAACCAAAATGGTATCCATTTACACTCATCATATTGGCAAACACTGAAAAGTCCAATGAAGGGGCACCTGGGTGGCTCAGTCAGTTAAGCATCTGACTCTTGGTTTTGGCTCAGATTATGATCTCACGGTTCATGAATTTGAACCCTGCATAGGACTCTGCACTGACCGTGCAGACCCTGCTTGGGATTCCCTTTCTCTCCACTCCTCCTGTGGTCTCTCCTTCTCTCTCCCTCTCTCAAAATAAATAAACTTTAAAAAGTCCAATGAAAAGCAGTAATGGTGAAGATGGAAAACAAAGGGAGCTCTCACGCAGTACTGGTAGGCATGGAGATTGATAGAGTCTCCTTGGAAAATAGTTTGGCATTCACTGTACAGCAGATGACGTGTATGCCCAAAATCCTGTTAGGGAAATTCCAAAGGAACTTCCCACTAGTCCACTAAGATACATGAACCACGATATCACTACAAACATGCTTATAATAGTCAAAACGGGAGACAACACAAAACTCCATCAACATTAGATTAGATAAGTCAATGTTGGTATATCTACATAATGCAAATAATGAATTAAACCCACAAACTTAATATTGAGCCAAAGAAGCAAATAGCAGGAAAGCATATACAATCTGGTTTCATTTATTTAGATTTCACAAGCAGGCAAAGACAAACAACATATTGTTGAGTGATTGTGCAACACTGTTTAAAAGATAAGAACGAAAGCAAGAGGCTGATTATTTCAAAGTCAAGAGAGTGATCACCTCACAGCAGAAAGAAAAGAGGGCAAGGAGGGATGCTTGGGTATTTTTTTATATAATGTTTTTTTATTATTATTGAGACAGAGAGAAACAGAGCATGAGTGGGGGAGGGGCAGAGAGTGAGGGAGACAGAGAATCTGAAACAAGCTCCAGGATCTGAGCTGTCGGCACAGAGCCCAATGCAGGTCTCGAACCCACGAACCGTGAGATCATGACCTGAGCTGAAGTCAGACGCTTAACTGACTGAGCCACCCAGATGCCCCGATGCTTGGGTATTTTAAAGACCTGGTGATGTTTTCTTTCCCATGGTGGTGGTAATTTCTTTATTTGCCCTGTGTAGTCATTTTAAACGCTCGTCTGTACATATGATGTGTCTTCCAGCATAAATGTCTTACAAAGACTGTGCCAGAAAAAGGACAAACAGACTAAGTCACAATTTCATGCCTATGGAGAGCGGGCTCCTGTCGGAACAATGTTTAGCAGCCTGGGGAAATGGGGTGTATTCTCATTGCTCTTGCACAAGGATGCTCCGTTTCTGCTGTGAGACGACTCAGAGTTCACCTTGGGCACACTGGGCTTTGGGATCCCTCAGAAGATTTACTGCCTCTGCCAAATGCTCTCTGTTGGTTAGTTATTGTGGGATGTCTCTGCAGCATTGTGTCTGTCTCTACTGTGAGGGCCCTTGTGATTGTCCTCCCTTCAAGAGGTAGAGCTTAATTCCCCACCCTTCAAGAGTCGGAAGGACTAAATAACCTGCTCCTACTAAATAGAATGTGGTAGATATGACAGTGTGTGTCTCCTGAGATTAGGCATTGTGACCTCTCTGCCTTGTCTCATTGGGATAACTCATTCTGGGCAAAGCTGGCTGCCATGTCAGAAGGACACTCAAGCAGCACTATGAGGTCCAAGGTGTGAGGAACTGAGAGGTCCCACCAATAGCGAACTCTCTAGCCCCCAATCAAGACTTCAGATGAGCTCATTCTTGGTCAAGATCTTGTCTGAAATCTCATAAGAAACCATGAACCAGAACCACCCATTTAAGCTGCTTCTGAATTCCTGATGCACAGAAACTATGAGGTAGTAAATGCTCATTGTTTCAACACACTAAGTTTTAGGGAAATTTAGTACACAGCAATAGATAACTAATGTACCTTGTGTTCTCAGGATTGATTTGGACCCAGCATAGTATTTGATTTGGACTTTAAGAATGGCTGAGGTGATAGAACATGGTTTGACCCCAGATGGACAAGGTGCTTCCTCTGCTTCTGAAATACCTTTGGCTGATTCTTATCTCATGCCACTGACAAAGTATATGTTGATCCTTAGGTTTTCTGAGACTAAAGCCTTGGAGAAATGCTTCTCCTTCTAGATGATAACGGGGTCATTATAAAAGCCTAAGACTTTGAAATCCTGGGTTTTGCGGATTGTAGATGAGCTAGTGTGGGCTTACAAACCCCACAGGCAAGCTCTGGGTCCTACCATTTGCTGGTTGTTTGACCTTGGAAATGGCATTAGCCTCTCAGAAGTTCTTGCTCCTTATCTGTTGGTCAAATACCAGTCACATAATAAATCCATGCCTCTTAGGATTAAGTTTGGCTATGAAAGAAGAAAAACGATGGCTTTACTCAAGGTAGGATTTTGTGTCTCTTCCGTGTCAAAACCCGAAGTTAGATGGTCTAAGGACGGCAGGGTGTCCTTGATCTCAGGAAACCCAGAATCTTTTTGTCTTGTTGTTCTACCACGCGTAGTTATTCTGGTCAAAGGTAGATGTTCTAACTCCAAAATACTCACTGAAAAGCAAAATTGGGCTTGGACCATGTGTCGGTTAGGGTTCTACCAGAGAAACGGAACCAGTAGAATAGTGGGGGACTGGCCAGCTGGCTGGAAACTCTTGAGAAGAATTTCAGTTTTGCTCCTAAGATCGTTCAGCTGATTGGAGGAGGCCTACCCAGATCACTAAGGATGATCTCCTTTCTTTAAAGTGTACTGATTATAGCCATTAGTCACACCTACAAAATACCTTCAGAGTGGCACCTGGATCAGTGTTTGAGGCCCTGTCAAGAGTGACATTTACAGGCTACAAGTCTAGTTAAGATTGATCCGCCACTTCTCGGTCCCCTGCAAAGCGCCATGAAACACAGCCACAGCTGAATGCTCGGGGGCGCAAATCAGGTCCCCTCTGCCATGTCACAGGAACCTTGTCTACAAGGCCTGCACTTGGAGCCCTGGTTCGCCAGACGAGGGGCCAGAGCTCCCCAGGCATGACTGAGCTGCGGGGACAGGACCGGAAATGAAGTCCTGTCACCCCCACAGCTCCAATCTTCCTGGGAGAGGCAAGCTTAAAACCCCTCTAGGGGTAGAGGACCCACCCTGCGGCCTGATGCCGGGCCCTCCTAGTCCCCCCCATGGGCACTGCCACAGAACGAGGGTAGCAGGCGGCCCAGGCACCCGCTTCTGTGCTGATTCCATATGTTTTCTCCTGTTCATGCTTTCAGCAGGCTCAGCGGGTGTGATCAGGCTGTGCATCCTTGATGGCTCAGTCAAGAGAGAGCTAATGAAGAAGGGACAAAGAGGAAGAGGGACACAGCACAGGGTGAATGCGCTTACTTCCCACGGATGCACCTAGCAGCATGGAGGCTGAAGAGTGCAGTCATGATTCCGTCTGAGTCATGATTCTCCTCTTTCCGGAGAAGGAGCAAGGGAAGGGATCAACCTTTGCCATCAGGGCCTCTACTAGCACACAGGGCTCCTTTGTGCAGATTAGAAAAGGCACTTGCTCTGGGCAGACAACCTCCCAGGGCCTACGATTCACAGCAGGGTGGCCCTCTCCTGGGACATCCCTGAGCCAGGATGCAAGGCTGGGTGACTCCGAAACAACCTCCACTGGCGTCGTAGGGGTGTGTCATCCTGCGGTGCCCGAAGGTCTCAACCCTGTGCTGCAGCACCGTCTGCCCCAGAAGAGGCTGCTCTTTCTTCCTTTCTTCTGACCTAAGTGACTTGTGATTGAACATGTCCTTTCAGTAACTGGGCCAGACATAGGGGTAAGTGCTGGAGACACAGCACCCCCTCCCCCCCCACCACCGTGATGAGTGTCTGCCCTGTGCTCCAGCCCAGGGATAGAACACCACGTGATGACAGAACCATGCATCTTTCCCATTTGGATGTCAGAAACACTCTCTCCTGTCCTGGAACCTGAATGGCCGTCCTTGACGGGTTCTGGACTTGGCCTTCCCAAAGACCTGGAAAGGACTTACTGACATGACTGTAGCCATGCTTTTTAAGAAAAGCTGAATACCGTGTACTGGATACTTCTTCTTTTCACATATAACGGAGTGTAAGGGACACAGATGGAGGATGCTTTCCAGTTCTTTTGCACAAGTTGCCTGGGACTTTTAGTTCTAGAAGCTTCTTATCAGGCCAAGAGTACAACTCACGACTGCCCATCAGGTCTGCAAGGCTCTGGGTGATTCGGCCGTGCTGCTGCCTTTCTTACTGTGCCACATACACCATGGCCTCGTCTACGTCCAGGTCCTCCACACTAGTGGTCCCCTGTCTTTCCCCCTAAGGCACTTTTCTTCCAGGTCTTCACAAAGCAGGCTTCTTGTCCTGCAGCCTCAGGGAGGCCTCCCCGCCTAGTCCCAAAGGCCCTGGGCTGGTCCCTCATGCCCTTCTCCCTGGGGTTCCCCTCCCCTACATTCTACTTTTCCACCATCTGCTACGGTTTCCTTAAAGGAGAGTCCTGGCCCCTGGGTGGGTGGACTCAGTAAGGACCTTTTAACTTGTAGATGATGCTGGTTTGGAAAATTTGGGGATGGATTTCAGGCAGAGATGCACCCTCCCCACAAGCCTCAGTGTTGGGTGAGCTCATTTTATGTCCTACCAAGGTAGTTGCCTAAACAAAACTCCAGGCTTCCAGATCTCTAAGCTCCAGTACCATTGATATTTGGGGACAAAAAATTCCTTGTGGCGGGGCTCTCATGTACATGGTGGGTGGTCAGCAGGATCCTTGTCCTCTCCCCACTAGATCCGAGTCATCCCACTCCCTCCCATCCCCGCCCTTAGCATGACTCCCAACAAGGTCTGTAGACATATTTCCAAAGAGCCCATGAGACACAAAGTCACCACTGGTTGAGACTCACTGGCTTGCATCATGGCCTTTGAGCCACTCCAAAGGAAAAGCACTTCTTGGGGCACCTGGGGGGCTTAGTTGGTAAAGGGTCCGACCATGGCTCAGGTCATGATCTCATAATTCATGAGTTCAAGCTCCATGTCAGGCTCTGTGCTGACAGCTCAGAGCCTGGAGCCTGCTATGGATTCTGTGTCTCCCTCTCTCTCTGCCCCTCTGCCACTTGTTCTCTCTCTCTGTCAAAAATAAATAGATTAAGGGGCGCCTGGGTGGCTCAGTTGGTTAAGCATCCAACTTCAGCTCAGGTCATGATCTCACAGTTCGTGGGTTCAAGCCCCATGTCAGGCTCTGTGGTGACAGCTCAGAGCCTGGAGCCTGTTTCAGATTCTGTATCTTCGTCTCTCTCTGACCCTCCCCTGCTTATACTGTCTCTCTCTCCCTCTCTCAGAAATAAATAAAAAATGTTAAAAAAAAAAAGATTAACATTAAATTTAAAAAAACACTTATTTTTTTCCAATATTTACAAGAGGACTAACTGGAATTATTCCCTGACTTCGGTCACATGTCCACCCCTGAACTCATCACAGAGAGAGGCCAGCCTGAGCCTTGTGCCCTCAAAGTAGGGTTGGCTCTGTCACACTCAGACCTTTGATGGGGGCGGGGGGAGCTGTTACCCAAATGGTAGTGAGGAAACTGCAGCCACAAAGGCAGAGCTATTGCGAGGTCTGCAGGAAGCCTCCTCCAGAGCGCGCATCGCTGTCCCCACGTGTGCAGCAGGCTGCACTGGGCCCGCTTCACGCCAGCTCAGGAAAGCTCTAGGAAAGCGCAGATGATTTCAGGACTTTTCCATAGAGCAGAGATCCTTAGCTGGGGCTGGGTAATCTCTCAACTGCATAGCCAAATCCCTTGCATTTATGAATTTTTCTGGTGAGATGTTCCATTTCTTTCATCAAAACCCCGAAGTTTGCCATCACCCTGGAATATCAAAGGCAACTGTTGTAGAGGCTGACCTCCTAGTTTCCAACCTTTCATTTAAAATAATTATTTCTTTCTAAAGTCCTCCAGAAGTATTTATGCCCATTTTCCAGGTTTTTGTTAAGTTTATCAAATGAGAAAATGAACAATCACCAATGAATTTTTCAACAGATTTACTGATATTAGATAGACAAACATCAAGTTTATTTCCTTTTTAAAAAATATTTAAATTGATGTATAGTTAGCAGACAGTGTCACCATGAGTTTTGGGTGTACAATATAGTGATTCAACAGCTCTACACATGTCTCGATGCTCATCAAGACGACTTTCAAAACTTTTAATAGTGAATCCAGGTAAACCTAGGAAGAACCGTCCATACTTCACTGAATAGTGCCCTAAACAAATACCTGTGATCTGTATGTTTGGACCTACAGTTCTTTCATGGCAAACTGACTATGCATTTGTAGATAATAGAATTATGAGTCTAGACTCAACCAAATGTTCTCTGTGAATATATTAATGAAGGTTGTCAAACTTTTTAAATTAAATTTTTAAAAAATGTTTATTTATTTTGAGAGAGAGAGAGCATATGTGTAGGAGGGTGAGAGAGAGAGAGAGAGAGAGAGAGAGAGAGAGAATATCAAGTTGGATCCATGCACAACCTGACTTGGGGCTCAATTTCATGAATGGTGAGATCATGACCTGAGCCAGAATCATGAGTTAGATGCTTAAACAACTGAGCCACTCAGGCACTCCATCCAACCTTTCTGTTGAAGCCAAGAAGTGTAAGCTAGGTGATCCTGACCTCAGTGTTTCCGACTCTGTTCTCACCAGCAGCTCCAGGAGATGTGATTGCAGGTAGAGAGCACTGGTGAAGGAGGTCATGAGCATGTGCCTCTGTTCTAAAAGGCTACAGAACCCCAGGTAGTGAGTGGCCATAGCCGTAGCAGGCACCAAACCCACAGAATTTGTTTGGTTGTTTATTGATTGATTGATTCATTCATTCATTCACTCATTCATTGGTTTATGTATTTAATTTTTTGGACAAACAGTCCTGTAGCTTCCTTCCATGAAATGGAAGTCATGGTGGGGTCAGGTGCAATGGACCCCTAGGTTTGCATTACGATTTTTAGCTCATGTGACCGCCCTTTACATTGGCAAGACCCAAGCTCTGGCTATCTCCTGACTGGGAAGAGCAGATCTGATGCCATTTCCCCCACAATCCCTGCATGTATCTGAGGGCTTGCACTCAAGAGAGTTCAAGTAGTTTTCCCAAGACCTCTGTGACTTTGACAATTATGCCACAGTCTCTGCCCCCTGGATCACATGGTTTTGTTCCTTCTTTCCAACCCTCCCAATGTGTCCCCTTGTCTTTTTTTCTCTCCTCTTTTTTCAATCCCCCACTCCATCCACCTTCAGGTTCCTCTTTCATCCCAGAAAAATTTCCAAGAACACAGGAGAAACAGGTGGATACACAGAATTCCTCTCCTACCCAATAGCTGCAAGAACAGCCAGACACACTTTTCCTAATATTTCTGGAATGTTCCAGACACCACGATAGTGATGGGGTCCCCAGGGACTTGAGGTCCCAACAGGGTTGAGAGCAGCTGTGAGGGAGTTGCTGGATGGAAATGCAGAAGGCGAGGACGTAAGCGGCAAATTTCCTGTCTTAGAAGGATCGCTCTGATGACTTGGTGGAGGAGGACCTAGGTGGGGGGAGAAACTGGCTGCAGGGTCTGCAAGCTAACTAACCCCCTTGGAGTGCTGGACAAAAGTGGAGCAAACGGCCCTTGTGCTGGGACTTGCTCATGGATGTTCTGGCCAGGGCATTGGCAAATAATGATGAACTTGAGGGCAGGAAAGGCTGACAAAGGGGGAGAGGGGGTCCGGGCAAATCTCATTCCTTTCACAGTAAGATAAAGTCTCTGGTGACAAAAAGCATTCTCGTCGATGGAGAAGTGTGGTGGTGCTGGGCCACAGTGGTCCCACTGCAGTTGGGCAAGATGAAGCCACCTTTAGGTCATAACAGGGAAAGGGGACTATGCCTAAGGGTTGAATCAGGACAGGGAAAGGCTGATTGTCACTGGTGGTTAGCGATTTAAATCTTGGGGTGCATGAGAACTAGTCCACCAAGAGTAGATCTAGGGAGATACTTCAAAGCAGAGTGTGTTGGTAAAGAATTGAGAAATAGGAGGGTAAGGCTTCTAGATGAGGAAGGCCCAGAGGGATGGAGATGAGTCCAGGCAGTGGAAGAACACTTCCACTGCCCACCTCCTCAATGCCCCCACGTTCTCTCTCCTGCTCATCTTTGGGCATCTGCTCCCTCTCCCTGAATGTCCCGTCTACATGGCCACTGCTCAGTACTCCCTCATCTCCCCAGGACCATCTCAGATCTCCCTGTTCCATGTTGTCGAGTGCCTAGGTCAAGGCTTCAGAATGTTTCTCTCTCTACCCCTTTCTGGATGAGCTCAGACAGTCTCTGACTTGACATGCTATCTGTGTCTGCTCAGGGTGTAAATGTAAATAGATGGCTCCCAAGATGAACCTATAGTTGACACCTCCCATGGGCTCCAGTTGACCCCTTCACACTCAGCATGCCTCCAAGCAAAGCCAAACTTCCTCTTCTGCCACACATCAGATTCAAGTTCAGTTGGTTCTGTATTCAGAAAGTGTATAAAATCAGTCCAGTTCACATCACCTCCACCAATATCTCCATAGACTGAGGCTTCAGCAGGCTGCAGCAGTCAGTTTTGCTGACTAAGAAATATTCCCAAACCAAAGAGGCTTTGGATGGCCATCTATTTCTCGTTCATACTTCATGTCAGCAGCTGGGTTCAGTTCCTGACTTTACCCATGTGTTTGCTAGTTCTAGATTCTGGGTTGAAGGAGGAGCTCCTCTCCCCTAGTTTGGGACTCCATTTTTGCTAAAAAAAAGAAAAAAAAAGCCAACCAGGCAATGACCTTTTAAAAAACTCTTGCCAAGATGTGGCCTCTGCTTACGTCCCTTGGGCCAAAATAGATCACATGGTCAAGGGCACAGTCAGTAAGGTTACCTTAAATTTTTAATAATTAATATGTTCTCATGATTCAAAAATTTGGAAATATAAAAAATGGAAAAGCAGAAAAGCAAACAGTGAAAAGATTTATTTTCACCCTGTCCTCTACCTTCCCAGGTCATCCTCAACATTTAATGACTATTGTTCAATTCTTGTCTATCTTTTTTTTTTTAATGTTGGTTTATTTTTGAGAGTGAGAGAGACAGAGTGCAAACAGGGGAGAGGCAGAGAGAGGGAGAGAGGGAGACAGAGAATCTGAAGCAGGCTCCAGGCGCCCAGCCATCAGCGCAGAGCCCTGTGCAGGGCTGGAGCTCAGGAATGGCGAGATCATGACCTGAGCTGAAGTTGGACACTTAGCCAACTGAGCCACCCAGTTGCCCCTTTTTCTATCTTTGTAAAATTAATATACAAAAAACCCATGAATATAAACTTCTATCTTCCTTCACCTTTTATATGAAATATAGTGAAATACATTCCTTTTACACTGCTGTGTGTTTTGCCTTTTCCGTTTGAAAATGCATCCCAGAGGGGCGCCTGGGTGGCTCAGTAGGTTAAGCAATTTTCAGCTCAGGTCATTATCTCACGGTTTGTGGTTTGAGCCCCGCATCAGGCTCACTGCTGTCAGCACAGAGCCTACTTCGGATCCTCTATCCCTCTCTCTCTCTCTCTCTCTCTGCCCCTCCCAAGTGCATTCTCTCTCTCTCTCTCTCTTTTTTTTAAACTTTTGTTAACATTTATTCATTTTTTAGAAGACAGAGTGTGACTGGGGGAGGGGCAGAGAGAGGGAGACACAGAATCTGAGCAGGCTCCAGGCTCTGAGCTGTCAGCACAGAGCCCGACCTGGGGCTCAAACCTGTGAACCACAAGATCATGACCTGAGCTGAAGTTGGACGCATAACCAACTGAGTCACCCAGGCACCCCATCTCTCTCTTTCTCTCTTAAAAACAAACAAACATTTTAAAAAATCTATCCCACAGGCATTCAGTTCCCTGAAAGCTTCCTGGTTTGTTTTCATAGCCGCATGGTATTCTAGTGCGTGGATGTGACTTCCCCACTAAATTTTGACTTTTGCCAACCTCTTGATTACACAAAGAGCACTGCAATGAGTAGCCTTGGACACACAGAGGAGAATTAGCAGAAGCCAGAAGTGGTAGATGGATTCGTGTTCCAAAGGAGCAGTTTTGAAAATATTTCTAGTAAGGATTTCAGCCCCAGATACATATGAAGTCACTTTGAGGCATCTAAAAACTACTGATCCCCAGAGCCAGCTTCCAGAGATTCCAACTGCCCCCATCTGAGGTGGGACTCAGGGGTTGGGTCCCTTTGCAAGTTTTCAGGTGCACTGAATGGACAGGAAGGCTAGGGAAAGTGAGGTTGAGGAGGGCTGAGAGTGCGTGGAAGGGAAAGTATTTGTAGAGCAACACTGGACAGAGAGGAGAGGTTTGGGCTGCCTGCTGTGTGGACCTTAGCAAGGTAAGCGGCTTAAAAGCTTTTACAATCTTTCTGTGCACTTAGCTGGGGTTTGTATTATGTGGCTCCACCTCCCATCCCCCTTCGAGTGACGAGGCAAGGCCCGCGCTACCTTCCAAGGGAACGTCTGTCCCCCGCCATGTCTGTTCCATTGCGCTGCCAGGCAGGATGGGCTGGCAAAGGAAACCCGGCTCTTACTCAAGTAGACACATCCTGCCGGCTCATCGGCTCTCCCGTAGGAGGCTCGCACTGTTACAGTCTTCCCTTTGTGGATGAGGAGGTCGGGACTCAGAGAGGTGAGGAGGGCTGCCCAAGGCCACACAGCTCAGAAATGCGAGATTCACGCCCATGCCTGAGCGCTGTGGCTTCCTGCCGGACGAGACCAGTGTGCTTCCCCACTGCTGTGACGACCTGCAGACGTGTGCCCTTGATGCTCGTTGTCTATTTCCCTTTATCTTTTCTAAATCCTGCCCTTTCCTGGCCTCTTGAACCTCCCTTCCCATCAGCTTCCGCGGGGTAGACCAGTCTATGGCCGGGGGTGGAGGGGACGGAGGCCATCGCTCCCCTGCAAGGGGACTTACCAGCCCAGCAGCTCAGTGGCCCTTGGCAGGAAGCACTAGAGGAACGTGGGGGACGACCTGTCCCCGGGACCTTCCGTGGTGGCCGCTGATAAGGGCTGGTTGGCAGAGATGTGAATGTGAGCCACCAGCCGCCCTGGCTCATAGCGGGAGCATTGAGGCTGGTCCACTGCGCCCCTCCCAGGACTGCCCCCTGGCTCATCTGAGGTTGGCAGGAAAGGAGACTGTTTTAGACCAGGGCAGGGTCTTGGTGGGGCCCCTGGGCCATCAGGGCCCATCCGTGTGCCGTTTCTCCCGCCCTCTAGAACACAGCAGGTCTGGGGGCTGCGTGCTGGGCACAGCTCCCCCACCCCCGGCCGCGGGCCTGGGCAGGGCCTGGGGAGAGACTTGGGACTGAGCCTGTGGGCACGCACTTCTCTTTCTGAATGTCTGTGTGTCTGTCTGTGTGTATCCTTGCGTGCGGGGAGGTGTCTGCATGTGTCCATGTGCGTGTCTGTATGTGTGTGTCTGTGTGTCCCTGTCTGTGTGCATGTCCCTGCGTGTATGCCTGCACGTGTCCGCATGTGTATGTGTGTGTATCTGTGTGTGTGTGTCTGCATGCGTCTGTGTGCGCGTCCCTGTGTCTGTATCTGTGTTTGTGTGCGTCCATGTGTGTTTTGTGGGCTGCAGTGTCAGAGTTCTAACTCCGTGTAAACGTCTATGCAGTCCGCATGGAGGGGCAGGGCGGCCTCGCTCCCGCCTCTGCCGGAGAAGCCCCCCGGGAAGGCCCCACGGCGCCCCGCACCTGCGGCTGGGCGCCGCCGCGCCGGACGGACCCCGTCGTGCCACGAGGGGGCGCTGGAGCCGCGTGCGCCGCCGCCTGGCCGGGACCGAGGCTGAGTCCTGCGTCCCGCGCCTTCCCCAGGTGGAGCGCTCTATTTTGAAGGCACCGCTGGTCCCTGCGGAATGTAGACACCAGCTGTCGGGCCATCTCCCGACGCTCCCGAAGCACCAAAGCTCCTTTTCATGGACATTTAAACTGAGGCCCGGCTGCACCGGGTCTGGGGGCCGGGGGAGCCTCGGTTCATTACAAATGAATTATACACTCAGATCATAAATGTTCATTGAATTTATAGCCTCGCTGAAAACCTATTCTACAGGTTCTTAGCAAAGCTGTGTAATATGGGTCCCGCTTTCCGTACCCCTGGAGGTGGAGGGTCTGAGGTCGCGGGCGGTGCACCTGCCGCGGGGGGACTAGACCGGGCAGCAGGGGGCAGCAGAGCGAGAAGTGCGCGCCTGGCACGCGAACCGGCTCCAAGCGGGGACACTGGAGAGACACCGGGCAAGGGCCTTCGTGGCCTCCGATGCCGATGCCGGCTGCAGGCACCCCCACCCCCACCTTACCCCGCACCCCGCCCCCGCCCCGCCCCGCCCCCTCCACTCCCGCCCCGCCCCCGCCCCGCCCCCTCCGCCTCCGCCCCGCCCCGCCCCCTCCACCCCCGCCCCGCCCCTCCACTCCCGCCCCGCCCCCTCCACTCCCGCCCCGCCCCCTCCATCCCCGCCCCGCCCCCTCCGCCCCCGCCCCGCCCCGCCCCTCCACCCCCGCCCGCCCCTCCATCCCGCCCCGCTCCCCCCGCCCCGCCCCCAGGGCCGCAGGCTCCCCCTTGCAGGATCTGCGGGCTTGCTCCCTCCGGCCGCCAGGCCCTCACGCCCACCCTGCCCAGGGCCCAGGACAGAGCCACCTCGGCCCCTCCAGGCCCCAGCCCTGCGGCCCGAGTCAGCGCAGGAGGGACCCAGGGCAGAAGCTGGACGGCTGGGCCATCGGGGCCCCTCCGTGTCATGTTTCTCCCCGACTCTCGAAAATGCAAGATCCTGGGGCGCCTGGGTGGCTTAGTCGGTTAAGCATCCGACTTTCGCTTAGGGCATGGTCTCGCGGTGCGTGGGTTCGAGCCCCGCGTCGGGCTCTGTGCTGACTGCCAGCTCGGAGCCTGGAGCCTGTTTCAGAGTCTGTGACTCCCTCTCTCTCTGACCCTCCCCTGCTCACGCTGTCTCTCTCTCTCTCTCTAGAAATAAATAAAACATTAAAAAAAAAAAAAAGCAAGATCCAGAGAGGCCAGTGTGCTCGGTTCAAGTGCCCCCAGCAGCCTGGGCAGGGCCCGCAGAGACACTTGGGATTGAGCCTGGGGGCACACACTTCTCTCTTGCAACGTCGGTGTGTGTGAGCTGTGTGTGTGCGCGCTGTGTCCGTGTGCACCCGTGTGTGTGTTGTGAGTCTCTGTGCGTGCCTGTGTGTGTCTATCATAAGTCTCTGTGTGGACGTGTGTTGTGTCTCCCTGTGCGTATGCATGTGGTCGTGTTGTGAGTTTCTGTGTGTGTCCGCATGTGTGTGGCCATGTGGCTGTGTGTGTTGTTGGCTGCGGTCCCAGAGCTCTGATGCCCTGGAACCGTCCTTTCCAGAGTTTGGGGCAGGCGCCCTGGAGAAGAAACAACCTTGGGGCTCGGGGTCAGCCGACCTCCTGATGGCCCCCGGGGCCCCAGAACCTGAGCCGTGGAAACCGGGCGCCTCCTGCAGACTCTGCCCTGGATGTGGCTTCCAGGACACAGGCTGGGCCCCGAGGCTGCATGCGAATCCACCCTGCCTGGGGCTCTGTGAAATCCTGCATCACACGATAGAGGTGTTAGATGTGTGGGCGCGGAGGCACCATCAGGTCGTGTCTCCCGGGAAGAGTCAGAGAAGTGCCTTCTGGGTGGATCCTGGGGGTCAGAGCACCGAGGGTGACCTGCCTGTTGTCACTGCCTGAGTCGGCCGCGCACCAGTGTGTTAGGCGTCCCGGGCCTGGCACACTTTGTGAAAGGTAGTTACGCTTTCTCTGCTCCTCGGTCACATGTCCTTCAGCTTCGAGAACAAGTCCATAGGGAGTACATTCTCTGGTCATAAAACATCAGGAAATTCAGAGCCAGAGTCCTCATCACTCCCTGGATCTGGGTGGGGAAAGACTTATTTATTATTCCATCTCCTTTTCAGACAGAGTTTACGAAAACGGCTCGGCTCTAAAGGGAAAATGTACGCAAGCACCTTCTTAGTGGAGCAAGAAGAAGAGAACGTTCTGATTGCCAGTTGCCCTAAAATGTCCTGTTATTTTAACACGATGTCCAGTCCATCGGACATTTGTTCGTTCAACACCCATAATTTGGCTCGGTCAGTTAAGTGTCTGACTCTTGATTTCAGCTCAGGTCATGGTCTCACAGTTCATAGGATCAAGCCCCACATCCGGCTCCTTGCTGACAGTGCAGAGCCTGCCTCAGAATCTCTCTCTCCCTCTCTCTCTGCACCCATTCCTCTCCCCCAACTTATGGTCTTTCTCTCTCAAAATAAATAAACTTTACGGGGTGCCTGGGTGGCTCAGTTAAGCGTCCGACTTTGGCTCAGGACATGATCTCACAGTTTGTGGGTTCGAGCCCTGCGTCAAGCTCTGTGCTGACAGCTCAGAGCCTGGAGCTGCTTTCAGATTCTGTGTCTCCCTCTCTGTCTCTCTGCCTCTCTCTCTCTCTCTCTCTCTCTCTCTCTTTCTCTGCCCCTCCCCTGCTCATACTCTGTCTCTCTCTCTGTGTGTCTCACAAAAATAAATAAAATGTTTAAAAAATTATAAACATAAATAAATGAACTTAAAAAAAACACATTTCTTAAAGGAGATGGAGAAAGAAACCAACGTGACCTTCAGACTTCTGTCTGAAGGGTCAGGTGCTCCCTCCATGCAGGTGTGAGCGGCTGGGACAATGGAGCAGTCACGGCCCCTGGGGCTCGCGGTGGGTGCAGCGCTTCTACAACTGAGGCTGCAGACCTACTGTGTCCAAATCCCTGTGTCTGTGTGTTAACAAGGCTCACTCCTGAGCGTGGCCCTGACTGCTTTTACAGCGCCCTCTGCAGTGGGTGACCTGACAGGTCGAGTGAAGAAACCGCATTCCCGCGTGGTGAGCATGGTAGGAGGGAACACAGCCACTGAAATCCATTGATGGCAAACGCTTAGTTCTCAATCGGCCACGGCCTCTTCTAATACTTATGGGTATTAACTCAGCTACTGCCACGGCAGGCGTTGGAGGTGGTTTCTACCAGCGGTTTGTTTTCTGGATGAGGAAACGGAGGCACAGAGAGGTTAAGTAACTTGCCCAAGGTCACACAGCTGGAGAGGGACCGGGATGCAGGCAGCCTGGCAGCAGACTCCAGGATCTCAACGGCCGTGCTACCCTGTCTCTGCTACGATGTAAGAAGGAAAAACCCTTTGTGTTACAGGGCGACGCATCCTCCTCTTAGAGAATTCGTCCTTGAAGGTTTGGACTGAGCTAGAAGTTTAGAAATGAGGATGGAGACTCAAAGATACCGGTCGAAGACCCAGTGAAACTAGACAGGAGTGGTTGGGGTGGAAGAGAGGGAAACAAAGAGATGCAAGACCCTTCTAAGGAAATAGTTAAGACCGAGGCCCGGGTTCTCCCCTGAAAGTGCAGGGGACGGAACCACAGGGAACAGCCCAACCGAGTCAGTGCGGCTCTCGCCCAAGAGGTGGCGCTGTGTTTCCCAGGAGGGAGCCGGCTAAGGGGTGCAGCTCTCCAGGCCCCCCTGAAATGCTTAGGTGCCTGGTTGGTTGGTAGTGTTGCTTTCGGGCAGGAAAACCTTTGCTGGGATCCCCGGGTGGGGAAATACCCCGCCCCGCCCTGCCCTTGCAGGTGTTAGAGGGGAGAGGGCCATAACCAAAGCTCTCCTAGCAGAGCCAAGGTCTCAGCCCTTGGGGGGGTCCCCTTGGCCTCGTGCAAAGACAACCGTAGGCAGGACTTCAGAAAGGTGCCCGGTCTGTCGAGTGGCTGCCACCAGGTGAGCAGTCCCAAGTCCCAATCTTCTTAACAACGGCTCTACTGAACAGGTGATTATGTGTGTAATCCCCAGGGCACGGGCCAGGAAACCCAGCCCAGGGCAGGCAGCACCAGGCTGGCATGGAAATCCTCATGTCCTTCCAAGTCCCTTCCGGCCACCCCACCCGGCCCGCAGCACCCACCCCCAGCCCGGGCGGCGCTTGCCCTGAGTGTGACAGAAAGTGAGACGGGTAAACCCCAGGTGCCCATCTGGGTTCTCCGTATGTGTTTGTCCCTGAAAGGGGGAAGCCGATCGGATCACCGGAGGGTTTCAGTTAGTGAGAGGGATTTCAAGCGTCCTAAATTCCCCAGGCTCTGGTCCTACTTTACATCATCAAAGCTGACCTGGGGAGAGAGGGGAAGAAACAATGTCATGTGGCTGCAGGTAAGCCTTAAGTGTCAAAATTCTCCACCTCTCTCTCCCCCATCTCCCCCTGCTTCCAGTCACCCCTCCCTCCCAACCAACCTGCTTCCTCCCTCCCTCCCTTCTCTTTTTCTCTTCTTTCCTCTCCCTTCCCCCCCCACTCCCTTCCCTTCCTTCTTTACCCTGAGTGTGGGGCAGGAGAGGACTCCTTAGAGACAGCCAAGGAAGCAGAGACCAGAGCTTTAAAAAAATGTTTTTTATTAATGTTTATTTATTTATTTATTTTGAGATGGGGGGCAGGCAGAGACAGAGGGAGACAGAGAATCCCAAGCGGGCTCCGCGCCGTCAGTGCCAAGCCCAGCACGGGGCTCTGTCTCATGAGATCGTGAGATCATGACCTGAGCAGAAATCAAGAGTCTGACGCTTAACCGACTGAGCCCCCCAGGCGCCTCCAGAGCCTCTCCAAGTTCAATGTGCTCACAAATAAATCACTTGCGGTCCTCACCAGCGTCTGGGGTGAGCCTGCGATTCTGCATTTCCACCAAGCTTCTAGATGCTGCCGTCCAGTGATACTTTGGACAGAAAGGCATGAGAAGGCATCAGGGATCAAGTGACACACCTGGCCTGGCGGCCTTGGGTCTGGTGAGGGCCCAGCAGGGGGCGCTGATGACTTCCAGGAGGCCTGGCAGCACAGCCGGTCCCTGTGCCCCTCAGACCAGCTAGTCTGAAAACTTTAGCTTTGCATCTTGGCACTTGGGGATGTTTTGAGCTCAACTGGCTCTTATCAGGTCCTGGGAGACAGGCTGAGGCGAGTGGAAAGGGAGAGAAGAAAACTGATGACTGCCTTGTCGGGAGTCCCTCCACTAGACAGGGGGAGGTGACAGGTGTCCCTTTTAGGCTGGACACCAACTCCGTCCTGACAGGCTTCCAACCCCACTGATCTGAGACGGTTGGACAAAACTCTGGGAAATTAGCGTTATGCATCAAGCATTGTGCAGGGACAAAGGCGGCCCTGATTGTACCTGAATCACCAGGGACGGGTCCCCACTGACCGTCTCTCGACACGAGGCCAGGTGACTCTGACTACACTCCCAGTTAAGAGCCACCATCGACACAGTCACGTCCAGGCCTACACGTTTCTTCTTCCAAAGACATCAAGCTGTGTTCCCTGCAGTGTCTCAGCAGGCTGTCGGGAGGGGCTGCTGTGAGGGTGGCGGGGGATGGCCAGCCTCTGCCCTCGCGCTGGAGGGACTGAGGCCAGATGGATTCAATCCTGGTCCATAGCCCCCAAGTGCAGGCCAGGACTAAGTTCAGATGTTTGGATCCTGGCTCTAAATAAAGTACCTTCAACATAACGTCCCCTTCCTCCTTTCCCCTGAAAAATGCCCATGGGTGCTTCCGCCCCCACTCACACATATTTTGTGTGGTTCCCAACTACTGCAAAAAAAAATCCAAATCCTGTCTTTGGAAGACAGACTGTATTTTACCATCTACTCATCTGCCGCTCTGTTCTGTAAGTATTCTTTCAGCCACTCCATTTTCCTGATTTGCTCATCCTTGGAAAATCATCTACTGGGAGCTTTCCTGCCCTGAGCACCTTCCCTGCCAAGGTCTTCCTCGTCTTCCTGGAGCAGCAGCAGTGTTCTTCCTCTCTGGGGATTTCAAGAGGTAACCACCCCCTCTTCTGACTTTCCATGGATGCTGCCCTGTGGCTGGAAAGCTCTCTGTATTCCCGGGACCCGATTTACCTTGCCAGCCTAGCCCAGCGGGAGGCATCCTGCAGATAGGAAATACATGTCGATAGGCTGGCAGAATGAATGCATTATTATTTTTTTTAAGAGGGTCAGGCTTGTGCTGAAAGAGTCTGATGCTCTTTTTTTAAAAAAAAAATTTTAAGTGTTTATTTATTTGAGAGGGAGAGAGAGAGAGCAAGTGAGGGAAGGGCAGAGAGGGAGGAAGACACATAATCGGAAGCAGGCTCCAGGCTCTGAGCTGTCAGCATAGAGCCCAATGAGGGGCTCAAACCCTCGAACCGCAAGATCTTGACCTGAGCCAAAGTTGGTCGCTCAACTGACTGAGCCCCTCAGGCGCCCCTGGATGCGCTACTGAACAAGTCCTGTGTATTGAAGGACCCATCCTGACTATTTGAGCTTCATGGTCTTCAGGGACTGGAGAGGAGTCCTCTGATTAGTGAAGATAGATAGGCAAAATTTTTGAGTCTTTAACCCAGAATATAAAAGCAAATGTGACATGGGGATAGTTTGTCCTTCTCCAAATAGGTGGAGCGTAACAGACACAGGACACCACATTGGTAACCACAGATACATCAGAAAGAAAACACTAAGTGTGATGGCGAACAACTAAAATTGTCTGCATTTTCAGATCATTGTGATTCCTTAACGGGTTGATTCAGAGCTAAGGAAATGGCCCATGGCTTAATACTATGCACTATAACTGCCGAGAAGCATCTTCACATCAAACCGCTTGGTTAACATGTAATAGACTGACCTTATTAAAAGAGCATGAAAATAAGTCCTTGGGGGGTTCATGGTGGGTAGACGCCAGAGACCCAAGCTACGCTCTTCTCCAGGGAGTGTGGGCAACAAATCAGATGACGTAGATTTCTCTTATTTCATTTCAAAGTGTGGCCAGGCTCCAGAAACCAGACCCTTCCCACCTCCCACTTAAGAGTAACTAACCACAGCTGTAGAATGATCCAGATAAGGGACACAAAATGATGTTTCCTTCTCCCTGGACTTCTCACTGGATTGTTCTTCCTGCCCTCGCTCCCCAGGTAATTTGAAAACGCTGTTCCACTTTGCTTCCTGTAACTGTAGCCAGGCATGCGGGGCAGTGAAGAGTCATTATTTCCATAACTGTCCACGAGTGATTTTCTTACTTAAACCACATCTCCGACCCTCCCCTCAGAAAACAACCCAAACAGAGAATATGTTTTCTTAGTAAACCTCAGTCAAATATCTTGGCCAGTTTGCCATTTTCTTCTAGCAGATTCCAGGAAACAGGGATGCAGGGGTGCCTTACAAAGCCCTAGCTTATGAGGTTCTAGACGTGAAGCTCCCATCCTGAGAAAGGGTAGCAAGGGGTCAGGTGTATGTGGAGGTTTTCCCTTCCTTTTTCTTCTAGTATACACAAATTATAAGTTTAGTCCTTTTTTTCCCTCTCTTTTCTCATTTTTAAAAAATTTTTATCTATCTATCTATCTATCTATCTATCTATCTATCTATGTATTTGAGAGACAGAGAGAGACTGAGCGTGAGCAGGGGAGAGGCAGAGAGAGAGGGATACACAGAATCCAAAGCAGGCTCCAGGCTCTGAGCTGTCAGTCTGTCAGTACAGAGCCTGACGCGGGGCCCGAACCCACGGACCACAAGATCATGACCTGAGCTGAAGCCGGATGCTTAACCAACTGAGCCACCCAGGTGCCCCCTCCCTCTTTTCTCTTAAGAATACTATTGTTTTTTAAAAACTGTGCTCACATGAGTTTTCCCTCCCTCTTTGGTGCAGATGGTGACAATTGCTGGGAAAGTTTGCTACTTCTTTCTAATGCAAACAGTGAGAGAAACTTGAGGTGGCTTAGCGGACACGGCGGGCTTGCCTGTGGGTTGCTGGTGCCACAGATTGCAGGGAAGGGGCAGACTCTGCCCCGTGGTCCCTTCCTAGGAAATCCTCCTTAAATCAGCCATGGCTGTGCTCCCCATGGATTCCAAAGTGGGGCACCTTCTCTCCCAGGATCTAGGAATCTTTCATTCAACCCATTCGACTATGAAACTAGGGTCTAAGGGACTCAGCCCTCTCATATTTCCAGTCCTACCATCGAAGTGTGAGGTCTCCAGGTCCTGGGCAGCGGGAAAATGTGTGACTCAGTTGCCTGTTATGTAACCGCCCCCCACGAGGGGCCACAGCACATGGGACCCACCGCCTTCTGAGACCAGTTACATTGTGGAAGCCTCAGCAAAGAAAATTCCTAACTGGAGCAAAGTAGCATTGCTGCTTCATTCTCGAGAAACAACTCCTCTGGGGGTCACAGGAAGTGTGGCCATTTTCCCCTGGGAACCAGCTGTGAGGAAAGAAGTAGTCCCCCCACAGGAGGTTACCCCACCTACTTGTCACATGAGAATTAACTTTCAGTTTCTGCGATGCTGTTCAAGTAAACTCCTTCCACTCTCCCCCAATCTCATACTCTCACTGAGCAACCGTCCAGGGTGGGGCTTCATCTTCATGTGACATTGTCGTGGCTGCACAGGGACAAACCATCTTTGGGAGGATGAGCAGTCCTTTCTGGGAAGCTGTCTCGGAACTGTCCTCACAGCTCATGGCCACTATTTTTGTAAGTCAGGCCACGGGATTAGCAGGATAAAGGTGGGAGTTAGATGGCGGGGATCGCTGTGGGTCCAGGGACCCGAGCTCCGAAATGCCCAACAATCTGAAAGTGATTACCTACTAATACGTCCACTGGAGAAAATAGTCGCTACCAGTGCTGGATCACTGCATGCCAGGCTCTGGGCTCCCTGTATCTTATGGGTATTATCTCACCATATCTTCTCAGTAACTATATTTACAGAGAGAAAAACTCTGATTTAGAGAGATTAATAAATTGCATAAGGATGTAATTTTACAATTGACAACTGATAGGGCTTAGAATCCATTATGGTCTGAATGGTGTCCACCCCCCCACCCAAATTTATATGTTAAAACTCTACCCCCAGTGTTACTATATGCAGAAGGTGACCGTCTATGAGCCAGAAAGAGATACCTCGCCAGAAATGAACTGTGAAGGCATATTGATCTTGGGTTTCCAGCTTTCAGAACTATGAGAAAATAAATGTCTGAGGTTTAAGCCACCCCGTCTGTGGTATTTGTTATGGCAGCGTGAGATAACACAGAGTCTGCCTCAAAATCTAGGCTCTTAACCATCCCCCATGCTCCGCGGTCTCCTTACTGCAAAGTAGGTCTTTCACGCTTGACGGGATGATTTAGTACTGATACCCAGGGCTCATAGGGAACCCTCCTGCCCTTACATGGAAACTTCAAGGGTGCTCGTGGTCTCTTCCCCTGTGTGCACACTAGTAGATTATATTAACACGCAAGCATACCAGATCAGGTGGTTCATAACCAGTGAGAAAGAGCTGGAATCTTGTGAGAGGATAGAACCTTGTATCCTTTGAGAATGCAATACCGGCGATGTCCCTAAGGCATCTCAGTGCTCTGTAGGTCTAACTGATTCATGATTTTCCCTGCCTCCTGTCCCTACCCCCAAATATCACACCCCTGGTCTTCTGCCTTCTGCTGATGCTCCACACCTCAGTGAGTGGTACCCCCCACTTCCACCCTAGTCCTATCCCTGAGACTTTTTCCCCAACATCTCTGTGACCCATCTGTAACTGAATTCTAGTATTTTCCTTTAAAAATATTGAAATATACTTAACATACCGTATTATATTCATTTCAGGTGTACAATATAATGATTCAACAATTCTATACATTGCTCTGTGCTTATCACCAGGGTATTATTAATCCCTTCTATCTGTTTGTTCTTTTAATGTCCTATATGTCTTCAAACTATATCTGCTTCTCCCTAGCCCCATTGCTACCACCCAACTTAGAGTACTCAAATAGCCGTCCATCTGGTCTACCCATAATATAGTGTCGTACAGTTGTTAAGTACATGACTTTGCAGCCAGAGAGCCTGGTTGGAACACCAGCTCTGTATTCTCTCTCTGTTAATTTCTTCATAGTTAAAAGAAGGATCATAATAGTTCCTGCTTCATCGGGTGCCTGTACTTCAGTTAAACACTAACAAGTGTGCCAGACACATCCTAAATCACTCAGCGCTAGCTGTTATTAATGGTACCCACTCTGCCTTCCTCTCATGTGTCTTTCCCTATGCAGGCAGAACGCTCATTGAATGCTCTACGCAAAGCTACTATATGGCTTCTCATTGCGCTTGGGATGAAGATAATGGTCTTTAACTCACCTACCAGGAATTACTCCGTGTGGTTCTCACTCACCTCTATAGCCTGACCCACAGCTCACTCTCATGCTTCTACAGCTTCACCCCTAGGCTTCCAGACCTTGTGCTCTCTGCCCCCCTTGCCACAGGGACTCCTTTGCACTTGCATTTTATCAGGTTAAGAACCACTTCCCCTCCGTTACTTGTCAACGTAACTCCTACCCATCATTTGTTTCTCAGTTCAAATGCCACTTCTTAGTGGAGGCCTTCTGTAACTCCTCTTGGCTCATTTCCATGTGGGAGGGTTTTATTTGTGTGGGGGATTTTTAGTAATGTTATGATTCCCATGTGAACAGCACGAGGGACTGGCCTAATGCATGACAGGTAGCAGGGACTCAAGATTATCCTATCGCATGAGAGTTTAATGAGACAATCATGACCCCGTTCATCACTTCTAGACCCCAATTCTTCACTACAAACACTTTGTAGGGTAGGAATTGAAGGGCAGAGTAGAAACTCATCCTTTTAGGCTATTGGAGTCAAGCTCCTCCTGGCTTCTCAATCTTTTGTTGAAGGGGAGAGAAATGGTCACCAGCAGGTGAAGCCTTATGGGTCCCTGTGCTCATTCACATTATTACCCTACCAGGACCCTCGCACAATGACTCAACTGGCAGGTGGAGTCATGAGTCTCCCTGCTTGCCAGTGGGTAAACAAAGGCCCCGGGAGGTTGATCTGTCCAAGATCATACAGCTAGTGAGCAACAGAGCTAGCGAGAGACAGACGCGTTAGGAACCTAGCTGTGCTCCAGCACCTGGCTGCAGCGGAGACCCAGACAAGGACAGGTGATGATAACACAAAGGAAGGAGGCCTGCCCGTTGTCCTTGTCATCATCTTCTTTGTCTTGGAGTCCACCCATTCTATTTCCTAGTTGTCACAATTTGAGTTGCCCAGAAGCACATTCTGACATGGAGTTTAGGGTAGATGTTGATGACAGGGTGCCCTTGGGATGGACACCAGAGAAAGGGAGAGGGAGGAAAGCATGAGGGAGAAGCTGAGTTGCAGTGCAGGACAGGCAGCCTCAGCTGACTCTACGGAGAATCTGCGAGCTAAAAAGGCCAAATGCTGAGTCTTTACACTCCCTCCTCCATCCTTCACTGATTGTGGGCCATCCCTCTGTGATGGAGGCCATCCAAGGAGGGCTGATTGCTACCCTGGCAGCTGGAGCAATACGTCCTCCATTGAAGGGGAATCTGGCTAGGGCACCATCATGTCTACTCAACTTGTCCCCATTTCATGCTTTTTCTGCCTAATTTATGGTTTTTGCCCTTTCTTTTACTCTTTTCATGCTTTCTAGCCACTCATCAGTCTGGGAGGAATTTTCCTGATTGAATCTCTAGTAATATGTACCTATGATCCTGGGATGGCTGTATGTCTGAGTGTGTGGGATTTTCGATCTGCAATAACTGACACTAGAGTGATTACAAGGCTTAAGGGATTAAAACCAAAGAAAGAACAAAAGCAAAAGGAACTCACTTGTCCTTTTCCATTAAAGGCTTTATATTCCAGCCCATAGTTCCTATTCTTTTGAAAATAATGTCTACAAAGCAGAATAATTACATAATGCATATCCTTGAAAAAGGCCTGGCTGTAATAGGACCTATGCTCCTATGGACCTTGCTTCTGTTTGGCCCTTTGTCCTTCTCAAGGACTTCCATGTGCGCTTGACTTCTCGTATCAAGGCAAACACAGCAGATATCAATTCCTTCCCAAGCCTGAGAGGACATATGTAGGTGAGTACCATACTTAAGACCATGGTGCCAACTCACAGCAGAACCAGGAGGAAAATACGGGTCTCTCAACACACAGAGCTTTTCACTCTTCAGGTTTTTAGCGAAAGGAGTCAGTCACATGGAGAATATCTTTTTGTGTGATGGTTTCCTTTTTGTGAAAATATCTAGATTCTTTTATTGTCCAGTTAGATTACTCAGGCTTTAACCTTGTGAAAATTTGCTTTCTTTGGAGTCAGAAGAGTCCAAGTTTGGAAGTGCCTGGGTGGCTCAGGAAGTTAAGCATCTGACTTCGGCTCAAGTCATGATCACATGGTTCATGGGTTCGAGCCTCGCATCAGGGTTTCTGCTATCATCACAGCCTGTTTCGGATCGTGTCTCCCTCTCTCTCTGCTCCTCTCTCTCTCTCTCAAAAATAAATAAACATTAAAAAAAGAGTCCAGTTTTTACCACATTGCTCCAGCGAACCCCAAGGGAGCCAGAAAGCATAGACACCAGCAGATGTGAGCAAACAGCATATTAATGTCTGAACATTATAATAATCACAATAATTATAGTAATACTAGTAAGCATGATTTTTTTTTTTGGCCTCTCTGGAAAGACAGGCTCTAGTCTCAGCAGAGTGAAGCTTTAAGTTGGCTCTTAAAATGTGTCACTTATTCTCTGCTCTCCCACACTCCCAATCTGCAAACGATGTCTATAAATCTCTTCCCTGGTCTATGTTTTCAGACAGTCTGAAGATCATTTCAACCGGACTAGAGACTGATTTGAATTTTCCACAAGTAGATACAAGTTCACAATAGCCTAGCAACCTGGAAATTCCTGTGACTTGGGACTGCTCTTTTTGACCCTCCCTGTTCTTTGCTGCCAGCGGGCTTCTAATCTCTCTTGGCATTAGGACTCAGTCTCTTGCCATGGGACCTGCACCAGTGGACACACTCAGCCCAAGGGACCCTGGGACAGACTCAGCATAAACACGGTTCCACGTGAGTCAAGCTTCTGGGGTAAGTGAACAGACGCTGGGCTAAAAACCCGGAACTGAGCATTGTTTAAGGGCTGTCACCTGCTCCTTGGCTCTTTCAGTCCCCTGGGGCTGGCTGGGCTGCTGACTGCATGCCTGGTCCAGAACCACACAAAAGCCAACATTTTATCAACACTCGACAGCCAAGTAAACACTTCGTTCACTTACTTTTTCCTGGCTTTGCTCTACTTGATAACAGAGGAAGTGTCCTGGAGAGAGAGAGCGATGGTGGTGTCAGCAGAAATAACTGTTCTGGGCTCATTGTGGCAGGCGTGGTGCTCACCAGAGCTGACAGTGGCTACGGGGCCATTTTCACAGGTGAGAAAGAGCAGGTCTCACCCAGGTCAACTGTGGCCTCTTTCACTGTGTCAGTCTGTTGCATTTGAATTCCCTGAGGCCAAGGAAGGGACTATGTGATTATTATGAAGGGGAAAAGACTGAACAGATGTACTATTTCACAGTCTAAGTTATCAATACTGTCAGATTAAAGGGGCTGATTCTCTTGTCTTCATACAATCTCCATCATTCTTGAAAGACCTTCTTAACTCTAGTCTATTCTAATGCTTTGGGGACATTTATGAGCTCAGCATCTCTCCAGGAAAACAAGGCCAATACTCTGCAGTTATAAATATGCTTCTAAATATATTGATGATAATGTATTACAGTAGATGGCCTGGTGCTTCACAGAGACCTTTTAATCCTAAAGTCTGTTTCTATTTTCTGATAATCTTGAGGAAGTCAGGAGCTTGAGGCGGCAGAATGAAAAATATTGGAGGAGATGGTTGTAGTGCAATTGTTCCGTCCCTACCAGCTCAGGAACTGGGATGAACCTGTCTGTATATTCCTGATTGAATCTGGAGATCACTGGGGAAGTTAGGTAATGAAAGAGATCCAACCCATGTCATACAAGTGGGTAGGAAAGAGTAAGGTGGTCAACGGTAGCATATTTGGAGACATGACCCTGGTAATAAGGAGCTGTAGATTTCTGCCAGGGCAAAGGACTTCACATCTGCTCTGGGAGATGTTCTGAGGCTGGCCTATCAAAAAATGGGGAGCAATTCAGCTTGAGAAACAGAATGGATATAACTTCATACTTTCATGATCCTATTAGAAACAAGTTGACCTAAAGAATGTGGAATTTTTTGATCCTTCTGGTCTACATGGCTCTGATAGAAGAGGGTCTTCTGTCAGATATGCTGGAGACCCTGAGTGCTCGGGATCAAAGGTAGTACAAGTGAGTTTAGTGAGAGCGATTGCCATCTCTTGTTGGGGTAGTGATGAAACTTTGCCAAGAAACCTTTGCAAACTCTGAAAAGTTAGAGTGAAAGGGCTAGTAATCAACTGTTTCCTACATTAGTTGGAGTAAAAAGCTTGATAAATACCCTTTCAAATCTCAGTGATCATTCATCCCACAATATTATTTAACCTGTATTAGGTGCCAGCAGTGATCTAGGCATTGGGGATAAAATAACGAATGAGGGGACGTCCCCCCCCTCACTGAGCGTTGTTCCACAGATAGCAGTTAAGAAGACCTGGCTACCACAAACAATGGTGTGCAGTTTTCTGGAATCCTACCAAGCTTCAAATATTTTGGTGGAGGACATATGAGATCTGAGCATGAGACTTCTCATGCTAACTACTTGTACAACATCACGAGTCAAGATGCAAGGGTGAAGACTGAACACCAGATATGTCCTTCTAAGCCTATTGACCTCTCCAAGGCTGGGACTCTTGACCTTGCTATTTCAAGGGAATGGAACTCTTGGCCACTCTGTGGACATCCCAGGCTCTACCATAGGGTGTGTTTGGAGCAGCAGTGACTGTTGATGACTTCATGTCTCAGTTCTCAGCTTGGGCTTGTTGCCTTTGGCCGTCAGTCTGGGCTCTGCCCACATGTGTCCTCTGGCTGGGCTCTGATGATCACATGAGGTACTTTTCCTCAGAAGCAAAAACAGAGTTGTTGGTTAGTTAGCAGGGTGGGCCAGTGGCCCACTGGCAAAGATGCTGGTTGTGACTTAAAACACCAGGAGTGGGCAAGGGAAACCCTCCTTTCTGAGAACTCATGAGAGTCCTTGGGGGAAAAGAACAGAGACTTGTGGTGGGGAATCTGAAACTCTGGGCAAAGATAGACCTGAAAGCAAAACACAGGCATGACTTCCAGGAACCAGATCTGCTGGGAACCTCTGGGGAAGGGGCCAGCCAGGAGCACCTGGCCAGGAAACCAAGGACACAGCAGTCACCGTGCTTCAAGGCTCTGTAGGCTGGAAAAGTAGGTGTGTGGTTACCACAGGGACTACATGTTCCATACCCCTTTCCCAAAGAGGACAAGCTATCTGACACACTCTTCTAAGGATAATAGATGGAATTTGGGATTCGAAAGAGTGGAATTTGGGATCTACTCAGGAAATCTAGAATATAAGGTTGTCATGTAGGGGAGATGATATTTCTTCCCCACCCCATGTGGAGGGATATCTATTATGTACTTTGGCCTCCTGTCTTTCTTTCTTTCTTTTCTTATTTACCAGTTTCTTGGAAACATGGGAAGCTATGAATGACATATTTTTTCCTAGTTGTAGCTACACTTCATATTGTTCTCATATGCCTTAAAGAGTGGATGAACAGTCTGTCTACCCGGTTTTTATTTGTAAGTCAGCCCCTAAATGTTTTCATCACAGGTTTGAGCAAATCTATTTCTTGGCAATAAATAAGACAAATACACAGTATTTTATAAGGTGAAGTAAGATGATGATTGATAATGATTAGACTACATGTTATGTGTCTTGATAAGTTTTAACTATCTTACTGAAGAAAACCCACCAACTGTAAGAGGAATTCTTAATGTATCTTGAAGACTGCCCATTCCACAAAGTGTTCTGCTTACATCTAAGAACAAGGGACAATGACCTGAACTGCTCTGGCTGTTCTGTATTCAGAACATCACAACATAAGTCAAAATACACCATTTCTAATACCAAGTTTCACCATACACGGAACTATCTATCACACAGGGAAAGACAGGAAGCCCTGTGGCTCCATGGTCTTCGTTTTATCATGGAGATATTCTTTTTCTCTGATGCCATAGCTGTATTTCAGCCAAGGGCAATGAGCCACAGTAATATTTGAAGTGGGCAAGGGACGCTAATTTTTATAGGGGGAAGGACTCTTCAAATGAAGGTTCACTCTCAGATAAGTTTTAGGAAAGGGTACAACGTTAGCACAGGAAGCACTCAGAAAGCTGGGTGGGGAAGTTTACTGGGGGGTGTTCTGGAGAAATCTACAACTAAGAAAGTGAGAAAGACAAGAGTGAGTAGAGGAAGTGGCTGATACTCAATGGCTAGCATTGAAATGATAGGTGCTTCCCCCTTATCCACTGCCCAGTCTAGATTCCCACCTCCTCAACTACAGCTCTGCTAGTGTAGACAGATCACCTGATAAAATGATCCAGATTCTCTGGCAAATCTGAGTCCCTGTGTACCATACCCATTTAGGTCATGGTTGCTGTTCTTTTATCATTGAAACTGAGAGAAAGAACATCAAGAGATGCCCTAGTTTGTTATCCAAGGGCCACACCTATTTTTTCTATGCCCATTGTGTAGCAGCAACATTATCATTTCCTGAAGATTGGGACTTACCACTAGCAATATGGCACCCCTTTTCTTTCCCTGCAGGTCCCTTGGCACAAGGGGGCCTGACGTTACTTGATTGAAGCCAAAGCTTAAGTTTTAACGAGGTTCTTCATATCCCCTGGGTGAAGCATTTCCCAAGTCTGGGAACTAGGACCTTTAAATTTATTTTTAATGTTTTTTATTTATTTGTGTGTGTGTGTGTGTGTGTGTGAGAGAGAGAGAGAGAGAGAGAGAGAGAGAGAGAGAGAGAGAGAGCGCAGGGTACAGTCAGAGAGAGAGGGAAACACAGAATCTGAAGCAGGCTCCAGGCTCTGAGCTCTCAGCACAGAGTCCAACGCAGGGCACATTGGTGGCTCAGTCGGTTGAGCATCCGACTTCAGCTCAGGTCATGATCTTGCAGTTCGTAGGACCTCTAGGCACAGAAATCCTCAGACTGTAGGGATATCAAAACACAAATTCCCTATATTGGTCATCAGTAGTGATAGAGCAAGGTCATTTGACTCCCAACCTCTGGTTCCCAGACTCAGATATTGGACTTGTTTCGGACAGAGGATCATATGATGGTCATTAGTTGGTGTATCACATCCTATCCTGCGTGATGGCACCCTATCCCTGCAGCGTGTCATCTGTAAGTCTGCACCTCAACTTTAGGAGACCATTCCTCTGTCTTCCAGGCCAGTAGCTTCTGGGTGGGCGCTGCATAGGATAGATAACACTGCTTTTGTTTGTGATTCCTGATTTGTGGATCAAACTCTCTAGAAGTACTCAGATAGGGGGTTTGGCTGGGATCCTGTGGACAGGGAAGGGTGAGCCCATACTTGCAACATACATGTATGCCTAAAAAATAAATGACTGCTTATGTGCAAATATCTCCTGGAAATTTTGGCCTCTAGTTGGTTTCACCATATGTGCATGTTGCATAAGTTCAAGCCCCTGGATGCCTGTAGTTTTCCCAAGAGTGAGCCAGAGAAGGTTCTAGAATAGTCAATGAGGTTGACGTCTTATATTAGCATGCCTTCAAACTGGGGCATTTTTACTCCCAGGGCACTCAGCCCTCAGCTGAGGCAACATGAAACCACAAGGCAGAGCTCCCTGGGACATTCTTTTTTTGAAGCTTTGGGCAATCTCGAATTCTATATTTAATATAAAATAGACATCAGTATATTATGGAGTGGGACATAAAACTCTCATCAATTATTAAGATAAATACAAGACTTCAACGATATTCCAGGCTCATTATGGGACTACTCTAAGCTATCCCTCCAGTCCCGGGGTGTCTATTCACCTTCCTTTATAGCTGGAGGTACTCAGTAGAAAATTCTGAGAAATGCTGCCCTGTATATACCAAAGGCATTGCAAAACTAGGCTTACTGTCTGTGGTCCCTGGCTTACCCAAGTCAGGGATAGCTAGACTTATGGTGAAGTAGGCATTTGGGGCACTGTGGAGATTCAGTTCAAAGTGGAGTACAGAGTCACAGATTCTACAACTTCTGGAGCCACCTGGGGCCTACTGGGCAGGCCTTGGTCTCCAGAACCATCTATGTTATGTGGGAGACCACTCCAGGCAAACCCCTGGTATAGATTTGCCCCTGAGGCTGAGCTGGGTAGAGTGTTAGCCTCCTTTCTGCCTGGCTCTGTCTGTGGCCCCCCATGCAGTGTGAGCACATGAGCTGGGTCTTCACTTTTGGCATTTGTTATTCTAGTTGAGTCCTGAGCTCAAGCATATCCTGTGCTAGACACATCATCTAAGATACAGGCTCAATCACACACCTCAAACACAGCCTTGGGACAACAGACTGCATGAGATTTACATGTACGTAAAGATCTCAAAGTATCGGAAAGTGCTCCCTGACTGACTGAGTGTTCCCTGCCAAAAGTATTTGAATCCAGAGCCCACGGAAGGCTGGCACTGACTTCTGGATCCTGCAATGAAAACTCAAAGTTTGGTAGAGGGAAGGGAGAAGGAGACTAAGCTCTGAGATTTTAGTAATCCACTCTCTTTTAACAAGGAACCCCACTTTCACACCAACATGTCTGCCAGAAAATGAGAAGGCAGCAAAGAATCAGGTTTGGGCTGGTATTTCCTTGAAGCTCTCTTTCTGGACTTCTGGCTTCACTGCTTCCTGACTGTGCGATCTTGGGCAATAGTCCCCTATTTCCATCACCCACCCTAAGACTCCATCCCTGAATACAGTCATGAATATGAATAGTAATAATGGCTGTCATCAGAATTAACAAAATGGGTGTATGTAAATCCTTATCAGGGAGTGTCACACTTTGGAAGGGATTCATAAATCTGAGATCTCACGTTTTGCTTAATCACATCACAGCTTCCGGCTGCTGGGATCAGAAGGTTGGCAAAAGCAAAGAAACAAGTAAAGACAAGTGTCCCACACAGGTGAGTGCCTGTGCCCACTAGCCTCCAGGGTTGTGTGGGTGCCTGGGGAGGCCGTTGGCTGGGGTAGGGCCCCGAAGAAGGTTGGGTGGAAGAAAGACGAATGGAGTTCGGGTATTTGGAGGAAAGAAACATGTCCTAAACTAGGAGTGACCGTGGCTTTGGGCATAGTCTAAACCAGAGGCCTGTAGAAGGCACTAAGAGAGGCAGGGAGAGGAATTCACTGCACAATGTGGGAGGCAGAAGATGACTTTGAGTGCCAGGTGAGCAAAAGCTCAGGACTGGGGAGCAGGAGGGAGGAGGGGCAGGGAAGAGAGGAAGGAAGAAAGTCACAAGAGGTGCTGAAAGGGTGAGGCTGGTATTTGAAGGGGGTGGAGCTCTCAACAGGCACCAGGCTTCACCATGGGAGTGGGGGCTGGGAATGGGGTGGCTGGCACAGACAGGTGACAGATGTGCAGGCAGCCTGGTGAACTGAGTGTATAGACTTTGAGCAGGTGGCAAGGTTAGGGCACAGCTAGAACGAAGGCCTGACTGATTCCAGTCCCAGGGGCTCACATCACATAACATAGATTATCCAAGGACCAAGGTCCTTCTGGGAAGTCCCCAGTGGCTCTAGAAATCCTATTGTGCATGAACCCTTGTTCCCTACTTTGAACTAATCTCCATCGACCCCCACATTGCCTCCAAATACTCTTCTTCGTAAATCAAGCTCCCCAAGACTTGACTAAACCATAAAAACTTGAGGGTGACATTGTGATTGATAATGGTAATCCTTGGGAGCAGAGTATAGTCATGAGCTTGACATAGAAGTTGAGGTTTGATGGCCATGCTGCCGAGATGTCAGGACAGAACAAGTCCAGGAATGACATCTCACGAGTATATTGAGGTGCGGGCATGACATTAGAGCAGATCCACCAGCTGGAAGGCCGAACACTCAGGGAACAGACCCAGAGGGCCATACGGCCTCATTCCCCAAAGTGCAGTCCATGCCGCAGCAGCACATCCATGCCGCAGGGGCTTTCAGAAAAGCAGAGCTTCGGGCCAGGTTGCTGTGTAGCAGCTCTGAAAGTCTCATGGCTGAAAGACATTTTCTCTGGCTTTGAGCATCATGTCCTCAAAGGCTCTTACAGGAGCCAGGAGGCAGGGGGTAGAGTATACTGGGCCTCAGGCCATGGCAAAGTGCCGCAGACTGGGGGGCTTCAGCAACAGAAACTTCTTGTCTCACAGCTCAGAAGGCTGGAGGTCTGAGATCAAGAGGTCACCAGGCAGGTTGGTTTATGCTGAGTCTTCTCTCCTTGGCTCACAGACTTCCCTTCTCCACGGCTCATGTCATCTTCTCTGTGTGTGTCTGTGTTCTAATCTCTTAGAAGGACCACAGTCATATTAGACTAGGGCCACTCTAATGACTTCATTTTAACTTAATTACCGCTTTAAAGACTACCTCCAAATATTGTCAAATTTCATGGTATGAGGGGGAGCGGATTTCAGTATAAGAATTTTAGAGTGGGTACAAACGACCCCAGACAGGTGGCCAGGGAAGTGAAAGACCTCTCTCTGCTTCCCTCTTTTTTTCTATCAGGGAGGAAAAGCTTCCCCTACATTCCCTGGGCAGATTCCCTCATGACATGTCTCAAACTGTGTTGAATGGTCACCCTCACCACAAAAGACTTCAAAAAAGAAAGCAACTGCCTACTCTGACCTCTCTAGCAGGAGAGCTCCCAGAAGGAAGGAGTCAGTGAAGGGTCTAAGAAAGGGATTCAAGCAAGTCCTGCCCTAACTAGGTATGTGACCCTGAGGATACGACTCAAGCTTAGTTTCCTTAAGTGTGAAATGAAGGGGTTGGATTGGATGAGACATAAGATCTCTTCTGATGCTGAAGAATTTATTCTAGAAACCCAAGCCCCATTGGCATGCCCAGTGTGCATATGCAGAAGGGTGACTAATTCAAGGCAGTCCTTGGCTTGGGAGTTTGAAACACCTGGGAGCTGGTTGATCTGCTTCGATGATTTCTCTTTCCCAGGGCTGTAGACTCAGTGTGTCTGGAGCCGTTGGGCTTATAGGCATGCATTTCAAGGGCCAGTGATTAAAGTACCAGATTGGACATCTGAGGTAGAGTCTGGCTGCCAACGGTCAGTGGGGCTGTGTTATTAACCCAGCTGCCTTGGGGAAGGTTGTGTGGGACTGGAAAAGTCAAATCATGAGTGAGCAGAGGAAGAGACTGTGCTTAAATAACTTTATGGCTATTGGGAGCGGGTGGCCTGTGGTGTATTTGCTTATGTCCTTTCTTTCTTTCTCTTCCCCTCTCCCAGTCCATTTCCAAGATGGACTCTTATATCTGCCCTGGAAGCAATGGTTTATGGGGTCAGGTTCCGGGATTAACAGATTTGAATGCCAGCTCAGCTGCTTACCAGCTGGCTAACACTGGACGGTTTGCTAAGCTTCAGATTTAATCTTCAGATCCACTATCTGTAAAATGGTGATATTTTTTAAGTGTTTTGATGATGAAGTTACTTAATGCGTGTGTGGTATAAGGTGTAAAAGTAAGGCTTAATATTGTTTTGTTTTGCTTTTTTAATATTTTTATTTATTTCTAGGAAAGAGAGAGAGAGAGAGAGACAGCGTGAGCAGGGGAGGGTCAGAGAGAGAGGGAGACACAGACTCTGAAATAGGCTCCAGGCTCTGAGCTGGCAGTCAGCACAGAGCCTGACGCGGGGCTCGAACCCACGAACCGCGAGATCATGACCTAAGTGAAAGTCGACATTTAACCCACTAAGCCACCCAGGTGCCCCAAATTAAGGCTTAATATTATGTGCTGCCTTAAATCTGTTCAGGAGCGCTTGGGTGGCTCAATTGGTTAAGCGTCCAACTTCAGCTCAGGTCATGATCTCACAGTTCGTGGATTCAAGCCTTGTGTCAGGCTCTGTGCTGACAGCTCAGAGCCTAGAGCCTGCTTCAGATTCTGTCTCTGTCTCTGTATCTGTCTCTCTCTCTCTCAAAAATAAAATAAACAACGGGGCCCCTGGGTGGCTTAGTCGGTTAAGCGTCCGACTTTCGCTTAGGTCATGATCTCGCGGTTCGTGGGTTTGGGCCCCGCGTCGGGCTCTGTGCTGACTGCCAGCTCAGAGCCTGGAGCCTGTTTCAGTCTGTGACTCCCTCTCTCTCTGACCCTCCCCTGCTCATGCTCTCTCTCTCTCTCTCCTAGAAATAAATAAAATTTAAAAAAAATATTAAAAAAAAATAGATAATAAAATAAACATTGAAAAAATTAGTTCAAATCAGGAAAGCTTCAAATGGCATAATGTCTCATCATTCTTCATTCAGTTCCTGCCGATAGGGCCCTCCTAAGCAAGCAATACTTCTTATCAAGCAGACCAGATTCAGTTCCTGCTTATCCTTGAGTAGTAGGCTTCATTCAATCTTCTGCCAGCCCACAGAATTACTCAAGGAAGCCAATCACATCCTGGAGCCTTATCCACTGATGTAAGTGGGGTATTAAAGTCCCTTACTATGGTCAATTTCTTCCTTTAGTTCTGTTGATACTTGCTTCCACATAAGCCTCGTGGTAACCACAAAGCCAAAATTTATAGTAAATATACAAAAGATAGAGAGAAAGGAATGTAAGTGTACCATTAAAGAAAGTCATCAAACCACAAAGGAAGACAGCAAGGGGAAAAAAAAGGAACAAAGAGAAACTATTACACACACAAAATTTTCTCTTGTTTTTTTAGTCTCTTTCATTTTCTTCTTTTATCTTCATTATTTATTTCCCTCTACTAACTTTGGGCATTATTTGTTCTTCTTTCTAGTTCCTTGAGGTGTAAAGTTAGGTTGCTTATTTGAGACTTTTCTTGGCAAAGGAATTTATCACTATGAAATTCCCTCTTAGAACTGTTTTTGCTGCATCTCACAAATTTTGGTATGTTACGTTCCCATTTTCATTTGTGTCAAGGTATTTTTTTATTTCCCTTTTGAATTATTCTTTGACCCACTGGTTGCTGAGTAGCAGGTGGTTGGTTTCATCTCTACATACTTGTGATTTTTAAAGTTTTCTTTGTGTAATTAATTTCTAGTTTCGTATCACTGTTGTCAGAAAAGACGTTTGATGTGATTTCAATCCTCTTCAATTTATTAAGATTTATTTTGTGACCCAACATATGATCTATCCTGGAGAATGTTCTATGTGCACTTGAGAAGAATATGCATTCTGTTGCTTTTGGATGGAATGTGTATATCTGTGTATATCTGTTAAGTCCATCTGATCTACTGTGTCATTTAAGGCTAATGTTTCCTTATTGCTTTTCTGTTTGGTTGATTTCTACATTGCTGTAAGTGGGGTATAAAGTGCCCTACTGTTATTGGATCGTTGTCAATTTCCTTCTTTAGGTCTGTGATAATATTTATTTTATATATTTAAGTGATCCTATGTTGAGTGGATAAATATGTATAAATGTCATATCCTAGTGTTGGCTTGATGCCTTTATCATTATGTAACACCCAATCTTTGTCTTGTATTACAAGCTTTATTTTTTTTTAATGTTTTATTTATTTCTAGGTGAGAGAGAGAGAGAGAGACAGCTTGAGCAGGGGAGGGTCAGAGAGAGAGGGAAACACAGACTCTGAAGTAGGCTCCAGGCTCTGAGCTGGCAGTCAGCACAGAGCCCGACGTGGGGCTCGAACCCACAAACCGCGAGATCATGACCTAAGCGAAAGTCGGACGCTTAACCGACTAAGCCACCCAGGCGCCCCTACAAGCTTTATTTTAAAAATCTATTTAGTCAATTCAGCTTTCTTTTGGTTTCCATTTGCATGGAAAATCCTTCTCCATTCTTTCACTTTCAGACTGTATGTCCTTACCTCTGACATGAGTCTCTTATAGGCAGCATATAGATGCATCTTGTCTTTTTTTTTTTTTAAGTCTATTAAGTGACTCTACATCTTTTGATTGAAGAACTTAGTCCTGTTACATTTAAAGTCATTATTAATAAGCATGCTATCTATTTCCATTGTGTTACTTGCTCATGGATTGAAAAGATCAATGTTATTAAAAGGTCCATACCACCCAAAGCAATCCACAGGTTCAGTGCAATCCCTATCAAAATCCCAGTAGCACTTTTTAAAAATAGAACAAATAATCACAAAATTTGTATAGAATCACAAGAAACTCTGAATCACCAAAAAAAAATCTTGAGGAAGAAGAACAAAGCTAATGGTATAATGATTTCATCCTGATTTCAAACTATATTACAAAGCTATAGTAATTAAAACAGTATGTCATTGGCATAAAAAACAGACATGAAGATCAGTGGAAAAATCAAGGGCCTAGAAATAAACCCACACATGTATGGCCAGTTAATTTACAACAAAGGAGTCAAGAATATACAATGGGGGGAGGACAGCATCTTTAATAAATGATGTTGGGAAAACTGGACAGCCACATACAAAAGAATGAAACTGGACCATTCTCTTATATTGCACGTACTCAAAGTAGATTAACGACTTGAACATAAGACCTGAAACCATTAAATTCCTAGAAGAAAGCATAGGCAGTAAGCTCCTTGACATCTGTCTTTGTGATGACTTTTTCAATCTGACACCGAAAGCAAAAGCAAAATTAATAAGTGGAATTGTATCATACTAAAATGCTTCTGCACCACAAAGAAAACCATCAGCAAAATGAAAAAGCAACCTACTGAATAGGAGAAAGCACTTGCAAATTGTATCCCTAATAAGGAGCTAATACCCAAAATACATGATTAACTCATACAACTCTATAGCAAAACATAACAATCTGATTAAAAGATGTGCAAAAGATCTGAATAGACATTGACCAAAGTTGACACATAGATGGCTACCAGGTACATGAAAATATGCTCTACATTATTAACCATCAGGGAAATGCCAATCAAAACCATAATGAGATATCATCTCACACATCTCAAACCACATCGCAATAGTTAAAATGGCTATTATCAAAAAAATAAGGAGGAACAAATGGTGTAGGGGATGTAGAGAAAGAGAACACTTATGTACTATTGGTGGGAATGTAAATTGGTGTAGCCATTTTGGAAAACTGTATGGATATTTCTGGAAAAATCAAAAATAGTACTACCATATGATCCAGGAATTCTACTTTTTGACATTTGTCCAAAGAAAATAAAAACACTAACTTGAAAAATGTCTGCACCCCCATGTACATTGCAGCATTATTTGCAATAGCTAAGATGTGGAAACAACCTAAGTGTCCAGTGATGGATGCATGGATAAAGAAATTGTAGTATATATATACACATATCTATATCTATCTATCAATCAATTAATCTATCTATTATATCTATAAGGGAAAATTATTCTGCCAGAAAAAAGATGAAATCTTTCCACTGATGATAACATGGATGCTAAGTGAAATAAGATAGAGAAACACAAAGACTTTATGATACCTCTTATATGTAGAATTTTTAAAAACCAAGCCAAAACAAAACAAAAAAACAAGCTCAGAGATGTAGAGAAGAAATAGGTGGTTTCCAGAGGCAGAAGCAGAGTATAGAGTGTGAGAAACAGGTGAAGAAGGTAAAAATAAAAAAAACTTAATTGATTAAAAACAGACACAGAAGTTTTCAATCATTTTCAAAATATTGGCTTTACACACATACACATTTACATAAGGAAAAAAAAGAAAAGAAATTATAAGCAAGCAAACAAACAAAACAAAACCTTCCCTCAACAACCTATACAAGTGTCACGTATTCAGCTTTCTCTGGTCTTCTTTATAGCATTGACTTCTTGAAAGTATCTGTACTCATTGGTTTCATTTCCTATTCTTAACTTTCTATTCAACCCACCCCACCCACTATTTACTTTATCAAAACCATTTTCCTGGGATCATCAATGAGTTCCATGAGAGTGAAGTCAATGCAAACTGTTTGATCCTTATTTTCTTGGCTTTTCAGTGCCATTGGAGGCTGTTGACAGTGACCTTGGCTTCTGTGACATCACATTCTGTTTTTTTCCTCTTGATAGTCAAACAAACAAAGTCCTTTTTAAGCTAAAATAAAACTGTAACTCTTGCCAGGATGTCTTACTTCCTCAGTTTGGTGTCTCAAACTTAGCAACCAGGGCTGCCCATGCCCAGATGAGAAGGAAGTTCATTTTCCCCTGGCTCCTTATCTGTCTGTTTCTAGGGAGAGGACACCAAACTCAGCTCTGCCCCCTTGAGGCGGGAGAACTTCACAACCTGGCCAATGGCAGCTCAGAAGGGGTGCTTGCTGTACTGTGGACATGGTCCTGGAGCCTGTCGTTGCTGCCTCATCTGGGTGTGGGGGTGGGGAGGATCTAAAGAGATTTCGCCTTCTTCTGGCTGCCAGTAGCTCCCAGGGCCTGGCACATGAATGGAACACAGCCAGCTCGACCCCGAGCACCAGCTGCCTCCAGTGTCTGCTTTCTCTGGATGCTGAGGCAGCGTATGGTATCTGGCTGCCAAAACACCATCAGCCCAAGAAAGTGTCGCTTGGCTGTGCCTTCATCTCTGGCCTTCACCATAACTTCTGGTGCAGATCCTACTGTGGGCTCAGCCAAGGATGGGCCACCACAGAATTGGATTCAATTACAGTAGAGATCCTTATACAGGCACTCACGCCACCACTTCCCCAGCGTGCAAGCCTAAAACCAATACGCCTAGGACGATGAAGAATCCAGCACCAGCGACTTAACAGACATAGAACTTCTCTTCCAAGATGAGTGTTGTCCCATTCAGTGAATTAAAGAATATTCAGCCAAGTGCTTATTATATAAGGCATACTTTCATAGACACTATGGATATAGAAGGAAAGATGGAAAATCCCAGTCCAATGGAGCTAGTATTTCCAGTGTTGGTGCTATTTCCTGCCATTTGGCTTAAGCCAAGGCCAGCTTCATCTGTCCACCATGGTTTTTGCAAAGGGAAGCATTTCTTCCTATTCTATCTATCCTATTCTCTTCTTCCTATGAAAACTCTTGGAGTTGTGCCAGCAAGTGGCGTGGTGTACCATACTAGACAAACCAGGAAGCTGGGAGGTGGTGGCTATGCGAGAGAGATGTTGCATCTCCACCTGCCTACAGAATCAGGGCCCTTGCTTCATGAGAGTCATGTCCAAGCAGCTTGCAATTCACAAGAGTCAATGACCAGCAAGGCCTCTATGCTCACTTTGGCATCTCAGTATGCAGCTTCGTGTCAGGGCCCAGTCTACTTAGTTTGAATAGAATGTCTTGAGCTCTCTTTATGTGCTCACTAGACCAGGGAATATAATAAGAAAGGAGTAGTCACATACTCACATCATTATGCTCCATTGGCCTGATCTATGATGGCTCATTGAAGCCACCTTCTGTAAAACCCATGGATCCATCCTTCTTAGCTTTGTTCTCAAGTGATGAGGTGGGTGTGGTCCCAAATATGTTCACAAGTTCTTTGACACTCCCCTGAAAATCCTCTTGAGTGTGGGAGGGACTCAGTGACTCACTGCTAGTGAAAAGGGAAACAAAGCACAAGTGAAAGAGGGATATGTCAGGGGCAGAGCAAGTGAAGGCATGGTGACTTCTTGTTTGCTTTCTCTCTCTTGGATCACTCTCCCTGGGAGATGCTAGCCTCCATGTCATGTGAGTCACTATGCAGAGGCCCACATGCTGACCAAGTGAGTACTACAGCCAATAACCAGTGAAAACTTGAGTGCTCCCATCAATGGTGTCTTCTCCAGGTCCACCTGAGCCTTCACATGATTGCAGCTTCTGCCGATACCTTGTCTGCAATCTCATGAGACACTCGGAGTCAGAACCACCTACATAAGCCACTCCTACATTCCTGACCATCAAAAACGTTGAGGTTACAAATTCTTGTTATTATAAACCTCCACCTTTCAAGGTGATTTGTTATGCAACAATAGATAACTAATATAAGGCATCATTACATTTTCAAAAACTTCTGAGAATCTAGCATAAAGTCACTGGTTTTATTAATGTCAGGGCATCGTAATGAATGACACATCTTAAGTCAGAAACTCAAGGTCACAGCTTGTGTTAGTCAGGCTAGTGAACACCAGCCCCTATAACAAACAAGCTTCTTCCACCCACAAATCCCAGTGACTTATCAGAATAAAGGCTTAGTCCTCCTTCGCAAGAAGTCCAGAGTACCTAGGCCATCTGCACAGCCACCTGCAGTCCTTGGTCACTGAGCAAAGAGAAGGAAGGGACAGAAGAATTAACTACCATGGTCAGAAAGGGATATACATCATTCCTAATGGTACTCTGTTGGCCACAACTTGTCACATGTCTTCAATTCAGCTACAAAGGAGACTGAAATATATTGGGGAGTCCAAGGATATCCACAACTGTTACTGTCACTCCCACATGGGCCTGTTTGGGTCTTTTAATTTCAAAGCTGGAACAAACATGGTTTAAAAGAGGTATGTCATCTGTACTTGCTCTTCATACACAAGCTTGGGGATTGAAATGGGGATATATTAATGATAATAAACCTAATTCTCTTATTCTCTGGATTTTGTCAGTAGCTTTTATTGTTTCCTGTATAAAGTCCCCACCACAAATTGTTTTTCTGAGCATCCCCCGGGCACCTGAGACAAACTTTATCAGACACCCAACGAGTCTGCTATTTCCTTCCTTTCTTTTGCTGGCCAGCGTCCAGGACTCCACGATCCGCCCGTGCCACTATAAACAGAGGTCGGTCCATTAGGGTTTGGTGAGTATTATGCCTCCAACAGAAGGCAAACAGACTGTTCCATGAGAAGGGAGACAATTGCCTCTCTCCCCCTTGTGTCTTACTTGGTCTCCTGGGACCTCAAGCTGAACTTTAGGTGAACAGAGCTCCTTAGGACTCACATGTGATTCTTTGGTTGGAGCCATATCTCTGAAACAAAGATGGCACTGCATTGCCCCTTCTCTATGCCCGCCTCCTAGGACACATTTCTCTCACCATCTCTGGTCATCCATCTGCCCAGAGCAGTCCATAAGCAGCTCCTTTATCACAGGTCTTGTGAAACAGAGACTCCTGGAGAATGGTGGCGATCCCTGCTGATGGGTGATGTTAGGATGCCGTAGTTCTGCACCATTCTATTACGGCTGTGAGGGATATACAGCCTGACAGCTGAAATCCATCACCACGCTTTCCAGCCTTCCCCGAGCTTATCCTTGTTGAACTTACCCACCTTCCCCTGCACCTTCCAAGACATTTTTGATACATTCCTTTAGCACATTATGACCGTGTACTGAATAGGTATGTAATTCTGGGTCTTAGAACTACCTGAAAGTGTGAACTTTAACCTGAATCCAGACTTCCTGGCATACCATTTCCCGAAACTTCCCCCTTGTTTTCCTTTCCTAAACAAGATGCTTGAAAATAACAGTTATGAAGTATTTATCAGACTTCCAAGAAATTTTATTAAACATCTTGATGAGTGAAGTATAAAGAAGTTGAAACACACAGATCAAATTCTCCTCAAAATACGAGAAGTCTCACTCAAATGAGGAGAAGCATGCTTTGCAGAACCATGGTTTTGGTTTTTCTGAACCAAAAGCACTTGAGCAGAATAGTTTGAGACATTCAGTAATTCCAAACTGTGGCTGGGCTCACTCATCCCTAATTTCAAGGGAAATTAAATCCATGTGTTTCTCATTCATTTACACTCAGCTCACCAAAATACTGTTCTGTGAGAGCGACGAGACTACCAGGAAGCCGCCCAGGCTGTTTTTAAGACATGTCCTCAGCTGGGAAAGGGGCCTGGCCAATGTCCCCTTGGATCAGCTTCTCTGGTGGCCGATATTCCACTCTGTGGAACCCACAAAGTCCTAACAGACTCAAAACTCTCTAGACTTGTAGATCCATGAGGGCTTGGGGAGGTCAAGAGTCCAGGTCCCTGACTCAGAGAAGATCCACAGGGCCCTTGTTACTCCAGTTTAGAGTAATTTGCTAAACCGTTCGTTTCATCAAAAACCTCGCCCTTCAGGAAACGCCTCCTTCCAGCTTCCAGAAGGGCTCCTGTGCTGTACTAGATACTGTCAATGCATCACTCAGATGCTCTTGGACGCTGTACCCAGCTCCCAACTTCTGAAAGCTTTGCTGCTAGAATCTCACCCTGGGACCCTGGAGCTGTCTTACCGTCAGTCCTGTAGAGAAACCATGTATTGTATGGAATAGTTGTGCTACTTAAAACAGGTTTCTTTGGTGATGGATCTGGGTGGAGACAGAATAACACAACAGAGAGAGGGGCATATGAAAGTAAAAGGGATTGATTATACTTGCAGGGTCTGGAGGGGAAGGCACAGCACAGAGCAGCATACAGTGACCGCCTGGGCAGAACACCCAAGGGGTGGGCTCAACCAGGCAGGCAGGGAGCTGCCGGGAGCCGCACCGGCCTCTCTGGATGGCAGTCACAGCAAGGAAATGGCAATGTTTGCACAGCTTCTGCCATGAGAAATGAAGACTAGTATCTCCTTCTGCTACTACTGGTTCATGTTGGAAATGAGCCTGCTGGTATTGACCAGGCCTCCCAATATTCCATATCAGACCCATATTCTGAATACAGATACCTCATAAGGAAAAGCATATTCCTGCCTTTACAAAAGAGACTTTAGATGAAAGCTCTATAGGCAATTGTCAAAAGGCTCTTCTTATGGGCCTTGCAGATCCAAGACTTAAGGGGTTAAGAACACAAGAGTTACAACTGAGCCTGGCCCTGAGACAAACAGCCTATTTCAGGGCAGAACATAAGTTACTACATGTATCTTTGCTAATTGGTGAAGCATAGCAGTCCCTTCCTCAAGGCCTACATTCCGCGAACACCCTCCCTTACACTGGCAGCTGGGATGAGGATAGATAAGAGTAGCTAAAACATAAACCCAGGTGCAAAGATGGACACCTTTAGGGCCCCCATGTTAGTTTCCACAAATAAACCAATTCAGAAACATTTATCTTCTTGAGGGCCAGACAGAATAACTCCTAGCTTATCTATATACAATTTAACTTGTATGTTATGCTGTTTTTCTCTATGAACATTCTGTTAATCGATATCACAAAAGGCCTCCCATTGTAAGAAATTCCTTTCTATGACTTCATCTTGTTGCTGAACCTTTAAATAAAGACACCAAAACCGACAGGACAGAGATGCCTGCCTGGTGATCAGAAAGAATCTCGGGGCTCTCTCATTCTCTTTTGCCGACACCGTCCATCCTTCAGGGACCCCTGGACCTGTCGGAGCCGGCGCGGCCTCCGGCAGGGAGCCAGAGGGGGTTACATCATAGGCAAGTGCCTTTAGTGGGGTCAGGTGGAGGACACCAACGACTAGCACGAGGGTGGTTTACTGGTGCACGGGACTGTCACTGGGTCACGGTCAGAGAAGGCAAGGAGGGGACCTTGTGGCAGGGGCCAGCCTTATCACCCTGCTGCACCTGGTTGCCTGGGTGCGGTGCTTGCAGCCTACTTGTGGGGATATTGAGACAATAGGAAAATAGGAAGTTTTAAAACTTTACAATCATGAGACTTCTTGGAGGACGGATGATGAAACCAGGGCATCAGTTCCCTCCCTGGAAACTGACGATATAAATGTTTGATGGGCCTCTGGAAAGAAATTCCAGAGTTTTTTCTGCCTTCTGCCTCACACACGAGCTCCATTACAGCAAGGAGATCTGATCAACACTCCATTCCCTTGATAGCAGGGATCAAAAGGGTAGCGCGAGACCTCAGAAGCTCGTATCATGGCTCTCCCACAGCCTGGGCTCTGGTCAGGGGACACTAGGGGAAACGGTGGTGTGGATTCTGATCTGACATAACTGCAAAACTAGGAAGACGGGAGGAGGGTAAAGAATGCCGGTTGGCATCCTCAACAAGCCGCTCAAAGAGCAAACTGCCAATGGCTGCCGTAACTCCAGGAGCATACAGCAAGATCGCTGCCATCTTGTGGCTAAAGCCTGACCCATGGCAAGTGCTCAATAAATATTTGATGTGGAAGCAGCAAAGCTCTCCCTATAGAACGACAAAGCGGGAAGACTACTGGCACAGGTCAGTAGCTCTGACTTCCTTTCAGGCCAGACCCCGTCCCACTTGGAAGATGATTGTTCTTCTGAAGAGGAGACATAGAGCACAATGGTTATGTGGGCGATGACTAAGGCGGAGTCTGCCTCTTCCGGGGAGAAGCTAAATAGGCTTGGGCAAGTCCTTTAAATTCTCTGCTTTGGCTTTGGCACTTGCTGTTATAGGATAATGATACTACCTGCCTTGGCATCAAGGATTAAATGGGTAAATTCCTGTGCAGCTGTGAGAACAGTATCCGACACTTAGTATGTGATTGTTACTGCCGTTAGAGTCTCACGGATTGATAAGGCTGTATAGGAGAAGTTGTGGGACATTACACAGCTGTATAAAAGTGAGAGAGGCGATGCCGATCACACACGTGGAGAGGCTCTAAGATACTCTGCAGCTATATCTTCTCTAGATTGAGTCATGTGGTCCTAGGCTCCTGTAAGTGTGGAAGTCAGACTAGTACCTTGGGCATCAGCTGGGAGCTTGTGACAAATGCAGAATCTCGGGAGCCATCCCAAATCTAGAGAACCAAAATCTTCATTTTAACCAGCTCCCTAGTGGTCAGGCTGCACACGAATTCCTTCATCTGATTTATTGTGGTAAAATTAAGATACAACAACTGCATTCATTTAAATTGTCCTGGTTGTGTGTGTGTGTGTGTGTGTGTGTGTGTGTGTGTGTGTATAGCTTGTTGAGGTATAATTGACATACAAAACCAGAACATGTTAAATGCATATGTCTTTATCAACCAAAGTTCTAAACATATCTATTATTTCAAAAAATGTCCTGATCTTTTATTTTGTGGAGTTGTTTTTTTTGTTTGTTTGTTTGTTTGTTTTTTGGAAGATCACTTAACGTGAGGTCTAAATGCTTAACATATTACAAATGTTAAATATTATAACAGTGTATTGTTGTTTATACATACTATGTCTACAACAGATCTCTAAGACTTAGTTTTGAGATATATAGACTCTGCACCATCACCACAACAAAAATTCTGGGCATGTCCCTCACCTTCAAGAGTTTCTTCATGCCCTTTTGCTTTCTGTTTCTCTACCCTTGACCTCAGGCTGATAAGCATGTGACTTGTTTTCTGTTAATATAGATTATTTGGAATATTTTAGAATTTTATATGGAATAAACCAGTATGTATTCTCCTTATGTGGTTTCTTTTGCTCATTATAACATGACTCTGAGATTCATCTATATTGTTGTCTTCATCAGTAGATCATTAGTTTTTATTGTATTCCATTTTACAGGTAGATGACATTTTGTTAACCCATTCAACTACTGATAAACATTTAGGCTGTTCACAGATTTTCTGGCTACTGCAAATAAAGCTTCTATTAACAATGACGTATATGTCTTTGAGTGGATATACATTTTCATTTTCTTTGGGTAATGAGTAAAAGTGGAATGACTGGGTATCTGCTTGCTGGTACATTAGGCATTTCACGTTATCCAACAATTCCCTGGGCTTTGTTAACTTTTCCCTCTCTGTCCTTCAGTTTAGATAATTCTACTGATTTATATTCAGGTTACCTATCCTTGCCTTTTTCACTTCCATTCTGCTATTCAACCAATTAATAAATTTGTTATTTCAGATATTTTACTGTTGCAGTTCCAAAATTTCAGATTGGCTCGTATTTATATATTCTATATCACTAGTGAGATTTCTTTATTTTTTCATTCATCACCGTTGTATTTTCTCTACTTCACTGAGCAGTTTTAACAACTCTAATCTCGGGGTCAACCTCTATTAATTGTCTTTTTTCTTGATCACATTTTTCTGGCTTTTCATATGTCGTTTAATTTTGGACTGTACACCCTGAATATTGTCAAGGATCTATAGCAGAGATTCTGAATTCTGTGTTTTTCTTATGAAGTGTGCTTATGGTTTCTCTTTCTTTCTTTCTTTCTTTTTTTTTTTTAGCATTTATTTATTTTTGAGAGAGAGAGACAGAGTGTGAGCAGGGGAGGTACAGAAAGAGAGTGAGACACAGAATCCGAAGCAGGCTCCAGGCTCCAAGACATCAGCACAGAGCCTGATGCAGGGCTCGAACTCACAGACTGCAAGATCGTGATCTGAGCCAAAGTCGGACGTTCAACCGACTGAGCCACCCAGGCGCCCCTATGCTTTTTCTTTTAACAGGCAATGACTTGGTTAGGGTTAAACTTCAAACTTGACCTCACCTGTGGTTATGCTGTGCCTATGTTCTCAGTTTGGACTTTGCAGTCTGTCTTGTATGTGAATGGTTCAGGGGTCACCCACAGATTTTTCTAGAGTTTATGCACAGACTTAGGGATTCCCACTTCGTGTTCCTTCCTTTCTTAGATTTTTGCCACCCTCCAGGTACCCTGGTTGCCACGGGCGCCTTCCCTTTTGTCCAGAGCCAGAATAACAGTGACTTTTCTTTGGAGTTTTCTCTGACCTCTGACACATCCCAACTGCAATTGCCTTAGGGCGAAGCTACAGAGAAGGGAACCTTCCCCCATGCTTGCTGCTCCTGTGAGTTTCAATGCTCCTTAATAGGTTACTCGCTTCTGTTCACTCTGTAGAATCCTTGGGAAGTTGATTTTATGCATTTTTTCCCAGCATATATAGCTGCTATCTGTAGGAGGTTAAATTTGCTACCTCAGACAGAACTATTGTTTGTGTACTTTTTATTTCATTGATTTCTATCTCGTTTTTGATATTTCCTTCCTTCCATTTATTCTTTTTCTAACTTCTTGAGGCTGGAACTTAAATAATTGATTTTAGGCTTTTCTCCTTCTCTGAAATAAAGACCTGAAGCTATAGATTGTCTTTTGAACATTCTTATTGATCTTATATCTTTATTTAAAATTTTGATAGTTTATCCATCATGGATTTCTTGCATTAATATTAATTTTAAAAAACACTGCTTCAAAATATGTGTCTTGATGACTCAGCTTTTTAGCACACCTTACATTTAGTACCCAAGGCAAATGTCTCATTATTTGACCTCACCCCACCTAGTTTTATAAGAGCCAGTGTTGAGTCAGTTACATAAGTGAACCAAGGCCTGGGAACAGCTCGTTGCAAGGCCTGGCTCCGGAGGTACAGCTGGGAAGTTGTGGACTGTTATCTAGAGGCATTGTAAGCTCAGTCGCGTGTCAGGGAAGCCCTTCTGAGAGGTGAGAGCTATGCATCATGGGGAGTTCATAGAGTGGTCGGGAGCCCTCAGCGGAGCTGTCATAGACATTTTCAAGAAAGCCATTCATACAAGGCTGCCAGGAGGCCTAGCAGGACTTGGCCAGGGAAATCCCAGACAGAAGGAGAAACGTAACCCATAGCCTAGAGGCTAAAAGAAGAGGAAGCATTCAGGGAATCCAAATGACTCAGGGTGTTTGAAGACAGAGCGCAAAGCAAAGGGATGACAAGGGAGGAGGTTATCAGGTACAAGATCTCAGAAAGCCATCAATCCCATGTTAGGACACTTGGCCTTTGTCCTGAAGAGGCAGGTTTGGTGTGAGGGCATAATCTGATCAGATGTTAATGTCATCTGTTCTAGAACAACCACTCTGGGCACATCATGGGTGGGGAAATTTAAAGGGGGAAAGGCTAGGGGCGCCTGGGTGGCTTAGTCGGTTAAGCCTCTGACTTTCGCTTAGGTCATGATCTCGCGGTTCGTGGGTTCGAGCCCCGCGTCGGGCTCTGTGCTGACTGCCAGCTCAGAGCCTGGAGCCTGTTTCAGTCTGTGACTCCCTCTCTCTCTGACCCTCCCCTGCTCACGCTGTCTCTCTCTCTCTCCTAGAAATAAATAAAAATATTTAAAAAAAATTTTTTTTTAAATTTTAAAAAAATTATATAAAAAAAAAGGGGGGGGGGAAGACTAGAGATAGTAGAGCCAGTGCAAAACTTTTCAGAAAAACCAGATAAGGGACAATGGTGGCCTACGTGAAGCATGGAGCAATAGAAAGGGATCCATATCAGGGGCTCTGGCGACAGGGACTGGCAATGCATTAGATGCTGGTGGAGGGAAGGTGGGAGAAGCCAGGTTGGGCCTCAGGTTTCCAGTACTGAGGGAGAGACGGTTTGGGGATGAGAACAATATACAAGAGCATCATTCTCAGAAACATGTGAATCCACCTGATTCAGCAAAATGATGCAAGTGTGAGAACCCAGCAGGTGTCCCTCAGCTTCTAAAGGGTGGTCCCTGCAAAGCCTCCTTCATGAAGCGCGCCTTGATTAAAAGAAGAGTTTTTTCTAACCTTTGTAGGAGGAGACACAAATGCCAAAAACTACAGACACAGAATTATAAAATGCATCTAAAAGTCAAGTACTTTCAAGTCTTGGGAAATCAGCAAGTTCTTTGTGATAACAGTCGGGATGATGGGGAACCCAACATACGATTAACTTGTAGAGACTACAGTTAGTCTCTGGCTATTTGAAAACCAGTGTCAAAACGCCTTCCTTTGTATGAAGCAATGGAGAGAATTCCCAGGAAGAAGCCTCTTGGTTCTCTACACTGAGACCCAGAAATCCTCTCAGAAGGGGTGTCTAAGGATGTTCCTTGCCATGGATTCCACACAGCTGGAATCAAATCACAAGGGAACACCTACTGGAGGTCTCCTTTACCTGTCCGTTCTACAGGACTCGGAAATCCAGATAAATGGGAGCCTTTATCTCTTCCAAGAAGATGAAAAGGAGGAGTGATGGGTATGAATAAGCTTGCAATGAAGAGGACAGGAAAGAATAGTTGTAGGTTGAATTGTCCCTTCAAAAAGATATGCAGAGGTCCTACCTCTTAGAAGCTCAGAATGTGACCTTATTTGAAAAATAAGGTCTTTTCAAAGGTAATCAAATCAGGATGAGCTCATTACATCGTCCCTAATATAATGCAACATGTGTCCTTGAGAGGGAAAGACACACATTATTGGGGCAATCACAGAACTCCAAAGGACGTGGGTTTGTAATAGGTGTTTGTTAAAGCATCTGGCTTGACTGAGTAAATATTAAGTGAAAGAAGGAACCACGTTTTCTTTCAACAAACTACACACCATGTCTGGAAGGGTGTGCTTGCCTCCTGGCCTCTGAGTTTTGCTTAGGGAACCCTGAAGCATGAGCTCTGGATTCCAGCTTTGACTCCTTCTCAGGGAAAGTGAAGATGCAAGGGGCCATTGGGTCCTCACCAAGTCTACCTAGGCTTGGGTCCTGCTCACTGTGACCCCTTCTTTCCAGGGAGGAAGCCACTATATTTTGCCCAGTTCCTTTCCTACCTTGGCCAGCCTCTTTGTGCTGGCCTGAAGTTCCAAATTCAGGGGGGTTTTTTTGTTCCAGAAATAAGATTTGCCTTGTTTTTCTTCTTCACTGACTCCCTCCTAGGGACAGGGCTCTGCTTCTGATTTGGAATCCCTAGGACTGGAGACCTGCTCCTGAACCTTTACTCCCTTGATCCCATCTCCTGTTGTGGACTCACACCACCCTTCCCTCCCATTTGCCCATGAAATGACGTCAGGACCCGTCCATCAGAACCACCTTCCACAGTTAGCTTCTAGAGACTCTTCCTTGTGACCTTGCCCATGTTTCTAGCTTTTCTCGGTGTCTAGCTCTTGATCACTCTCGCTCCAACCCTAGTCATTATTACAGCAGTGTGCAGGGGCCACTCCTTACCCCCAGTAGGACCCAAAACTTAGTATCAGATTCCAGAGAGTTCTGCTGATTCTGTGGTCTTTGCTAATCTCTACAAAGCTCTCTGTCTCTTGTTCAATAAGCCAAGACCCTGAAGTGGTTACCTACCTCAGAGTTTCACTGAAGTTCCTGGTATCAGTCCTTTTAGCTCATGTCTTCAGCACCCAGCAAAACAATCAGTAGGAAATGTAATGTCCTGTCGCCGGTAGGCAACACTCAAGTGAAATCCATATCTGTGCTGCTGTTGTTCATTATTAATTGTGGACTCATGGGCCAGGTCTGTGGTAACACAGCAACTCAACCATGGTTTTGTTTTCACTTGGCAAAAACACTTAAAGGCCAAGCAAATGCAGCTTTGTTTGCTCCAAGAACATCAACCACTAAATCCCTTAGGCTCCTTTGGATGCCCACCTGGGAGGCAGGGTAGAGCCTGGGGGAGAAGACAGGCTTCCACCTTGGTCCATCCTGGGTTTTATGCCTGGCTGTTACTTACTGGCCATGTAACTTTGACCAAGTTACTTAATTTCTCTTAACGTTGTTTTTGTCTTCTGTAAAATGGGGAATCCTAACAATGTTTACTCATGTTAAGGAGATATGATGCAGTCATAATAAATATAAGGAACTTTGAGCCAACCAAGGTATGGAACTCATGAACCGAGAGATTGTTTGCTTGGTCACCATGACCTTCCTCCAGGAAAGTACAGGTGATCAGACCTGTGCTTTCTTCTTCACCAGGTATGCAGCAAACTATTAAATGTTCAAAGTTGTTGAAGTATTCAGAATGAAAGCTATAAGGGTAGTATGGTTTCTTCTCTGTCAATTCAAGATGTAGCCAGAAGTCATGAGGCGTGTGTGTGTGTGTGTGTGTGTGTGTTTGTATGAGCAGAAGAAACGTGCAGGCAATATAGCAGATCTGGCATATTCATGGTGGGGGGATAAGGAAAAGGACACATTATTCTGTGTGGGTGTAAAACTGTGAGTCCGTAGTTTGTAGCCGACTTGTGGTAGATCTTTTAAAAATTTTTGTTAATGTTTATTTATTTTTGAAGGAGAGACAGAGCATGAATGGGGAAATTATAGAGAAAGAGGAAGACATAGAAACTGAAGGGGTTCCAGACTCTGAGCTGTCAGCACAGAGCCTGACACAAGGCTCAAACCCACGAGCGGTGAGTTCATAACCTAAGCTGAAGCTGGACACTTAACCAACTGAGCCACCCAGGTGCCCCTGTGGTAGACCTTTAAGTCACATATAAACAGGGTTTATAGGAAGGCATACCTGTCAAGAGCAAGAGTTTCCGACAGACTCAGTAGAGATGAACCAAGAAATATAGACAGTGGTCCTTTAGACTTATGAAAAGACATTTGGGACACTCAAATATACTACAAGTTGAGTCCTGTGATAGGTATATTAAATTCAAGTAAAGATATAGAAAATCTGGTTTAAAAATATTCATATAAGTACAAATCTCTAGAAAGAATGTGGATTTTTGTGTGAAAACTTAAACCATTAAACTTGATGCCTGACAGTTTGGAACGCAGGTTACCAAAACCAAGGATTTTTGAGAAGAGAGATCACAGCTGCTAGGATGCCTTGTTTTCAGCCCAGAAGCAAAGCTTTGCACGCTGCTGTGACAAATGCCTGTCTTCACCGGCCCAGCGACGTGGTGCAGAGAAGGCAAAACTATCATATGTCTTAGACATGGGTAACTTGGTTCTTGCAAAGACAAGGAGATTCTTGAGACAATGGGTTGTAAAAAACACATATCAGCACAAATTAAAATTAATAAAATAGTTCCTACTCCCAAGCCTCATTACTGTGTTCCAAAATACTGTGCACTTTCTGGAAAACATTTTGTTTTCATTCCCAAACAGCCTTCTCACATTTGACTTCTTACTATACGCACTACCCTTTTTTAATTTCTAACTCACATTCTCGCTCAATGAACAGTCTTGCCACTACTGAGACGGTGGCAGTGGGTGAGTTAAAATTCCACAAGAGAAGGTTTCGAAAGAGACACCTGTCAGAGGTTTAGAGCTGCAGCCGCTACTTTGTTGTAAGTGTGTGTGGTTTCCCTGCAAGGTGCTTCCAGGAAGATAGCTGTCCCCAGTGCATGTCTCTGCAATGTGGATTTTAAACAGTTGTGCCTTTAAGGGTTATGTAACTATGTGTTCTCTTTCTTTTAATCCATTAAAGTAAAAGAGCAATGAAACAAAAGGGACTTTGGTAAGGGATGAGGGGCAGAAAGGATGCTGTTAAATAGTTACTTGATCTTTAATCATTGATGAAAACGAAATGATCACTAGAGCATCAAGACAAAAGAAAGAGATGAGACAGGGCTTTCATCTTCTTTTCTCTGACTAAAAAAGAAGAAAAGTACATTCTTTCAGGCCCTGACAGGTAACGATACCTTAGCAAGGTTTTAGGACCCACTCACTCCCAAATTATTGTGGTTGCTGCCATTGGTAACAACCTCTGAGGTCTCCAGGGAAATACTAAGTCCCTCTCCATCAGAGTTCCACTGGTAGCACCGTTACCATTCCAATGAAATTAGGAGACTCTGTCTCTTTTCCTCCCAGACTCTTGCAGTTCAGCATCCTATGGCTTCAGCCCTTCTTTATTTGAGAGATGTGGGCAGGTGAAAAGTACAGAGCTCCCTACTTCTCTGCCATCTTGCCTCACCTCGAGGAGGTCTCGATCCAATGAAATTTTTAAAAAATGCTCAAGTCTATAAAATCAACTTTATTGTATTTGCTATTGCTTCACAGACTGGAGAGATTCCACATGTAAACAGGAAGAGGAGGAGATACTTACGAAAGCAAGAAATGGCTTGACAAATAGGGGTGTGGGTTTTTAGAGCATAAAGGTACATATGCCAAGAACAATCACTAATCGGTCAGAGGTTGGCTGGGCTTGGTGGTCTCATAGTGTACATATATCAACAGTCACCAGTGGCAGCTCCATCTTGAGAACTGGGAGTCACGATTCTGCTTAGGCAAATGCTTAATCCTAAAAACAGCTCAAAAGTCATGGGCAAGCAAGGACAGTCATTCTGTGGCACAGTGTGGCAATCAGACATGGTGCTGTATGTGGCAAGATACTGAGGCGTGATTGAAATTTCACTCCACGCACATGGCCAGGGGTTTATAAGTCGTTGAACCATTTGCTTGTGAAATCTGCACGGCATTGGGTCCTTTTGGAATGGAACTGTTTACCAGAGTGAAACATGCTTTTGGTAACTTGCAATTCCATGACATCCTACAGAAATAATTCTTCCAAAATAGATCCGAGTTGGCTGTTACCCTATCTTCCTGTCCTGACTGCTATTTAATGCTCTGTGTCAGCACACAAACACAGCTTCCTCTTATGATCTGGAAGTTTGTTTTTGTAAAAAGTCCCTGATACAGTCATACTTCCTGTAATGATTGGATTTAATGCAACATCCTTAATCTTAAGATTTGATTGCAGATGAGAGAATAAAGTTAAATTACAGTGATTTTTTTTTAATCCCTCCTTTGAGCTTTCTAATCACCTTCTTGGAAACTTTTTACTTTTTCCATCATATTAAGAACATTTGCAATATAAGAATAAGAGTAGTTAAGAGCTAAGGGGTCACATTTCTTAGCTCAGAGTCAACAACTTCTGATTTTTTTTTTTAAGGAGATAGGTAACCTATAATCAATTGTGGTAGCTTCCTTAGAGTCTATTTTTTTTTTAATTTTTAAATGTTTTATTTATTTTTGACAGACATAAAGCAAGCAGGGGATGGGCAGAGAGAGAGGTAGACACAGAATTTGAAGTGGCTCCAGGCTCCAAGCTTTCAACACAGAACCCGATGCAGGGCTTGAAGCCACAGACAGTGAGACCATGACCTGAGCCGAAGTCGGATGCGTAACCAACTAAGCCACCCAGACACCCACTTGGAGTCTATTTTTGAGTGGGTTCTACATTTACTTGAATATTTTTGAGGGGTGAAATTGGGTATCTTCAGGGCATGGGTGTGCCTGGATGCTAGACACGGTTGAATGAAGATGAGACTGTGATAAAGTACATACACCATGATGTAGTGGACGTGCTGAGAAAAACGCTTGGAGATGGACTTTGCTGTTGACTTTCCCATCTTTGGCTTTGCACCCCACACCCCCCACCAATGCTCATTTAGAATCCATCCCAACCTACAAGCCTGATTCTCTTGAAGGACGTAGGGAACCGGGATTTCTGTCCACCATGTGGCCAAGGACTTTGAACCCATTACCTTTGGCCTCCTTGATAGACAGCCTCAGAGAACATGCTGTTTTGCACTGCATGGAATGTCTCATAGACCCTCTGTGTTTTGCTGAAATTTACTTTCACTGATGGGGCAAGCCAGGAAAATCCCTTTCTGGAACACTCCCTTTCTTTATTATCTGCTGTATGAAGACTGCAGCTTCTGAGTGAAGGCTTCTTCTAAAGATGAGCATAGTTCTTCTAAAAATGAACATATGTGACTACTCTCTGCAGGACTGTCAGATTTAGTAAATAAACATACAAGACATCTGATTAAATTTGAAATCTTCTTCTAATTGTGCAATTTTATAAATGTTTTGGGGGAAAATGAGTACAGAACACTTAAAGGGTTTTATTTATTTATTTATTTATTTATTTACTTATTTACTTATTTATTTTGAGAGAAAGAGAGAGCACAAGTGAGGGAGAGCAGACAGAGAGGGAGAGAGAGAATCCCAAGCATGTTCTGCACTGTCAGCGCAGAGCCCCATGTGGGGCTTGACCTCACAAACTTTGAGATCATGACCTCAGTGGAAATCAACAGTTGGACGCTTAACTGGCTGAGCCACTCAGGTGCCCCTGAACACTTAGAACATCTTAATAAAGTCCGTACAGGATGCAGGTCAAAAAAAAAATAATTAAATTCAAGACATGTCCTAAAGACCGATCATGCCTGGCATTCCTCACTCTGGTATTATTATTAATACTTAGAATTCTACAGCCTTTACCTATCTATCCGCTATCTTTGGCTTTTGTACTCTTATATCGATTAAGTCCATTGACTTCCACAATCAATTATTGTAATTTAATTGAGAATTAACTGTCAACTAGAATTATCAGCTGTTCCTTGGTCTTCTATTTTTTTAAGTTTTATTTATTTATTTTGAGAGAGACAGAGACAGTGTGAGTGGGGGGCAGGGAGAGAGAGAGGGAGAGAGAGTCCTAAGCAGGCTCCGCACTGCCAGCACAGAGCCCGATACAGGGCTTGAACTCATGAAACCATGAGATCATGACCTGAGCTGAAACTGAGAGTCAGATGCTTAACCGACTGAGCCACCCAGGCACCCTGGTGTTCTGTTTCTTATACATCAGCAAATGCCAACTGAAAAGTAAAAATTCTTGTTCCCAAATTTTGGCCATCTAAATGTTCACAAATTACTAATTTGAATCAATTATTTTTTAAAAATAATTTTTAGTTTTGAGAGAGAGACAGGGCATGAGTGGGGGTGTGGATGAGGGAGAGGGAGACAGAATCCAAAGCAGGCTCCAGGCTCTGAGCTGTCAGCACAGAGCCTGATGTGGGGCTTGAACCCGTGAAACACAAGATCATGACCTGAGCCAAAGTCGGATGCTCAACTGACTGAGCCACCCAGGTGTCCCCTGAATCAATTCTTTTTAACCCACAGAATAATTCGACTTGATAGAGTAGATAGCAAAGATGAAAAACAGCAAGGAACACACGGTAAGTGAGAGGAAGCTGAGCTCAGCAGAACTGACAGGGGAAGAAGATGAAGTAAAGTGGCTAACACCTCATTTCTGCCTTCAGTTTCTTTTTCAGTAAGTATTTACTGGAAAGCTTCAGGAAAAAGTTTGACTTAATTCATCAGTGCTTCTTCAAGGCTAGGAAAATTGCTGTCCACAGGCCTAAGTTGGAGTGGGCAACCCATTCTGATTAAGATAAACTGAAGTGCACAGAGGGTTAAATGTAGGTAATCAATGAGGAGTGAGATGTTAAACTTTAGTCTTTCAAGTGTGTCTTCCTAGAAGAAGAAAGTTAAGTGCATCTTGGCTCCATCCAGAGTCAAATGCTGGAATTCAAGTGCACACCACAGAACATGGAAATCAAGCCTTAAAATGCTAACATTTTATTTTTTAAAATACCATCCCAGAAAGCTTTAATAAAATAACCTGCATTCTGAGTGTGTGTTTCAAATGTTTAATAGGCAAAGAAAAAAAGTCTAGCAAGAATGGAAACGAAGATTGAGACACTGGAAGCATTTGTTATGCTACTTGGTCAATGTCGACACTTTGACCACAGTGACAAAGTACAGAACCAAGCCCAAGGATTAGGATGGTCCTTGACTGAGCTACCAATGCAAAGACCTAGGGTCTTCTATGATTTTACTCTCTCTTTCCTACTTTCTCCAGATGATATAAGTATTGAGGATCCAGGCAAGGACAAAAGAATAATACAGGTGTAGTAGTGCTACTTTTTAAATATTTCTTAATATACATTTAGTGGTATCAAAATCACCATCAATTAAAATTGAGAAATTAATTTAAAGAAAAATCAAACGAATCATCGTTTAAATTCATCTCAATATCTGATCCTCTTATTCATGGTGTTTTTCAGTTTTAGCCCATTATTTTAGATTTCTGGAGTCTCATCTGGTGCTGTAATTTCCCCTTGAGTGGGAAGGGGAGTCGATGTGTGTCTCTACTTTGACTCAAAAGGTAGTTCCTGAGGAGGGTCAATGAGTGAATCTTGGCTATGCTGTTGAGACCGTTGGTACCAGGTACTTTCCCTGTACAATGTATTTTCTTACTGAAGTAAGACACAGCTTGTAGACTACATTGATTTGCTGCTATTGACTTCTAGTTTTCCAAATGGAACATGACATTTTTAAATGGTCTCACTGAGAAGCCTGATACATTGGAAATGTTTCAAAATGCAGAAGGCGTTTTGGGTCAGGAATGTTCCATTAGTTCAATTACTTCTTAGTTGGGTGTGGAACATGAATCTGTTTCAGTCAAAAGACTGTCCAGATATAATCAAATAAGCTTGCCACCTACATCTTTGGTAAGTTCGTTAACACCAGAGCATTGTGCACCGAGTAATAATAATAAGTGTGCCTGAGAAATGCTAAGTTTCAAACCAGATGCAAGTATAGAACTATTTACAAGATATCATATTACTGTATGATTTATCGTCTTATACAAGTATCGGCTTGTAAGATACTGCTTATTTGTCCTGCGAGTAGTGCCAAGGATCAGATGACCAAGTCTTCCAGATTTGGCTGAAATAGATAAACTCAGTGAACACACAAAAGATTTCTCCATCTCATGCTACATCAGTGTACCAAATACTATGTAGATATGCAAGATTCCTTATCTTGATCACATTTAAAGTAGCATTGATGTTAATACCTTAATAGTGCAACAGAAAACCTGTAAACATGTCTGTGGCATTATTTTCCTATTGATTATACCACAATATACAATTTAAAAAAACATATAATAAGTAAAAGGGCGAATGTCTAACTAAACTAACGTGATTTAAGAGAAGAAAGATCTAAAACAATCTGCCATTAAATTATCAACAGAAAGAGAAAAAAGATTCCTGAACAATAAAAGAAAAAACCTCTTGTGCATTGAGCTTGTGCTTTAAACCGCCTCTACCACGAACTTTACCCCCATTATTCTTCCATCTGCACTAGATGTTCAGTCCCAGGTGAGGGGTATGAGCCACATCCATGGAAGGACATTTGAAAATGTGGTAGCACAAAGGCAAGGCCAATTTTGCTGTGAACCATATCGTCATTTCACTGATAACCTGAACCCAGATTATTTTCCCTTGTTCCTCTGAGCCCCAGTGTCCCCATTTTTATAGAATAAGCCATATATGAGCACTTCAGTCGAGGATTTGCTCTCTTAATTGCAAACATCTTTCATTGATCATTTCCACAATTATGCTTGAAAAGCCAGGATGTGCATGTGTGTGTGTGTGTGTGCATCTGGTGTGTGTACACATATGTGAGCTCACGTGTATGTCTATGCAGTGCCTACACACGTATAGTCACATTCCTCTTGAGGGAATACACAAATCGACCCCGGTTTGAATGAAGTGAGAAATCACCTGTGGCACGTTTAGCTGGTCCTGGCCCATGTATATTCTTTGCCCCAAAGAAATGTGGTTCATGGCCCCTAGGTTCTGCCAAGAGCAAAATGTTAACGCCGTACGACTCAGTTGCATGAGGTTTATTTAAATATTGGGGGCATTCTTTACATGTTACCAGATGATCAAAAGTTTGTTCATGCTTCAAGGGGTCATCTGTATGTGAATTCATTATCCTCGCCCCTTTTGACCCTGGTGACCCCATCCAACCTTGTGGAGTTCAACACCTGAGCAAGTTTCCGAGTGTAATGCAGCTTCGTTTTTCTTTTGTGCTGATTAGAGTCAACTGCTTAGTGTAAGACAGCTGTTAATCTCAAGTAGTTTTTTCTATCTTGGAATATCAGTGGCAGTTCTTTTGCAGACGAGGAGGGAGATGACTGACACAAATATTGGCCCATAATAATAAGCTGAAGAAAGAAGGACAGGCCTGAGGGCCATATGGATTTGGGGCCAACAGGGTCCCACAGCTTCTGAAAGTTCCCAAGAAAACTTTGAGAGTGGACAGTTTTCAGACTTTCATTTGTATACAAATCACTTGTTAAGGTACAGCTTCTGATTCTCTAAGTCTGGGTGGGACTTGAGCATCTAGAATGCTAATAAGCTCCCAGATGGTGCTGATGCTGTTGGTTTTGAATAGAAAATAGCAGCCTATTCCAACCAAAAAATTAATATGAACAATAGCATCAACTCCATTTGTATGTTTTCGCAACTGTTAACTCCTGGCTTGATCAATTTCACTCCATACAATTCAATCCAATGAAGAAAGGTAGAAATGGAATTATTATTTTTATGAGTACAGAGTCCCTTTGCCCCTTTTTATGTGTTACCAGATAACTTCCATTATATATAACATTTTCTCTTCTGGAAAAAAAGAAGGTGTTTTAAGGCAATGGCATAAAGGAATATAGAAACACATTTCAACTCTGGGACATAATGTCTTTGATCATTGTTTTGAATAAATATCTTATATTATAGCCGATAACCTGATAGGAATGCAATTCCTTTCAATACCAGCATTGCTAAATGTCTGTCCATCAGGCAGGACATCATTCTAATTGCCTTATACCAAGTTTTTGGAAATGTAGCCCCATTTTAGAAAATACAGATTTTGAGAGTTTGCTCTAGACCAAGCATTAAAAAAGGAACTTCTCAAATGTGGAAATGCTTGCTTAGCCACCAGACCCAAGGGAGTGGGGGTGATTGTGTATGCGTGTGCAGTTTTTTAGAATGAATCCACACCTTTGCATTTTCATGATGACCTTTGCATCCAAAGGGAGCTGAAATGCGGAAACAGCTCTCAGAGTTCAACCCGGGGCAATCACTGCCATCAGACGTTGCTCTGTTGTAACAAAAGAGTTCTCAGTTCCCTTTCCCTCTGCTCCTCCTGCCTGTACTTCTCCTCAAGTTTCTGCTTCTCAGAATCCGCGCAGTAAAAGGTACAATCTGGGCTCTTTCGGATCTGTTCGAACTGACTGAAATCTGCCACGTACTTTCCGTTCTTTGAGAGAGAAACTACAGGCACAAATTCAAAGCCCCAGTAGATCTCCTCTGGGATGTAAGATGTGCGGCTCTGGCAGACGGCGCTGGTGGATTCCACGGTGGCATTGAGGAGGACGACGAGTTCAAACTCCTTTTCCTTCAAGTTTTGGGGTGTGAGGTCTCTCAGGGGGCTTGTCTCATCCAGCACATGGTAGAATGTCATGGGCAAAATGAGGAATGGGCTCTCTGACGAGGAATCCACGTGGAATTTGACGGTGGCTTGGTTGAGCAGGATCCGCTCCCCCTCCTTGGTGACATGGGTCTGCAGGAGCTTGCCAGAGAGCTGGCATTGGATCAGGAGGCTCTTCCTCATGTTGGCCACCTGGATCACCAAACACAGCTTCCCGTTCTGCTTGGTGATGACCGCGCAGTGACTGAACTTGATGGTCTCCGCCCGCTTCTTGGGTCTGGCGATCTTGGCCAGGAAGGTGCCTGTGATGAAGATCTCAATCAAGGTTGTGATGACCAGCTGAGCAACCAGCAGGAAGATGGCATGGGGGCATTCCTCTGTGATGGAACGGACTCCATAGCCAATGGTTGTCTGGGATTCCAGGGAAAAGAGAAACGCCCCAGTGAGAGAGTCCACTTTCATGATGCAGGGGGTGTGATTCGAAGCATCCTCACTCGGCTCTAAGTCCCCATGAATGAACGCAATGGCATAGTAGATCACGCCAAAAAGGAACCACGTCATCACAAACGTGGCGGCAAACAAGGTGAGCTTGTATCTCCACTTCATGTCGATGACGGTGGTCCACAAGTCTTGAAGGTAAAGTAAGTATATGCCGTCCACTTTGTCAAGCCTCACATTGCTGTGCCCACTCTTAGACATGACTCGGGGTCGGTTGGTCTTGAGTCCAGCTCCTGAAGGGTGCTTCACCAGGGGAGCACTGGACATGCTGAGATGAATGGCATCCATTGTCAGGCTCTTGGGACCACCTAAGGAAATGACGAAGAAAGATGTTCCGTTACTGTCACATGTGGTAGGACACCAAGAAAACAAAAATAAGATAATCGGATGAAATACAGAGGAACGTACCCAGATGTATATAAGAAAGGAGAATTTGGAAGGCAAGGCTAGTCTACAAGTGCTTGAAGAAGGCAGTGAGTGCAGTGAGGAGTATGGAATCTGGAAATCAGTAAACCTGGGCTAAATGCTGATTCTCCAGTTCATTTGCTGTGTGTCCTGGGGCAAGCTATTTAACCTCTCTGGATCTCAGCTCCTGAATCTGTAAAATGGGAACACAATCTACTTCTCAGAGTTTTGGTGATGGTTACATGAGATAATGGCCAGAAAGTTTGCCAAAACAAAGCCTCACCCTCAAAAGTGATCCTACTCTTCTCATTGTGAAATCACACACACATGCATCTACCCCACAGAGATTATGAATATTTATGTATACTCAATTATCGCAGATTTCCAATTCTAGAAAATTTAAAAATACATTGACTGAGCATAGAGTCAGTACCAACTAAGATGTACCATCTATAAGACCGTTTTGATGCCACAATGGAGAATATGAATACATATTTTTAAAACATGGGTGATATTAATAAACTTTTTAAAAACTTATTCTTCCGTGTGGCATTCTTTACAACAGAAATTCATCCCCCCCCCAATTCAATGAATAATTTAGAATCTATTGCCTCTCCTACTTCTTGATTATATCAGAAGGGATTAAGCTATCAAACAACCAACAACAAACACATAGTGAATAATTACGCTTTCTTAATAGCTTGGTTGCTATGCTGGTTATTCCTAGGAAAATGCCATAAAATCCCACATTAGATATGATTTGAGTATGGCACAAAACTTCTGCATCACTCCTTTAGAACTAAGTAGAGCCATCATAGGAATCTCTTTTCAAGAGCTAAGGAACAAGTAAGCAAGGACAGGCATCCAACATCGTGGCAGAATAGACCCACCTAGAAGCATCAGTCTCCCACGCTAAGTCCCAGGAACACTCCCCTCTGCCTCAACAGACAGGAACAGGCTGGGTGTGAGGCCACGCAGCATCTTATACCACCTGCCTGGTGACTGAAGGAAATCACCCCTACATTCCTTGAAAAAGATCATGTGAGGAAGTACAGGAGAACTCTACCTGGTTGGCATGGGTTTTCCCACCTCATCGGTATTTTAAGGATAAAGGAAGCCCATCCCTCCCCCTTAAAAAGGAACTGGATACAGTGGTCTGTGATTCATGCAATAATCTTTGCTGTTAGAGCAACATCATCTCAATAGAAGTTTTGGAAGTAATCTTCTGGGCAAACTCCTTCGAAGACACTGAAACCACCCATTACAGACTACTGCTTGTTGAGCGTACAGTAAGTTGTTGCACTTTTTAATTTTCCTGTTATATTAAGAGTGTGTCATTTACTGAATGGCCCTTGAAATGGTTGTTGTTTTTTTTTTCCTGGAAAGGAAACTTACCGTTTCATTTTCATTGCAAAGGAGGGCCCTACGCTATTCAGAATTTATTTTTCTTGTTGAAGCCTCTTCCACTCATTTGGAGCTCAATTTAAGAGAAAAATACAGGATGGGCTTCGCTTTATCAGCCTCCCACACCCACTCTAGGAGCATTTCCCAGTAACTGAGAGGAAAGTGACCACAACAAAAGGTTGGAAACAAGATGCCAAGCTGCCGTGCCCGGAGGCAGAGCCACGCTCTGAACCTGAGCGCTGCCAGAGCCGGAGGCAGTTTATGTGCAGGTAGGTGCATGCACTCCGTGCTCTTTAAAAAGAGAGAGACAGAGAGAAACAGCTAGGGGAAAGTGCGTGCCATTCAATCCACTGCAATAAAAACCGAGGCTTAAGTTTTCAAGAGTGAGTGACAGGCGAGGGGCCTGCGGGTATGAGCGAAGCTCCACGCTCAGCCGTCGGCCGGGTCCTGGAGACGTTGGCCCTGTGTACGTGCAAGCAGGGCCATGAAGCTTCTGTTTCAGCCTCTCTTTAAGAGGGGCAATGGGCAAGGCTTGGGATGAGTTGGATCTTTTTCCTCTTTCTGCAGAAAGCTCCCTTTGTTGCATTTCTACACATCTAGCGTTGGAGGTGATAACACCAATAGCTATCTGAGATCTGTGCTCTTAAGAGGAAAAACATGGCCGACAGCATCTGGGGGAGAGGGGGTCCTGGGCTCAGCTTCTCTCCGTGGAAGAGTCACTGGAGGACCGCATTCATGGGGGAAACACATTTTCCCTCCCTCTCAACAGCCCGTACCCTCTGATTGTTTACTACCTGGTCACTCCCTCAGCAGGTCAGAAGGTTTCTTCTTCAAAGCAGGTAGGATGTCTTCGCTCCCCTTCACCCACCTGGCTACCATGGGATGCTGCTTCTGCCTGAAAGAAAGAGGGACGCGTGGCATTCACAGGTGTTTACAAAGAGACTGACCCTTAATGATTCCCCCCAGGGTTAGGGCCCTAGCGCTCACCTTCCAATCCCTGGTAATCTGGCACGGTGCCCAGAATAGACCAAAGGCTCAAGGAGTGGTTTAAGAATTAAATTGAAGCCCCAACCACAGCCCCTCCTATAGAATTCCCACCCTCGGGAGCTCAATAGTAAAACACCCTGAAGAGAGTGAGTTAACTCACCCCCATTGAGGCCCACACTCAACTGACCAGCAAACAGGGAGGCAGGAAGAGGAAGTGCAGAGGAAGTAAACACTGAGCATTGGGAGGGAAGAGTCTAGAATATTTTTACCGCCTGTGGAAATGCATTATTACTGTTGAGTCACAGAACATCAGAGCTGAGAAGACTGTCAAGCCCAAGGCATCTGACACACATTTCTCAAAGGAGGACACGCAGACCTGGGAGGTCAGAGTGACTGGTCTTCATAACACAGATGGCTCAGAGAAAAAACAAAGTCTAAAGTCTTTAAAAGCTAGACCAGAGCTCTTGTCAGCACACCACGAATGCCTTTTCAACCTCCAAAGTTTAATATAACCTGTTCGACACTCTGAAGTTTCCTTTGCAGTCTTCTTTTCTAGATAGCTTCTTCCTACGGTACGTATCTGTGGATCTCCCCACATTTCTGTCTGTCTTACACGCAGGGGCATCCATCCGCCTCCCACTTCCTTTCTGATCCACCAGCTACTATTAATAGTTAGAATACGCACTCTGTTCTCACGTCGGTAGCCCCAGGTATCAACCTGTATAACCTCTTGCACACTCGATTCTCACAGTGTGTTTACGGTGTTTGGCAAACTGTCTTTTTATCACCACCTCTATTATCACCTGTAACCATCACCTGTGAAGGTCCCGCGTCTCCTTCTCTGCCCTCATCAGTCTGCCCCCATCAATCTGAAAGTAAAGTGTGCTTTACCATTCACACTTCATCACATGCGCCAAATTTACAGTATTGTATTCTGTAGCAGGCTTCCTTCTCGAAATTGACTTCATTGTCTATACACACACCCATTTCACATAATTTTATGCCATGTGATTTTCCCCCCTACCAATTCTGCAATCTAACTGGCTTCCCTCATAAAATGTTAAGAAAATAATAGTCGTTTCCAAAAGCTAAGGATGGAAAGAAGGATACAAGATACTCTCCCCTAACTTCTCCTCTCCTCATTCCACAAATAGGCAATATTCCATGCAAACCGTTAGAGTCTTCTTTAGTCTCTGAAAATTGTATCTATTTCTCCAGTTTTCATTATCTTGTTCCAACAATTGGTTGGGAATGTAATCTTAGAAGGGTAATATCTTTACTAAAGTGTAGTCCTTGAAACTACTGAATGGAGAGGTCCACATTCCTCTCTACTTCAAGGCAATAACACACTCATGGAGTGAAGTCATTTATTGCCAATGGTGTGTAGCATTTATTTTCTGGAGATAAAGAAAAGAAAAACACATTTTTGAGAGAGAACGAAGCAGCAAGTACATTGACAGAAAGGTATTTAGTTATGTGACAAACTGCACATCCAGTCTTAGGGACAAAACAATAAGAATGGCAAAAATTAAAGGGAGTTCCTATCATGTCCTCTGAGAGAAAATGCTATCCAAGAAAGAGGGTCTTATAAGAATGGATGATCAAAGAAATCAGCCACAGTAAGCTGGAACACTCTATTCTATCAGAGAGAAGTCAGTATATAAATGACCAGAAAGCCACCAAGTAGAAGAAATAGGTATACAAATAATAAGCATGAACAGAGTCAGAATAGAGTCAGAAGTGGTCTAATGTGGGAACGATCCAGACAAATAATAATAATGGCAATGATAAAATATTCAGACCAATTATAATCATCATCATCAACACAGATAACAGTACAATGCCACATGCCAGCCATTATTCCCAGTGATTTCCATGCGTGTACTTAGTCAACCCTCACCCCGAGCCCACGAGGCAGGCATCATCATTATTTGCATGAGGAGGAAACTGAGACACAAAGAGGTAAAGTGACTCACCCAGCTTCCCAACAGCTGGCACAAGGCAGTAGTGCCCCTGTGAAGCTCCCGTGCCTACCCTCTCTGCCACCTTGACCAAGGTCCTCCAGCTTTAGCTGCATCAGAGTCCCCTGGAAGGGTCAGAGTTTCCAATTTCAGTAGCTTTGGGATGGAGCCTAAGAATGTGTGCATCCAACAGTCTCCCAGATGATGCTGGGAAAGACACAGAAACACACAGTTGAAATCGACCACACTATGATATACAACATACCATAGTAGAATGTGGATATGTGGAATATATCATGTGGAATGATAGCAACAGCTTTCCCCTCTTAATGAAGACCCTAATCCCTTCACTTTCCCTGAGCATTTCCCTGTTGCACACAGGCACTGAGAACATCTGGTTGTTAGTTTTCAGAAATGTCTAATCTCTACCATCCTCACAGATGATTGTCAACTACCTAGTGGGCTGGTGATAAGTACTGATATTTTAAAGCACGAAAGAATGATCCCCACTACCACGCCACTACCACGTGGTGCAAAACTGATTCCTTCTAAAACGTTAGCACTCTGTTGAGTCAAATTTTGGGAGTTTTTAATTTGTCCGTCCTGATGAAAACTTCATTCTGTATTCCCTGGTGTGCAGAAAAGTAACTGATTTTCACCCACAGAAAAATAGTTAATAACCAAATAGGGAGGCAGCAGAGATCCTTCAACCGAAACTCAAGTGGTGATATTCCACATACCGTCAGAGGGAATGCAATCCAAATCAAACCAGAACTTTGGATTTCCAGACGAAAATTGCAATTTGAGGGGATCTGACTTGAAGTTCTATCAAAACAGTTTCCTGTTTATGAGAAAAGTTGCTTTAAAAGATTTCTTGGATATCAAATATTTCTAACAAAACATTTTTTGGATGATCTGTCTCTCGACTATGAGTCCAACATACCTGGATTAAATTTCACTTTAAGGAACCACTGTTTGAGCTACTAAGTAGAAAAAGAAATGCTCGACAAGAATGTACTTGGGGTTGACTGAACTCAAAAGGTTTAAAAATAATTGAAAATAAAATCAATGAGGCTTGGCTATCCTCTCTTTGGATCCTGTGACTGTGGGCACACAGATTCATGTGCTGGGACCTTTGGCCTCCTGCCATATTCTTCCCTGCTCTTCAAAGCAGTCTGGGACTCGCTTCAGTGGTTTGTCTGACTGTTCTTAATGCAGTTCTCAACTCCATCCATGTTAGCTGAGGACACAGATCACTTTTCCCAGGTAGCCTCAGAAATGGACATGTCTACCAAAAAAAAAAAAAAAAGGTGGATGAAGTTGACTCTCAGCAGATTCCAAAGAGGGGCTCTTTCGTTCTTATCTGCCGGGAAAATGACTCTTTTCTTCTGCAAACCCATTTCCCCCCACAGGCCTTTGAGAACTGAGGATGGCTGGTAGGAATAGAAGCTTCTGGAAAGCCATGGAATTGGTCTCTCTTCTCCATAAGAATCTTGGGAAGCAGCAGTTGAGATGATGTCAGATTTGCACCTGAGATTCCTCTGTCTTGCTGTATGTTTTGAAGATAAGAACTTGGATTCTAGTAGACAAAGCTGTGGTAACTGTTGGTTGTTGTAGCTGGTTGTGGCTTCCAGTTATTTGCTGTCCCTTTCTGTGAGGTCCATCTAGAACGAATCCTTCCCCGGGTCTGTCCCTGAGGGTAGGGAATGAAGAATCTGTTTCCATCCTTTAGTGTCAGATGTGGTCATGTGACTGTGTTAGCCAATGGGGTGTGAGCCTCAGTGACTGCTGCCTGGCAGGGTCTCCTGTCAGTCTCAGATTGGGCTGCTCCTTCTGGTGAATGGGGGAAGGGAGATGCCAGCAGCCAAGCTAGAGCTGAGCCAAAGCTGATTTGCAACATGGGTGAGAAACTCTTATACCTTAAGCCACTGGGTTCTTAGAACTGATTGTTGCTGAAGCAAAATCTAGTGGAAGCCTGACCACACGGACACACTTCCTGTAAGTTATTGGATTTTAGTATGATAGGAGAAGACAGGATGCAGGGGGCAGGGAGGGAAAAATTAGGACCTGAGGTCCCAGGTGGGGAAAAACACCTACTCTGGAACAATGCTGGGAGTGTCTAACCACAGCAAACTCCCTTAGGTGTAAGGTTCCTGTAAGGAATGTAACAGACTCCACCTACTCCCCCTTGGGTTTCCCTCAGGAATTTGACAAAAGACCCCAGTATGGCCATAGACCACCCCTCATACAATGAAAACCAATCAGGGATGGACCATCCAGGACCTAGAGCCAATGAGGAATACACAACCCCTCACCTAGAGCTATCAAGCCAATATGGGTAGAACTTGAGAAGGAACAAGGAGGAAGGGGTGGGGGAAGGCTGACCAGAACCTTCCAAAACAAGGACCCTCACCTATAGTCCTCAGGCATTCACTTTTGAATGTCCCCTCTCTGTAAAGAGAGCTTTCCTACCATTCTTCCTTTCTAATCTTATACTCTAACAAATTTTCGCCTGTTGCTCATTTTGGGCCCACCTCTTCTTTCTGCAAAGTGGCAAAACAAATCCCACGTATTGTGGTAAAAAATCCTGGAACGTTAGGATTATATGCCTGACCTAAAAGATACTGTATTTAAAGGAAATATATAAAGTCTTAGAACACTTCTACTGTAAATTCTGAATGTTGGTCTATGAATAAATACTCAGTAGAGAAAGAAACCCAGATCTAACAAGATTCCAGTAGGAAGAAAGATTCGCCTGACCTATAAGGACAATTAGGAAAGGTGAATAAATTCTCATTAAATTGCTTCTAAATTTTTTTAATGTTTTTTTAATTTATTTCTAGGAGAGAGAGAGAGAGAGAGAGAGACAGCGTGAGCAGGGGAGGGTCAGAGAGAGAGGGAGTCACAGACTCTGAAACAGGCTCCAGGCTCTGAGCTGGCAGTCAGCACAGAGACCGACGTGGGGCTCGAACCCACGAACCATGAGATCATGACCTAAGAGAAAGTCGGACGTTTAACCGACTAAGCCACCCAGGTGCCCCAAATTGCTTCTAAATCAACATTTAAGTTTATCTTGACAAGACAACTTCTCAGGGCAGAGAGAAGGATAGAAGGGCCTTAGATGCTATATCACTCTAATATTCTGTCAAGCAAGAAGCCCTTAGTGAAGGCGGCCTCAGAACCCATGATGAGAGACACACGTTATCATTACTGACAACTTTCATTTGGGAAAGGGGCTACTTTCCAAAGCAATTACAGACAGTATTATATTTAATCCTTCTCTTTCCCTCGTGAAGAAAGCATTTTCTCGAATTTCTAAATGAGGAAATGAAGTTTAGACCAGGTCGTTGACACATATTCACAGAGTTCACACATGGAGGACCTTGATGGCAAATGAGACCTGTCTCCAGAGCTGTGTCCCTGTCTAGCCACTGTGACCCTCTGTCATCAAATTCAACTCATAAAGAGCATCTCTACACATGATGAACTTTCTTTTTTTAAAAAATCTTTTTAACATTTATTCATTGTTTGAGAGACAGAGAGAGACAGTGTGAGTGGGGGAAGGACAGAGAGAGAGACACACACACAGGATCCAAAACAGCCTCCAGACTCTGAGCTGTCAGCACAGAGCCCGACGCAGGGCTCGAACCCACAAACTGGGAGATCATGACCTGAGCGGACGTTTAACTGACTGAGCCACCCAGGTGCCCCTACACATGGTGAACTTTCATGAAGCATAATGGAAGTTCTTGCTCACTACATGTTAACATCCGTTACAGAATAAATTGCTAGGATTGATTTATTGCTGATATTGTGCCAGACCTTATAGAGGGACCATGTATTAATTTGAATTCTCACATCAATTCTGAAAGAGGTACTGCTATTTTTGGAGGATTCCAGGTTAGGAAACTATCATGCAGCACATGGTTTGCTTAAGCCTGTGTTCCATGCTTCTCCTCTCTACACTGTGATGTCTCTAACTTCCATGAGCCTCAGATCAACCAGAGGTCTTGAAACATGGCTGTGACCCACCCTGAGTTTCTTTTTTTGTTTTTTTCTGTTGTTGTTGTTTTTTTTTTTTTTTTTTAGTTTTTCTTAATGTTTGTTTATTTTGAGAGAGAACACATGCACTGGTAAGGGAGGGGCAGACAGAGAGGGGAACACAGAATTTGAAACAGGATCCAGGCTTTGAGCCATCAGCACAGAGCCCGACATGGAGCCTGAATTCATGAACCATGAGACCATGACCTGAGCAGAAGTAGGACGCTTAACCGACTGAGCCACCCAGGCACCCCACTGAGTTTCTGATTCAGTGGATCTAGACTGGAACCCGAGGATGTGCATTTCTAGTGAGTTCCCAGGTGATGCTGGCCCAGCTGGCCTTGAGATCACACTTGGAGAGGGTGACCCACGCTAGGTACCGCCTAATGAATTATGTAAATTACGTAGGAAATTCCCAAGCACATAAATTGGGTTGCCTCAAACATTCATTACTTTTGAACAAAGGAATGGCCCTTCGGTGTAAGAAAGAAGAGAAAGTCAGTGGGGTTAAATATACAATTATGGTAGCTGCCCAGTGGAGTTTTCAATTGCCAGGAGAAGTGTCCCAGGGGATAGACGTTCAGGTACATTATCTTGGAGGTGAAACATGAATGTTGGGGAAAAAGGAAAGTAATTAATTGAAAATTTCCCCAAAGTCTCTTCCCTGGATGGTGGGTATCATTCTGTTCATTGCCCAAGAATGTCAGAGGCCTAAGGTGTGAGCCTAGACTCTATGGCTGAAAGAGTTAGAGCTGAAAGGTCTTAGCAGTTTTTGTTCAGCCTTCCCCCAAGTGCATGGTGCAGGTATTTCACAGATAAACGGATCTGTGCTCAGATAATTCGGGGAAGTTTTGCCTACCGAGCACCCAAACAGCTCACCATCTATACCCATCGGAGATTGATATCTCATGTTCATATATTCCAAAGTCTGGGAAGTCCTGCCGAACTATATCTGGCATTTCTATAACACTTTGAGGAGCGCCGATTCAGTTTACACTCTGTACTTTATATCTGGGAGGAAATTGGATCAGAAAGGCTGAGTGACTTGTTCAAGGTCACTGAGCCAGTGGCTGAGTGAGGGATGGAAGTAAGCAAGGCTTTGTGCTTGTCTATACGTTTTACAGGCAGGTATCTGTCTTTGTTGTGATGAGTTAACCATCTCACTGGATCCTGAAGAGGGGGTACCATAGAAGAGGGTGAATCTGTCGCCCCCCCCACCCCCCGCCACACACACACACACACACACACACACACACACACACACACACACACACACACTCATACCCCAAAAGTGGTAGAGTCAGTACCACTCAAAAGCTCATTTGAAATGTCGCTTCTTAAGTTTCACACTTCAGCTGATGAATCACAACTTCGCAGGTGCTGACCCCGATACCTGTGTCTTAAGAAGAACCCAACTTCCGAAAGGATTATATGGCCAGAGTTGGTCAGCAGTGGCCTGACGGGTCGACAAAGTCTTTGTTTCACCCTCACATCCATTGAAAAACCATCAAGGACTCCTTTAAAGACAGGCCCTGCATTTTGCATTGCATGTGAGTGTCTAATGATCCAATTTGCCTCTGTGGTCGAATATTTAGCCTTTTCCCTATGTTTCCATTCCATTATTATTGTTTCAAATTCCATAAGTACTAAAAAAAAAATCCTTTTCCATCTCTCAATGTGGTTTTGCATAGTTATACCCTTTACCCCTCAATGCAGATTCTTTTTTTTAACTTTTTTCACTCCGTAGAACATCAACCCTTCTCTACTCGGCAAAAACAAGTTTAAACAGACACAGGGTTCAACAGGAGACTCATTTTCCTTTTTCCATGGCAAAGACTCCAAGCACTGGAAGAAGGCAGGAGTATCATTTGCAGAATATTTTGGTAAAGACAGTTTAATTTCAAGCCTTTTATTTGTGAAAGAGCCGGCTAACCTAAATAAAACATTATACATCTGTCTGTTGTTACAAGTGACCAACTTAGCTGAACGTTATTATTTAATAACAGCTAACTTTCCTATAGAGTAAGAGCATGCAGTAACTAAACAGCAAATGGAAATTTCCTTTGGTTTACCACCCTTGGCCTCTCCGTGCTCCGACATGTGAAGAACTTGGGTAATAAGCATACTCTCCCCTCTAATCACAGCATGGCTTGGACATGCATTGTTGTGGAATGACTGGTAAAACAGGAAAATTTATGTCTGAGGGGGGGAAAAAAAAACCAAGGCGAATTGTATTGCATTAGCCTCCCTAATGCACTGCCCCTGGTTTTCTCTTCAGGGAAGAGAGTTCTTTAACTAACTCATGGATACACACTATTCTTGTCTGGATGAGTTCAAATGCAACACAGAGAAGGCGGTTCAACAGTGTCCTGTTCAGATTTTAGCTAAGGAAAAGAAAATGCAGAGGGTTTGGGTTTGTCTGACTGTAACCTGAAATACGTTAGAATGGAAGGCATCTGCTTTTGCAGACAGCGCTTGTGGAGAAATAAATCTTTTATTTGGTGTATTCTGTCTAATAAAACTCAAGCTGAGCATAGTTGGAGCATTAAAAGTGGGAGGAAAACAATGGGAAGCCAGCCAGGGGATTCCTTTTCTATAACCTTCATCTCAGTACTATTCGCTAGAGACCAGAGCACTGTGTTGTTACAATGTATCATTACATCAAACTTTCACATTTAATGATTTCCCCCTTAATGAATCTCTCACTCACTGAGACATTGAATCCACCACCTTTAACCCTTCCCATCTTTCTTTGCCTCACATATATAATATTTTTACTATAAGAAATGCATAGAAATATAAAAAGAGTATCACATTATAAATCTACATACCGATTTCAGGCTGCCTTGTTTTTCTGGCTGCACGGTGACCGCTTTTTCTTCTGTTTAGAATACATTTGGAATTGTTGGTCTCTATCAATTGATGATTAATGGCCTTGGGGGTGATTCACCTGGACACAAGAGTGGAATTCTTCTCTTGGTTGATTTCCACGCACATTATTATCATAATTGGGATTTCATCCCAGACAAAGGAAATCAGGACTTTCGCTTGATTTGGAACCTGATTACTTAACAATGGGATGGGTGTCCAAAGGTTTTGAAATTCAGTCTCACTGTCAGTCTCAACTTTGACCACATTTCTCTGATAGAGAATCTGGATATCACAGGATCTCAGGGGAACACAGTTTATACCCAAATTCTTGGATTGTGGTCAATTGACTTGAAGGAATCGTCATATTTCTGAGCTGTCTGCTTGTCCCAAAGTTGAAAACATAGGTGCTTATGATCACTGAGTGATAATAAGAAAATCTCAAACTTCAAAATCCCTTTCCATCCAATCAAAGTCTGATATGCTTGACAGTTAACCAATCTGCATCAGTAAACAGCATAAGAAGACACTTTCTAACCATCTATAGTTAATTTGCTGGAGGACTATTAGCCCAATTTTGGAGTTTTTATGGGCTACCAGGTGGAATATGAGATTCCCAATCAAAAATGAGCTTCAGGTGGGCCACCAATGATTTTCTAGGATAACTATGTCCCATGCAATATTTGGTATATATTTATACTAAAATTATTTTCTGTTTATCTGAAATCCATAAGTATGTACTATATAGATATAGTACAAAGGAGACCTATATTTAAAAAATAATTTTTAATGTTTATTTATTTTTGAGAGAGATACAGAGCATGAGCAGGGGAGGGGCAGAGAGAAGGAGACACAGAATCGAAAGCAGGCTCCAGGCTCCGAGCTGTCAGCACAGAGCCCGACATGGGGCTTGAACTCACAGACCGTGAGATCATGACCTGAGCCAAAGTCAGATGCTCAACCAACTGAACCACCCAGGTGCCCCAAGAGACCTATATTCTTATTTTCTAAACCTGGCATCTGTAGGGAAGAGCAAAAGTATGCTCATGGGGAGCTCGGAAGGTCAAAAACTGTAAAGACAAGGTTTAATGCACAGACATTCTTAGAAGAGCAGCCAGTACTGAGAGCTGTGCAGTAAATGTAACCATTGTCGGATGAGAAAGAGAGGGGCCATTTCATGCCTGATTCACCAGAAAGTGTCAGACCATCTAGCCGGCTGGCCTCAGTTTTCATCTTTTAGCTTGGGGCCCTTCCCCACTTTTGCATTATGGTCCTTTTGGTCAAAATGCCTTCTCAGAATGGGTTTACGCAGATAAGAATTTAAAAAATATGATTACAGGAGGGCCTGGGTAGGTCAGTTAGTTAAACGTCTGACCCTTGGTTTCGGCTCAGGTTATGATCTCACAGTTTGTGAGCTTGAGCCCCATGTCCGGCTTGATGCTGACAGCACAGAGCCTGCTTGGGATTCTCTCTCTCTCTCTCTCTCTCTTTCTCTCTCTCTCTCTCTTTCTCACTCTGCCCCTCCCCAGCTTGTTCTCAATAAATAAACAAACAAACAAACAAACATTAACAGAAGAAATGTGATTACAAATGATACTGGTAAAGCACTTAAAAACACAACTGGGCTTCTTTTTCAACCATTGATAAGCACTAACATTTTGAAGGTGCGGTGAGCAGAAACGGTATTTCGAATCTGGGAAACAACTGTACTGTAAAGTGGAATTTTCCGGTTCCCTCTGATACCCATTGTCACCAAATCCCAGGTGGGGCTGGAAGGATTAGTGTGCTCCCCATTCATAGTGAAAAAGTATACATTTTAGTTAGAGGTGACTGAGAACGAGCTGTTCCTCCCCTGCCCCAGCCTAGGCTGTAGACGTTCTACCCCTAACCCGCCCAGGCTCCATGGACCTGGCTTTAAACCCTGTTGTGAATGAGGCCCCCTGGTGCAGCGATTCGGATACTGTCCCAGAAATTAAGCCAACATATTGAGTCCTCCTTGATTGATTTCCCCGGGGACGCTCCTGACATTCGTAACAATATTTGTCTCTTCCGGAAGCACAGCTGGGATACCAAACAGTTAGAAGCACAGTCCATTCCTTCTCCAGCAGGATGTCACCGCACGGCCCGGGGATGGCAGTGACCAGTACGCAGGTGCACATGCGACCCGTGCAACAGTCCCCGGGGGAGACATCCCAGCACCCCTTACTCGGAAGCCACCTTACAGTTTCTTCTTACGTAGAAACAAAGAGGGAAATGACAGCTGAGAAACACACAGAAGCCTTTGTCTTCAGAGCCCGACACTATATTTCTCAGAATTGTGAAGCTGGATTTTTACAGTAAATGTGCTATTCAGGCACATGCAGCTTGATGTTACCACGATTTCATCATCACTCTTACCAAGAAGAAAGCAAGCTTTCTCATCTACAGAGAGTTGCTCCCCTTTTATAAATCTTCCTACTGCTGCCAGGATAAATCTTGCACACCTTTGTGAAGGTAAAGCTTCCACTAAGCCCCAGCTCTTGCTCCCTCTTCATCTTTCTTCCCTTCAGGATGTAGCCTCAGTGCCTTTTCCCCACGAGTTCAATGCCCTTGGGGCTCCTTGTCTCCCACACGACATTCCTTCCTAAAGGGTCTCATTCTCCCCTTCTCGGTGAACTTCTTCCTGTTCTTTAAAAGTCAGGTTGAATATTACCTCCTCTGTTCTTAAAAAAAAAAAAAACTTTCTTCATAAACAGCGTAAAGGTTAAGCGTACAGGGCCCTGCTTCTGTTAATCGTAACTGTGTGACTTTCGACAGCTTACTTAACCCCTCTGTGCTCAGCTTCTCATCTGCAGAATCATGACAATAAAAATTCTTACGCACGATGGGGCCGTGTGAGGTTATAATACATAAAGCACCATAGCTCGCTGCCTGCTCACACTAGTTATTATAGAAGCGCTACTATCATTAGGTGTTAACTGTAAACAGAACATTCAGAATATGATGTACCAAAAAGAAATTACATTTCACACAGATAACAGGAATGGGTTCTTATTTTGATTATAGCAAGTTCTTGTAAATGGATTAAAAAAAACCATTGCCCCCCTTCAAACAGCAATCTTTATAAACATACACTTCGAAAAAAATTAGGGGTGCCTGCGTGGCTCAGTTGGTTAAGCATCCAACTTCGGCTCAGGTCATGATCTCACGGTATGTGAGTTCCAGCCCCGCATTAGGCTCTGTGCTGACAGCTCAGAGCCTGGAGCCTGCTTTTGGATTTTGTGTCTCCCTTTCTCTCTGCTCCTCCCTTGCTCACACTCTGTCTCTCTCTCTCAAAAATAAATAACATTAAAAACAATTAAAAAGGTGAAAGGGGGACGCCTGGGTGGCTTAGTCGGTTAAGCGTCCGACTTTCGCTCAGGTCATGATCTTGCGGTTCGTGGGTTCGAGCCCCGCATTGGGCTCTGTGCTGACTGCCAGCTCAGAGCCTGGAGCCTGTTTCAGTCTGTGACTTCCTCTCTCTCTGACCCTCCCCTGCTCATGCTGTCTCTCTCTCTCCTAGAAATAAATAAAACATTAAAAATTTTAAAAATAAATAAATAAATAAAAAGGTGAAAAATCTGAAGATATTTCAATACTTGTTCCTTCATTTGTACACCAAGAGATTGCTGAGCACCTGTTATGTGCTAAGCTCTGCACCGGGTGCTGGAGATCAAACAGGGAATAAGGAAGACAAGCATGGTGCTTGCTTTGCTGTGGTTTATAACAGAGCAGGGAAGGGAGCTACTAAAGAAGCCAGGAGATGAATGGTTAAAGGTACGTGTGGGAAGCCCTAGGGAGAAATTCAGGAATGGATGAGAGACTCGAACACAGGGTGTGTAGTACATTGTCGTCGGGGGTCCCAGGAAACCTTCCCTGGCATTAAGGTGGGGACATAAAGAACGAAGAGCCCTTGGCAGGTAGGTAGGCGGGCTTGGAGGGAGATGAGTGTTCTAGCCAGAGGCACACATGGTATTTGCCAAGGCCCCAGGTGGCATGGAGCCTGCACCTTCCAGGAAGTTGGGGAGTGGAGCAGAGCCAGGCAGGAGCTCGGGGGAGAGCCATGCCATGCAGGACCTGGGGTGCTCCTTGCGGACCACTCCTGTCATCCTAGGGGAATGAGAAGCAGCTCAGGCTTTCAATCAAGGAAGAGAGGATCACACTTGCTTTTAAAGTCATCATTATTGACACAGCACGTGGGATGAGTTGGAAGAGGCTGGAAGCCTGGAGAGCTGGTGCTTTCAGTCATCCAAGCGGTAAATACCGGCGCGTGGACAAGGACAGCGTCCGCAGACTGAGAGGAGCTGCGGGCTCCAGAGTTCTGTGTTGCAGACAGAAGCAATAGGCACTTCTAACAGGTGGGGGGCGGGGAGCAGGTGACGTCTCCAAAATGACTCCTGATCTCCTGGCATGAAAACAATGTGGATGGGATGTGAGAAGAGGGGTGGTTAAAATGAACATACTCACAGGGCCCTGGATCTTCCACTGGAATTTAAAAATCCTTCATATGTTCTCCGATACCCATGCTGTTCGAAGATTTTGATATTATATGTGCGTGGAGCTTACTCCAGGGCACAATCTTAGCACAGAAGCAGGAAACAGGCCCTCGAGGGGCGAGGTCTGGGGGACTGCTCTGGGGTATGGGTTGGACGGACATGAGCCGAGATAAGACCCGGGGTCTGGGCTGAGGTTCACCAGAGAGGGCCGGGCAGGAGGGATGTCTTCAATGTTTACTCCTGCAAATGGAATTTGAAACGTGCACGTGGATGAGACTCTCCCAGGCATGGAGTGTGGGAGAAGCAGTCCTGGTCTGAGCCTCGGGCAGCCCCAGGGACTGGCGAGTAGGAGGTGCTGGCAAAGGAGACCCAGAAGCCGCCGGTCCAAGAAACAGCTTTTCGCCGGTCAAGTCATCACAGATTTTTAAAGACATGTCGACAGCCCAACCTATCGCCCATGCTCAGATAAACAGCTTTACATACGGCTTCTGATAGAGTCACTTGCACCTCTTTTTCTGCTGGAAATTGACAATGTTACACTCAAAGTTCAAAATTGTTCATTTAGGGACTCCTGCGTGGCTCCGTTGCTTAAGCCTCCAACTTTGGCTCAGGTCATGATCTCACGGCTCATGAGTTCAAGCCCGGCATTGGGCTCTGTGCTGACAGCTCAGAGCCTGGACCCTGCTTCCGATTCCCTATCCCCCTCTCTCTCTGCCCCTTTCCTGCTCGTGCTCTGTCTCTCGTCCTTTCAAAAATAAATAAACATCAAACATAGAATAAAATAAAAACCTCTTTATTTATACTCTTTGACCCAGTGACTTTATGTCTAAGAATTAATAAGTGTGAGTTGAGATTATGTGCAAGAATGTCTTCTACATTAGTTACAATATTGAAACATTCAGATCAACTTGCATCGCCAATAAGACAGAAGTGGCTTAAAATGTATAAAATGTTTATAAGCTAAGATAGTGTGGGGTCTTTAAAAATGAAGGCAAAACACTAAACGTGTTCCACTGAAAACAGGAATTTGATAAAGCGGGACATACGCGCATTTGTTCCATGTGTCTCTCTCCAGGTAAGATTAAAACGAAATGCGTCTAACATGTCCGTAGCAGTTATCTCTTCAAAGGAAAACAAAATCAGGAAGGTTTTCAACTAGACTTTCCATTTTATGGAGTTAATCTGAAAATTCAATTTCCCTAGTACAGACCATTCCCAAACATTCCAGATTTTACTATAAATGAGAAGTATGCACTGTGCCCTACTGAGAAACTTTCCACACAATGTTTTGGCCAAACCATATGAAATAATTTACTTTCAGAGACGTTTAGATTGTACAACCCCAAGAACCTAGTGTTCAGTAAGTGTTCAGGGTTATTATTCAAGGTTATTATTTTATGTCAGCTGAAGGCTTCATTTAATCCACTGGGTCGGAGGAATTTGCATTTCACCCAACAGGCATGCTGAGCAAGCAGGTTTCCTTCCCCAAGCCTTTGTTCGGGCAGGTCCCTTTACCCCAAATTCCTTTTCTGTGCCCTATGTCTGGCAAACTCCTATTCATCCCTCAAAGCCCAGCTGGAATGCCCCTTCCTTCAGCTTCCAGGGAGAGTTCCCCTTGTTCATTTCCTCTGCCTTTTGCAAGTGGTTCACACCTCGCAGTAATAATTGTGGCTGTGGTGATGTGCTTGAGACTCCTCTTTCTCCTTAAACCGGGCTCAGTCAGGGGGTGTTTCATTGAATTTTTTTTTAATTTAATGTTTATTTATTTTTTTGAAAGAGAGACAGAGAGACAGCGCATGAGCGGAGAAGGGGCAGAGAGAAAGGGAGACGCAGAATCGGAAGCAGGCTCCAGGCTCTGAGCTGTCAGCACAGAGCCCAACGTGGGGCTCAAACCCACAAGCCATGAGATCATGATCTGAGTCAAAGTTAGACGCTTAACCGACTGAGCCACCCAGGCACCCCAAGGGGGGTTCATTTAACTTTTAACCCTAAAGCCAACACAAGTACTGCCACATGGCAGAGACGTTATGTTAGAGGGAAGAGCGGGGTAACCAAAGATATGCAAGTGAACTCCTAGCTGTCCAGACTTAGCATCCGATGAAGCTTATTTAAAGATATGCCAGCTGATGTTTTGGGTCAGAGGGGAGGCCAGTCCAAAGCCTGGCACATCAGAGAGAAGAGAGTACAAATGTGCCACTGACTTGAATCACTGAACTAGCAACAAAGGTTTAGATTTCCAATTTTGACTCATAGCTCAAAGAATATCCTACAATATCCTGTCTTGAAGAGAAAATGGCTCTTACGTTTCTCTCACCGATAACACTGACAAGCACAAGGGCATAAATGTATTCAGTTGAGCCTAACCCAATTACTTTCTATGTGTCTCCTGTTCTGCACACTGGCCATCATAAGTTAAAGCCTTTAAGATCCCTTTGAGCACTAGCTCTCTGTTTGATTCCTCACAACAGAGGGCTCTGACATTTTGTGCCTCAGGAATCCAAGAGCCAGGACGGAACTGAAATATTCAAACTGAGTTTCTACTTTATCCTTTTCAATGTTTGTTTATATGTTGTGCATCTTTAAAAATGTGCATAATGCTAAGTGTCCATCAACAGAGGAATGGATCAAGAAGATGTGGTTTATCTATACCATGGAATACTACATGACAATGAGAAAGAATGAAATCTGGCATGTGTAGCAACGTGGATGGACCTTGAGGGTGTTATGCTGAGCGAAATAAGTCAGGCAGAGAACGACAAATACCATATGTTTGCACGTATAGGAGGATTAGGAGGAACTTAACAGAGGACCATGGGAGAGGAGAAGGGGAAAATAGTGGGGGAGAGGGAGGGAGGCAAACTATGAGAGACTCTTGAATGCCAAGAACAAACTGAGGGCTGATGGGGGTGGGGGAGAGGGGAAAGGAGGTGATGGGCATGGAGGAGGGCACTTGCGGGGATGAGCACTGGGTGTTATATGGAAACCAACTTGACAATAAACTATTTAAAAAAGTAAATAAACAAAAATGTGCACTGAAAAAAGAAAAGAAAAAAAAGAAAAAGAAAAAGGTGCATAATATATTAGTACATACTAGTATACGTATATTAGTACAAATATGTACAAAAGGGTGTGTATTGTTCCTGTAAGTCCGAAGTGTTCTTGTGGGGGGGTGGGGTGTATGTGTGTATGGTGTGTGTGTGTGTGTGTGTGTGTGTGTGTTCTTGTGTATTTATGGTGTGTGTGTGGTACGTGTGAGGGGCAGGAGACTGTACATTTTTGAATCCAGTGTTTATTATTATTTTTTAATGTTTATTTATTTTTGAGAGAGGGAGCCAGAGAGAGAGGAAGACAGAGGACTCAAAGTGGGTTCTGTGCTGACAGCAGAGAGCCCGATGTGTGGGTTGAACTCAGAAACCATGAGATCATGACCCAAACCAAAGTTGGACACTCAGGACTGAGCCACTCAGGCGCCCACAATCTGATGCTTTAGACCAGTGCTTATTACACCTTAATGTGCAGACCGATGTCCTGAGGATCCTGTTAAAATGCAGATTCTGATTCAGAAGATCTGCGCTGAGGTCTGGGAACGTGCGTTTCTAACAGCCTCCCAGTGATGAGGTGTGCAGTTAGCCCTGATTTGCAATCAGCATTTCGTAACCAGAGTTCCTCATCTGAACAACACAACACAGAACACAGAGAATGGGTTCAGTGACCCTTTTCTCTCCCACAGATGGCCATCACCAGCTGCTTTCCCTCACAGAACTCTATTGAGAAAGAGCTTTCTTCTTTTCCAACGTCGGTCCTCTTTTATGAGAAGCATAGCTAGAAACCAATGTTTTGACCATTCCTAATCATCAAAGGTCCTTTGGTATTAGTACTAAGCAGAAGAAAGCTAAGTCAGAAGTTTCTGATGCGTAAAAGCTACCTCCATCCGCCCTCACCCTGATGGGACCCTAGTGTTGAAAGTCAGTGGGTTACAAACTTTCTTTGTCCAAAAGAAGAGGAGAAAAAAAACCACATGGACATAGATAGTGCTCAATGAATATTTGTGAGTGAAAACACACATGCATACACACACAATATTGACAAAATGGTTCTCTTAATTTGCAGAGTCCCCATAGCCATTCATGTGTGTCCTTGTACAACATTCAAAAGACTACTTTGGTCCAATTTGAACCACATGCCTTAGCTTAGTTTCTGAGCTACTTTCTACGAGGCAATAGTAATTGTAAACCCATTCTCCAATATCTGCATCTTCTCTGCTGTGGGACTGGTATCAAGGAAGAGTGACGTGTAATTGAATGGGAACAATAACTTCCTCCGGATCTAGGCCCACGTCCCACACAAACATAATGCAACCCACAGAGCTCAGACTCAGTGCCTGAGATCAAGTTTTCAGGATTAGCAAGGACAGTGGGGTGGATGAAAGAGAAATCCTAAAGGGCCATTACATTGGCCGTTTGACATGAGTTGGCCCCCAAATTACATCTAGTTGACCAATTCTTCATGTTCTATCTTGGATCCATCTTCAGCCCTATTTTCAGTCAAGAGATCCCAGTTTCAGAGGGAGGAATGGGGAACAAGGTTCTGGTTGCAAACCTTGGGCAATGTTTTGTGTGTTTCCTGCACGCTGTCTCTTGTTCCTTTTTGATCATTGGTAGATATTGCTCATGGAACAAGAAAAGCCAAATTACTGTCTTTGGGTCGTGAGGAAGGACAAAAGGTTTTGCTGAGGAGAACTGGCTTGCATCACACAGCCAAGCCTTGAGGAACCCTAGGTTACATCAATATCCCGTGAAGCTGCCCCTCTCACTTCTCACTCCTACTGCCTTGGTTTAGAGGCACATACCTTCTTTCTTTGGTGACCACAGGAGGCTCATAACCAGGTGCCTGTCCCCAGTAGCCAGTCCTCTAAGGCATTCGCCATGGTGCAGCCCTGATGATCTCCTGAAATCTCTCCTCCACAGCCCAGCTCAGCAGCCCTAGTTATCTACAAACCAAGGTCTGATCCCCTGACCTTATGAACATGGTGCACGCCTCCATCAGGAGCCACCCCACCTACCTCTTGGCGCCAACTTCTCTGCAGCCTGTGCAAGCCATGCTGAATGACTCACCGTTGCCCAAATGGGCTGGTCTTCTATTGACTGATTTGATACCTTCAAACGTGCCAGGCCATCTGCTAGAAAGCTCTCTCCCTTTCTTCACCTGCCTCCTCCTGTCTACCTTTGAGACCTTGCTCATTCTAGGGATGGGCTTCCCCCATTCTCAAGGGTTTAGCGTTCACCCTACATGCTCCCCCTTCCTTGGAATATTTATCTGAGGGCTGTGGAGCTGTTGGTTTACATCTGTATATCAAATTAACAACAGCCATTAGCTGAGAGTATACATGTGGCAGCACTGGCTTGACAGTTCATATTCCTGAACTCCAAACTTCAGAGTAACTCTGGCAAAACTCCAGTAAAAATAAGGGACTCTGATAAGTTAGGAAGCTCACCTAAGGCCACACAACCAGTCAGCAGTGGTGACAATATTTAGATCCTGGTCTGACTCAAACTCCAGCTCAGGCATCACCCACCATTGCCTCTCATTGAAACATAAGCTCTCAGACCCTATGTGCATGTGCCAGTGTCAAGGTTCCCACAGGCACTTAATGTTTATGAATGAATGAATAAATGGATGAGTGAATGGAAGCAAAGGCAGCTTGGAATCTTCCAGTGCTAGGAGAAGCAACGATGGGTGTTAAAATGAATGCTCCCATGTATTGGTGTATTGATGAGCGAAGCAGAGAAAGAGTTCCTTTGCCTCAGTCAACTTACTGCTGAAAGATGGAGGGGGGACCACGCCTATGAAGCCAGTGTTCCTTGGATCTTCACAGGGCTGCCTTGCGGCACCCTCACCCTGAAGCTGCTGCTATGCCTCTATTCTTTCTTTCTGGGAGCAACTCCACAGCTGGTCAAGCCTGACCCAGTCCACCTCTCTTCCCATACTTCGTTGAGAACCACAACACATCATCTTCAGTTATACCTGCAGACTAATTTTTGTTTCCATCCCCTGCTCCTCTGCCCTTTCTAGGCTTCACCCTGCTCACTGTGCCCCTGGCCTCCTTTCGGACCCTCTTTACTCTGACTCCCTTTTAGAGTCGATCTCCCTTTCAAGAATGAGAATGTGTCTGTGTCAGTCCCCTGAGTCAGCCCTCAAACTGCTTTTCCTGTCTTACATGATAAAGTCTAACCTTGTTACGCAGTGTCTGAGTTTTCTAGGTGAGAGCCCCTGACTACCGTTTTGGGCACATCTCTGGATGTTCACGCCGTCATCCACGCCTCAGTGATGGTGATCTGCACTTCTCTGCACACTGCGTTCTGCCCCACATCTTCCTCCCTGCCTTTGCTCCAAGTGTGTCCACTGCCTGAAAGGCCCCGTCTAGTACCAGAGCCCCCAGTTGAAATCCGTGCAGTTCCCCTGCTAACTCCTCCCACTGGGGGTTCATTTAAGACCTGCTTCTCCTTTACCTCTATAAGGTATCACTACACTCACTCCAGTATCATGACTTTCTCTGAATGTATCCGTCTCCCCTTCTGGATGGTGAGTTCTTTGAGAGCAGGAATTGGGCCATGTTCATCTCCATACCCACAGAAATACAGTCCGTGGCATATAGTAGGTGTTCAAAAAAAAAGTTTTGATAACTCATACTTACGACTCTATAAACGACTCAACCAATGAAACAAGAAATGGATTAATAACCAATCCATAAATTAAAGAATGAATGAAGATCAAAGACATGGCCCAAAACATATGAGTGGTTTCGACATATTTATCATTACATGCGCAGTTTTCTAAATTCTTTCTTTGAAGTGACGTGTAGTCACATATTGTCCTATCTCCGTGGGAAGTGGGTTTCCACTGAGCTACAATTCACCGGGTTCAGGAATGCTTCCTTTCATCTGTCCTGACTCAGACGTTCCCGGAAGCTGGCCTGACCATTTCAGCTTCCTCTGTTGATGACCCTTATGCTGTGATTCACTGATGTCCTCAAAGAGTACATACATGGATGTTCAGATATAGCTCTTCTCCCCAAGGATGGCTTACTTTTCTGGGAATGATTAATCATACCTGTAGTTACTTGAAGCATTAGAAGTTTCAACTAAAGACGTATAGTTAAGTTCACATGTGCTTTGTTTCCTTCCTTATTTACTTCGTTCCCCAGATACACACATACACAAAATTAGCCTGGAAATTGTTGCAGAATCCTATCTATCTTCATTCACTTGGTGGCCATTTTAGCAGCTTTCTCAACACCATCCTTAAGAATTCTAAGGACTTAACTTGAAGACCATGGTAAAATCAGAAGGAAGGGAGGGAAGGCTCATGAATCTGTACAGTGGCTAGGTGTTTCTTCCAATCTCTCCCCCCACCCCCAGTTCTTCCCTTCATCCATCAAACCATCACATTTGATTCCTAGGATTTACTTACTAAAATCAAAGGAACTAAACATTATTTGGGGCAAACCATTACCACCTTCTCAGTCATGAGAAATAGGATCCAGTTTTTAATGCTATTTCTATGACCATTTATTTTTATTTTTTTTTAAATGTTTTATTTATTTCTAGGAGAGAGAAAGACAGCGTGAGCAGGGGAGGGTCAGAGAGAGAGGGAGTCACAGACTGAAACAGGCTCCAGGCTCTGAGCCGGCAGTGAGCACAGAGCCCGACGCGGGGCTCGAACCCACGAACCGCGAGATCATGACCTAAGCGAAAGTCGGACGCTTAACCGACTAAGCCACCCAGGCGCCCCTCTATGACCATTTTAAATAAACTACGGAATGAATGAGTGAGGAAAACTAAAACCACACATAGCCTAGGATTAAAAATGATACCATGGATTTTAAACTCCAATGGGACAGCCCCTCCATCTGGGTCAGTATTTCCTAGAAGCTGTTAGTATTCCCCAGGGACTCCTAATCACCAACATATCATTTATTCACCCATTCACTCTCTCACTCACTTATTCAGCAAGTATTTAACACTATTATAAGAAAAATATGATCTTATGCCTGGTCCTGGTCCTCAAGTTTTATCATCTAATGGAGGAGATGACATATACATGAATTGTTATAACACCAAGCAGAGTAGGATCCTTTCTGGCTAACTCTTAGGGACACGTATAAACTTCTATATTAAACTTATGATGTTTTTTGGTTCACGTGTTTCTCCCATCCCACAAGTCTGTAAGCTACATAAACACAAGGATTTTGTCTTATTCTAATACTCTATATTGTCCTTATCTTACAGAGTGTCTTTCCGGCTGATGTGAATGAATGTAATACATAGAAACATATGGAAAACATCCAAGAAAAGATCGATTCTTTCCAATGAGAAGAATCACAGAAGTCCTCATGCATTTTCTGCAGGAAGAGGAAATAGAAGAAAGAGAGTTCCCTGTGAGTGGAACTGCCCAGGCAAAAACAGTATAATGTGGTTGGCAAAGTACTTTTCTTGAGTAGGTTCATTTGATTGGATCATAGGTTGTATCCATAATTCCAACTACGGCTGCATATAAGAAACATCTGGGGAAATTTTGAAATGCCCTAATACCTTGACTTCCCCACACATCAACTGAATCAGAATCTCTCAACAGGGCGAGGGAAAGGAGCAACATATTATTAGGAGCCTGAGTTTTTGTACTTTTTAAAAATTTGCTATTTGCTTCCAGTGTGTATTGATGCTTAAGAATCACTGTGGTACCTTAAGAAATTTAGGATGAGGACAAATTGAAAGCTATAGTGGCAATAGATTTTAAGTCTCTTGAGGTCAAACTGAAGAGTTTGATCTTTCAACAGGTAAAAAGAAGCCAGGCTCATGTAGCAAGACAGACTGAGATGGGAAGAGTAGATATAGAGAGATTGAGTAGGATGCTATTAATGCAATAAAAATAAAGCAATACATGACCTTCAGGGCACCACCACCTTGGCTTGCCAACAGGTAAGACTCACACACCTATTAGATGTGAAGTGGTGGTGGGGAAATAGGAGCTGGAGGGTCTCTATGGTTTGGTCCCTGGGTGAAGAGGAAGACAAGCATGACAGAGGTATTGAAGGCAACGTGGTGAGATTGGCTCTCATCATGTTTGCTTTGAAGTGTTCTTCTCTGGGAAATAAATTTGGGGCTGGTGATGAAGATTTAGGAATCACCGCATGGGAGCAGAAGTGAACCACATGAGTCAATGGGATCTGTACAAAAGAAAAATACCAAAAGAAGAAGGAAGCTGAGGGCTGAATCTTGGAGACCACCTGCATTGAGGAGGATGGAAGACCTTCTGGCAACGCAGCTGGAGGAAGAGCAGCCAGATGGTTGGTTGGGCAGCCATGTAGCTCATCAGGTGGACAATTAGGGAAACAAGATTTCAGGAAAGAGGACATGCACTAGGGGTCAAAGATTTGAGTGTGGACAGGAGACACTGCTGCCCCCAGGGGTAAGTCCTAGAAAACAGGGGGACACCTGTTTCCCTAAGATAGAAAGGGAAGAAGAAAGGTTACACCTACTCCTCATGTATTTATTGAGCACCCACGATTTTCCAGACCCTTCCAAACACTGGGGACACCACAGTACAAGCAAAATGCTTATTCTCATGAAGCTTCTATTCCAGCTGAGAGAAAGGGGAAGTTAGATAGGAAAAGCTATAGAAAAACATTGAGCAGTAGATGATGAAAGTTGGTGAACTTTGCTCTTAGTCCAGGGAATGGACTAATGATGGTCCTATGGGGAGATAGGAGAAGGGATGAAAGATGTGGAAGAGACCAAGGCTATCTCTCGAGAGGCCAGGAGGCAAGACAAGAGATGAAGGAGTTCAAGCAGCCACAGTCCTGGTCTCTTGGCTACACCTGCTGTGACTTTGCAGATACCAAGGCCGAGCACCCTGGGAGCCCTGGCTGAGTATGAAAGACGGGAGGTGCTAGAGCTGGGGACTGGCGAGGCCTCAGCAGTAAAAGATCACCGGGACTCGGGATTACAAATGCCATGTTAGAAACATAAACATGTAAAAACCACAGAATGTAAATGCTCAAGGTCATGGCACACTCATCAGCTCGTGGAATCCATATGGTAATTGAGCACATTAAGAAGCCTCCTCACTCTGCTATTGAGTTTTAGAAGGGCTATAATTTAGTATCACCAGCTATCAATTAGGCCTGTTTTCCTCATCTGTAAAATGAAAGGGTTGGCCGAAATGGCCTCCAAGCTCTCTTCAGCATGGGCAGCAGTGAACATCAGAGAGCACGCGAAAATCTGAAACTTCATTTACTTCTCTAACGTGTACCTTGAATGTGTAACTACTGATCTCAGAAATGCAGCTGCATAGCTAACACAGCTCTGGGATGACTAAGCCCTTGGCCTTATGGATCATCCTGGTTTTAAAGATAAATTGCCTGTGAAAATACACGCTTAAATTCCAGTGGGAGAAATCTCAGGTGTCATGGGTAATTGAGAAGTTATTGATAGACCATTGGAACAGACTGACAACATTCTTAGAGATGAAGAGGTTCTAATTATTCTCAAGCTGGGGAAATTGATTTGTCAATACTGGGGAAAAGGGGGAGACACTCATTAAAAGATACCAAGGAAAGAAGGAAGGAAGGAAGGAAGGAAGGAAGGAAGGAAGGAAGGAAGGAAGGAAGGAAGGAAGGAAGGAACTAAGAAACGAAAGAAAAGAAATAAAAGGAAGGAATGGAAAGGAAAGAAGAGAAAGGGAAGGGAAAGAGCTTTTCAAATATTACAATGAACAGCTAGGGATATTAAATAGAGTTATGCACATACAAGTCATCTCTCAGAGCAAGAAGATGAATTTACAGCAATCTATGTAGGATCTTTTTCACTCTCAAAAATTGTGAATTAGAGTTAACCAGGCCTTAAGCAGATCCTAAAAGCCTAAGGTAAAATGTGATCAACTGTACAATCAGTTAAGGATAACCAGGCTACTAGCTAGCTATCAGCATTTAATATTTTAAACATCTTACCTCTTTTCACAAGCCATGCGTTTTGTGAATAATACAATACATGATATTGGAAGAAGGAAACCAAAGTATGTGCTTGTTCAAACAGCTGCATTTGTTAGACACCTTGTCATTGAAGTCAAGGTCTTTAAGTCTCAAAAATCAGTGCTAATTCTGCAAGTTATTTATTTGTGAATTTAATCTGAATGAGTCTCTAGCTGCTATTTTTAGAAGCCTGCTTGTTCTTTACTCATAGTGGTATACCCAAAGCCTTTGTTCAGGAAAATAAATTAGGGCTTCAATCTTTACAGTACAGTACAAGTATTCATCATTCTTTCCTAACACAGTTAATACTGTATTTTATTTGAAATCCCATAGTGTAGTGCTTTCTCATATTTAAGCCCTAGAAGTTTCAAACATGGGGAGTTTTCTTCAAACCAGTAGGATTCACAGTAGTTGAAATGGAAAAGAGCGGAGAGCAGGGGGGAAAAATATCATGCCTGAGGTCAAGATGAATCATTTGGGTTGGACCTTCCAGAAATTCCCTGGTCTGTTGAGGTTTGGATGTTTTCTTTTTCCCTTCCCTCCGTACCACCCTGGGTGGCCAGCGGGAAGCCCTCTGAGGGTCTTACCTTGAGTCCAGGTGCGGGGACCCAGCTCGATCAAAGGTCCCAGGGATCTGGGGCAGTGACCAGGGGGGCCGGCTCTGTCGGAAAGACCTGAGAGAGTGTGTGCAGTGCAACTCTTGGGCTCCATGCTCACGTGGTAGCAGAAGCGGGGCAATGGAGCATTCCTCACCCACTTCCGTGGTGGATGAACAACAGAGCCCTTGGCCAGCAAGGAATTCCAGCCTGGGACTTTGGATTTTATGGGTGAATGACAGCCCCCTTGCAAAAAATAAAGGTACTTGTATCTGATTTGGCTCAAGATTCTTTTAAAAGCTATTTGACACTAGAAACTGCCCAACAGAACTACCACATAAGGCAGCACAGCATTTGCTCATGCTTCATAGGTGCTGGGAGACACCAGGCATTCTTCCTCTCTCTCGAATGCTCTCCAACTGGCTCTGGAGACTTGGAAACTTATCTGCCCAAGAATCACATTTTAATCATTCTCAAAGTTGTTGTGGACCTCATACCCTCCATCAAGGGACCGATCGTGGTGCTGGGTCACAGGTGGTGTGGTTTGTTTTTAAACCACTGGGTTACTGGGGCACCTGGGTGGCTCAGGTCATGATCTTGTGGTCCATGAGCTCAAGCTCTGTGCTGGGCCCTGTGCTGGCAACTCAGAGCCTGGAGCTGCTTCAGATTCTGTGTCTCACTCTCTCTCTTCCCCTCCCCTGATTATTTTCTCTCCTCTCTCTCTCTCTCTCTCTCTCTCTGTCTTTCAAAAATACACAAACATTAGAACACCAGGCTACCAAGCAGCCCCTTGTGGTAGAGAATTACTATAAACAAAGGAAAACACACTAGAAGTTCCCTGTGATGTTGGATGGATCTCGGGTACCATCATTCTTGATGACCTCCACATGCATTTCTACAGATGGTTCTTCTCTCCCAGCCTGTTCCCATAACGACCTCTGGACAGGATGTGGACTATCTGCCCGGAATAATAATGACCAGGCCCGCCGCCAGGGTGTAGACAGTTGTATCGTGGAACATGCTAGCACACAGGCTCACTGCTTTCTGGCTAGAAAAATACGGAAATGGTGCTCTGCTCAGCTCAGCTCTCAGAACTGCCTTTATAGGATTGTCCCTGGGAATGACAGCATTCAGGGAAGGAACTATTAACAAATGTCAATAGTTTAGGAGAGCAGGGATTGTTTTGCTGTGTTAAACCTGTTCTCTCTCTCTCTCTCTCCACACACACACACACACACACACACACACACACACACACACTGGTCCGATTTACAGTTTTGGTCATCTTCCCTTGGTTTTGACGAAATCAGATGAATCATCACATATTCATTGAATATGATTCCATACTCAGATTTGTCTTGAGCATTTTGGTCATGGGGAAACAACATGAAACAGCAGGAAAATATAGGGTTGGAGCCAAACAGACTTGGGTTCAAACCTCAAGTCTTCTGATACACCAGTGGGGGTGGGGGGGCAAGTCCTTAAAGTCTGGAAGCTTGTGCCAAGGCCCACCTGAGGGGGTTATCCTGAGGATGAAGGAAGATGCCCTGTGGAAGGTACTTGGGAAAGCGACTTTGGACAAGTATTCCATCTCCTTGATTTTCAGATTCCTCCTTTCAAAAAAAGGGAGATAACAGGGCACCTGGGTGGCTCAGCCAGTTGAGCATCTGACTCTTGATTTCAGCTCAGGTCATGATCCCAGGGTCATGGTATTGAGCCCTACATTGGACTCTGTGCTGAGCATAAAGCCTACTTAAGATTCTCTCCTCTCTTTCTCTCTCTCTCTCTCTCTCTCTCTCTCCCTTTCCCCCCTCTCCCATGCTCACCCACAGTCTCTCTAAAAATAAATAAATAAATAAATAAATAAATAAATAAATAAATAAATAAATAAATAAATAAATAAAAATAAGGGAGATAATGAAGCTCATCTTTCATTAGACTAGGATCAAAAACAGCTAGCTGAATGCACCCAACACAGAGTGCAATGCAAGACTCTGAGAAGCATAGCTGGCTGTCATTCAGTCAAGGGCAAGGGACCCCCAGCAATCAGGGGCTTGTCATCTGCTTGGGGCAAAAGGCAACGCCTGTACTGAACAAACACCTACCTGGGGACCCAACATACGAAAAGGTCTTCATTGCACAGACGCATTCTAGGTTTGGTGCAGCCTAGAGAGAAGGAAAGGCAGGGAGTCCAGAAGTGGTGAGGCCTCCGTGGAAGGGAAAGCAAAGCTTCCTGGGCCTTGAAGGGAGAGTGTTCAAGGGGGATAATGAGACCAGAAGGGGAAAGGGGCCACACAGGCAAAGCCAATAAGGTGAGGATGAATCTAAGAGCAACTGAACAGGAGGTAAGGAGAGCTGGGAGAGGAGCTTGGAAACTGAGGTCAGGTGATGGAGAACTTTGGCGATAAGCAGGTCAGTTAACAGATACCCTGGTCAGTGCTAATGACAGTCAGATTCCATAAGTCTGGGTGAGACCACTATTAGCTGCACGCGTCCCCGAGTCTCAGGGACACCTGGCGTTTTGGTGCCGAACTTCCTCTCCCTCTTCTTTTCCCTGATTTTAGAGAGCACTGCGGTTTCTTTCCTCACCGGCCTGTGCAGCATGTACTCAATTTATAGTTTACAGGGGTTTCTCACACACCCATGTATGTTTTCCACTGAAGTCTGTACTTTTTCCTAGACCCACCCGAATTCCAGAGCATGGCTCATTTGTACGCCAAGTTCATAATATTTCTCTTTGTCACTCTCCTCTTCTTATAAAACCTAGGAGAAAGTTACCTTTTTAATGTTTCTGTGTGTTTTTAACAGCAAAAAAAATATAAAGGATACCAAAAAAATAATTACAAGGGTAATTTATGCTTCAATTTGCACTGAGAACAACCTAGTCAATGGGCTTCTGCCAAATCTAAAATCTTGTTTATCAGAGTTTGAGTATCTATAGGGGCATAATCCCTTTTATAAGTAAAAGAACAATTTAAAAGAATCTGTTGGAAGATTTTGTAAGAGTGGCGACCTAGGCTCTGGAATTCTGGGTTCCCTTACAAAGTAAGGCTTTAGAGGGGCACCTGGGTGGCTTAGTCGGTTAAGCGTCCGACTTTCGCTTAGGTCATGATCTCGCGGTTCGTGGGTTCGAGCCCCGCGTCGGGCTCTGTGCTGACTGCCAGCTCAGAGCCTGGAGCCTGTTTCAGCCTGTGACTCCCTCTCTCTCTGACCCTCCCCTGCTCACGCTGTCTCTCTCTCTCTCCTAAAAATAAATAAATCATTAAAAAAAAAAAAAGTAAGGCTTTAGAAAACACAACTGGATAAAAAGGGAGTTAGGTCTTCAGGGAGGAAGTCAGCTCATTTTGGTCATTTTGAGAATGCTTCTTATCTGTGGATTCCCAGCAGACAGAAGAGCCTTCCTGATCAGTTGATCAAACACATCTTCCTTAACTCCCCAGTATCACTGTGGCAGGAATTCCTCCAAGCTCACAGATGAGAAACTGAGAAGTTAGGTAACATCCAGAGGGTCACACAGCCTGTAGGTGGGGGCTCCGATCCAGGGCTCTCACCTCCAAATCTACCTTTCTTCTTGCCGGGCACTGTAAGGAAAGGCCTGTGCTCACCTTGGGCTGGGGTGGGGGGCTGCTGAGGAATCTACGCAGGAAGTGGGGACCAGAGGTGGAGACATAAGGAACCAGTCACTGTTGGTTGATGGCTTTCCATGTGCCCCAAATAGGCAAAGACACCGGGGCTCAGAATATCAGTGCGCCTTACGCAGGGCTCTGTGGCTGGGAGTTCCCACCTCTGAAATTCACATCCAGAATATCTGCTCCCAGAGTCCAAAGTCTCTTGTCACGAAAGCATCCTGCTTCTTTCTTCACAAAATGAACTTCATTTTGTCAAGTTCCTATCATTACCCCCCATGGGCTTTTTCTCTCTCACCTCTTGTTTTTGTAGGGCTTTAAGAATTCTTACCACCTCTGTATATTCTCCTTTCCAGAAGTTTCTGAAATATTACTCATTTGACTTTTGCTAAGAACTCTAAGGCTTCCACTCTCTTAATCCAGGTATATATTTTTCAAAATGACTATAATACTGCACTTTATGTTTCGCTGAAGTTTTGTTTAATCACAGCACGGCACCAAAAACCCAGAAGGTATTCCCTGCAAAATAAACTTCAAGGTATAGGCTCAATGCCAACAGCACTAATTGTTCAGAGGGAACTGGCATTGCTTGCTCATTCTTTCTCCCTCGTTATGACTGTCTTTGTCAGATCCTGCCTGTGTTCACAAGGTCGCTGATCTTATGAAAGAATAAACTTGAAAAGTCTTGCTTTAATCATTGCAGTAATTAGCAAATTTGGACACCGCATTATCTTTCCCTTTTTACTGGAAACACATTCAAGAATGGGCTTGTCGTTTCTCCAGAGCATCTCAGGAAGACTGAAGCTCGTAACTTGCAAAAACCAGGTATTCACCCAGCTACGAAAGAGCCTGAGTTGCTGGAATCTTCCTTTAGGAACACGTGTCAGTGCCCCTCCTATACTTTTACAGCCTTGATGGAGGTTGAATTATTGAATTACTTGGTGGACTTTCAGGAGGAAGAGGAATGGGCTAGCCACCCTTAGAATGGGGCATGGAGGAAAAGAAACTTTCACCATCAACAGGCTTAGAAGGAGGAATCCTGCAATCCTGAGGACTCTGATTTGCCAGCCGCAATAATCTCTCAGTCCTCTGAGTTTTTATCTGGAGTGTGAGTTGGGAAGAGGCTACCAAGCCTTCTCCACCATCTTTTCTTGTTGGCACCGTCAGACCACCTGCTGCTTCTTCCCCTCAACTTCCAGACCTGCTGCCTGCCAGCTCTGATAAGTGAGTCAAGGCGGTATCAGTAAGAGCGTCTCCAGAAACTTCCTACTGTCTGTTGCTATTTTGGTCTTGTATCTGCTTCTCTGATGATTCATTCTCTTTCTGCCTGGTGTACTTTTCCTCTCATCTATGTCTGCCCCTCACCGGTTATGTTACCCAAGGTCCTGTGCTCACCATTCTTTACAGCTCTTTATACTATCTCTCGTGTCTTCCACCTGATGCTCTTGACCATGTCTGGTCCTATTATGTTAACTGTTACTGACCGACAGCACCTCCTCTGAGATCCACTGTTTTTCCAACATCCCTTGGGATACCAGTCCTAGAGAAGTGCGCAGAACTGACTTGTCCCAAACAGAAGTCATATTATTTAGTCTCCCAAAAAGCAGTTACTTCTCCTGATTTTTGGTTCCAACAATGGTGCCTTCATTCTACCACCTGTAAAGTCCTTCCCTCCTGCCTAATCTAGTGGGAGCGCTTGTAACGCACCTTGCGAATGCCTCCCTTTCCCCTTCTATTATCGCTCTGGGCTCCAGGCCTTCATGCTTCCTACCAGCCTCTCAAAACACCCTTCTAGCAAGTCACGTGGCCTTCACTGCCAGACTGATATCCCTAGAGTGCAGCTCAGAACCCCCCCAAACCAGAGCCTTCGTGACTCCTCACTGCTTACCAAACCGAACCTCAGACAGTCCTTGATAACCAGCCTACCCTTGAGTCTCATTGCTCCAGAGACTCAGCACTAAAGGCTGTGGACTCTAGAGGCCAATGACCTTGCATCAAAGTTGGCTTCACCCCTTATGAAACAAGTTACATAACCTCTACACCCTGCTTTCCTCCTCTCAAAAATAAGGCTAATAGCAAAGCCCACCAGATAGGATAGACAGCTGTTGTGAGGATTAAGGTGGACCTGGAACCAAATGGTCTTTAGTCAGCACTCAGCGTCACCTTGACTCTGGCCATCAGCCCTTCCCGGCCGCCCCCCGTCCCTCTCCTCCCTGGTGCACCTGTCATTCTCCTCACTCTGATGGCTTCTCTCATCCTGACTCTCAAAGTCCTACCCATTCTCCTATGCTCTCTCAGACTCCCCAATGCCTTTCCCAACTGCCCCAAACAGATCTGGTCTTATCTCTTGACTCTCCCCAACTGTTTGCCTGTGCACTTCTTCTCTTCAGCCTGATGCCACAGACATTCTGCTCTTTGAGTGGATTCTACTTTTTCTCCACTTCTGTTCCCATCCACACGTCATCACAGAAGCAGACTGGGGGATCCCTGAGATCAAGGACTGAGTCTTTTCCCAACACCACCCAGCCTCCTGCTGAGCACACTGCCTGCACACACGTGCTGGGCGAAGGGGCTTGGGGCTGGAGCCCAACTATCCAGACCCCTAATAGGATTTGATTAAAAACTCATTAAATATGCATTCCCACAAACTTTTGGGCTAACACATCATAGACTATTTCTAAAGATATTGAAAGTTAAACAAAGGCTGCTACAAAAAGCATGATTTAGAGAACATTCCCAGGAGGCTGGGCTAGACAGGCCAATATCCAAAATAACCAAAATTTATTCTTAAAATTTTTAATGTTTATTTTTGAGAGAGAGAGAGACAGACAGACAGACAAACAGAGAGACACAGAATCTGAAGCAGGCTCCAGTCTCCGAGCTGTCAGCACAGACCCTGACACAGGGCTCAGACTCACAGACCAAGAGGTTATGAGCTGAGCTGAAGCCAGACACTTAACAAACTTAGCCACCCAGGGGCCCCTATAGAATTTATTTTTAAATATACATACCCTCACACAGCCTAAGACTCTGAAACACCGTGTACTGACATAGGCTGCTCCCCGTCAGAGTGAGATGTATTTGATTATAATCACAGAAAAGAGGCTCTTCTAAGTTTTAGTCCTATAATATTTCATTCCCAAATTGAGGAAATCTTAGAAAATTCGCTTTGACTTAAAATTTAAAACACACTGAGAGCCAAATACCCTGATTGCCACAGGTATGCTAACACAGGCCATAACTAAGCATGGCACTGAGGGAGACGAGAAACGACGTGATGATAGGATCTTGTCCCCTGGATTGGCCACACTGTGAATCAATCCCCCTCTTCGTCCCGGGATTGCTGCAAATCCCTCTTCTTCTTTAGTTCCCTTGTTTTCATCCCCAGGATCGAACTTTCAGTCCACACTCCCAGGCGAAAGCCAAGGAGTTTTATTTCAGTGTCCTTCTTTTCAAAATACTTTGCATGCTGCTTACTTTCCCTGTATGGGATTTATTCAACTACTTTGTCTCGGTGAGTGGTGCCCCATCTAAGCAATTCTAACAGCCGATCTATTGCTTTGAAATGTTCGCCAAGGGAAATCAATGCACCCGTTAGGCGTTTTCAGATATATGTTATTTTAAAACACTTTGGATAAAAAGTTCTCCATTGGCATAAATGCAGGTCACAGTTCAAGTGAAGATGTAATTATAGCCAAAATTCCACCTTCATGTCAATGCCTGTTGATTCAACCAGCATTGCCCAAGGGATTATTTGGACCAAGCTCTGGGAGCCCCAAGAAAGAATCAGGTAAATCTCCATTGTCATGGCGCTTACAAGTCAGTCAGTAGGCGAGAGAGACACATAGATTGCCTTGTAACGTAGGGCTGAGTGGGACTAGCCAGCTAATATGTGATGGGGAGGGATGTCTCCAGGGACTTCCTAGCCGCGGCGTGGCTGGTCATAGATGGCTTCCTGGCACTAGTGCCAGACCCGAGTCTAAACCAGTGGAGAACATTTATCACCTCACTTAAGGACAATTAGATTATAGACACAGTGACAATTAAATTAGAGACAGTGATTTTAAAAAAAGGCAAAGAGCCAGAGTAGATGCCGTCTTGCAAAAGAATTATAGAAAGCGATGAATGTGAAACTAAACACTGCAAGGGCCTATTGATTCCCAGTTTCAAATGTGAAATGTATTTGAAATTTGCATTTAATTCTGAGGTCACAAACAAGATTCTGCCACTGTGGGCCTGTATACATGAAATTTGTGGTTTTTAAAAAATAGATAAAACTCGGGGCACCTAGGTGGGTCAATTGAGAGGCAGAGAATCAGTGGGGGAAGAGCAGAGAGAGAGGGAGACACAGAACCTGAAGCAAGCTCTAGGCCCTGAGCTGTCAGCACAGAACCCGACAAGGGGTTCGAACTCAAGAACCGCAAGATCATGACCTGAGCCAAAGCTGGATGCTTACCTACTGGGGCACCCAGGCACCCCTTGAGTGTTTCTTGGTCAGATTATCCCAACTTTCATATGGGTAAGAATCGACTCGTGTGACATAGCACCCAGCTCCTTTGTTAAGGAATGTTGTTAAGACCTACATCCCTATAATAACATTTTTTAATACTGTTTAGAGGGAAGTTTGGGGGGATGTTTCATCTTTAATATGGACCTCAGGTGGAAGTTACAGATTTGAAATTTATTAAACAAGATAAGATGTTGAAAACAAAGCACCACCATGTGGTGATGTTGTTAGCATTGGGATACTCTCTATACCTACAGTTTCATTATTAATGTTCATGCTAAGTACTCACCCATGAGGCATTTGTCACTTGCATATATATATTTGTATCGCATGTTGCCCACTGTTTATATATAAATTCTTTCCATGGACTTTTGAAAATATAAAGAAGACAGGGCAGATTCTCATTGTGTAGTATTTAAAGAATTCTAGGCAAAGGAACCAGACGCTTTAGCGGGTATGTGGGGGATGGCGTTTTTAGGAAGATGTCAAATTTTTTACGGATGATGTCAAATCTCAAGATGTTTCAAAGCAAAGGATAAACTGTTCTTAAAAGGTAGGAAGAAAGGGTAACTCAGGAAGTGAGGAAGCCAGAACTGGAAAGCCAATCGTGTATTGTTTGGCAGTGCGGAGTAGAATGGAGCAAGATATCAATGTGTCAACATTTGAAGGGACAAACATGGCTGAGTGGGAGCGTTATCTGGCGTGGTAGGCACAGGCTTTGCAAGCATTCATACCGAGAAATGGCGCTGTTAACTGCCTGCAGAGCTGGGAACAACATTAACAGAAACCAAGGCAAGAGACTCTCCCGTGCCAGACATGTGGACATTTCATGCCAATGTCAGGGGGGAACCTCCAGCCTGTTAGCAGAGAAGAACATTCTTTTTTTCCCTTTTTTTTTTTTTAATTTTAAGTTTATTTGTTTTTTGAGAGAGAGAGAGAAAGAGAAAGCAAGAGCACAAGTGGGGTTGAATTAGAGAGAGAGGCTCCCAAGCAGGTTCTACGCTGTCAGCATAGAGCCCCATGCAGGACTTGAATTCACGAACGGTGTGATCATGACCCGAGCCGAAATCAAGAGTCAGATGCTTAACCCACTGAGCCACCCGGATGCCCCGAGAAGCACATTCTTGATGCCTTTCATATCGTGCTAGGTTCTAGGCTCACCACGAGCACGGTGTTCTTTGAGTTTTAACTTGAGCGCACCATGAATTTCAGCGCCCGCACACTCTGCTGTAGGAAAAACAGAACTTTGATAATAGCTTGTCCTTGGGCCTAGTTATGGCCTTAATGTTTGGCCACAGCACAAGTATCTACATTTCACGGCAACCCGCCAGTGACATGAGAAACACTCCACCTATCGCCCAGATCAATTTTCCATATATCACCGATCATTAGATATGCGTACGCACGATGGTATTTCCGCTTATCATTTTCCAGTTACTTAGAGGGCAGCCAGCAGTTAAAATTTACATAAGTGAATGCAACTGCTCCCTCAAAGATAAAAAAAAGTATTGAGCCTTTATTATGTATGACAGGGTGGATTTAGGTAATGACACTAAGCCTCGGGATGCCTCACTTGTGCTAAAGCTTTGTACCTAATTTTCTAGTCACATTTTTCCTTAAAGAGGGCCCCCAAATCGTATATTATTCAAGCTCCACAACATCTCGATGAGCGTCTGGTGCCAGTACTGGAGAAGACACAAGAATTTCATAGTTCTCAGCCCGGCACCAGGGGGCAACTTCAGCCAAAATTGGATGTGGATTGAAACCCAAATCCGACTACCTGGGTCCTCCAAACAGCCTGAGAATCGGGTCCCTACTCAGAGGCATCCCTCTGTATTCTAATGGCCCCATGGTGATGTGTAATCCCAGGGTCATGGTCAGATTAAGAACCCTGAACCCTAGATGGGAGCATTAGTGCCCAGTGTAGTCCCCTGGCCTTTGACCAGCGCCACAGCCCCCATCCCAGAAAGAACTGCTTACTTCTGCTCTTTTCACTGCGGATCAACACATACCCAGATTGCTCTGAATTTGAACCCCAGAGCTGCAGGAAAGAACAAAACAAAACTGTACTTATTCTGTTGCTAATTCTTTGCAACATTTCCTTCCCACCCTCAGCCCCGGGGCAGAGGCAGGCTCTTCCGCATAATTGCTAACTGCTTCCTATGGACATGTGTGTTTTTGTATCAAATATCAACACCCTGTCCTTCTCTGTCCAGTCTGTCTGATGCTAGGAGCATGATTAGACATCCCTGGTTCGTGTCCATATCATGGCTAAAATACCTGGCCTTTTGTGCTCTAGAATTTTAGGTGTAGAACCACAGACTGTATTCTGGAATGAGGCTACGTGTGACCTAGAGTCAAACTGGATGGTGGTGACTATGGGTTTATTGATCTTTTCACCTGTGAAGGCTCTCTGCCCGCTGAAGGGAACACAGGTACACAGACCCCTCACAAGCTCTGATGACCTTTCTGTAGGAGGCGCGTTTTGGGCTAAAACGCCCTGGGAATATGGTCAGAATTTCCATGTGGACTCTGGCTGCACCCTACTGAGTGGAGAAGCCCCCAGCACTGTCTGTATTAACCCACAGCACTTTTTGTGACATTTGTCAGATTCCAAATTTTGCCTTAACGGCAGGAACTTGGATTTTGCTCCTTTCCCCCCTTTCACCTCAACAAAGTAACACTCACAAAATAAAACGTTTTTCCCAGAACATATTTTTTAGATGATAAATTATTTTCTCCCTGCCCGTGCCCTCCACCCTCCCCGTCAGGGTGGGAAAGCAGGCCGTCCTCCTCTCCTTCAGTGGAGGGAAGGTTCGGCATTTCTAGAACTGCTTACTTCTGGCCACACGGTTCCCTTCACCTGCCTGTGAGCCGGCACGGGGAAGCCACCTGATCGGCAGCAGAGCGCCGGGTGTGTTGGGTCCGGGCTAAGGACTTACCAACGGGTACCAGTGTGAGGTACTTAATTAAATTGCTGCAGGCTGGGCGATAGGGGAAGGGGCCCAGGTGGCTCAGTCGGTTGAGCGACGACTTCACCTCCGGTCATGATCTCTCAGTCCATGGGTTCGAGCCCCATGTCGGGCTCTGTGCTGACAGCTCAGAGTCTGGAGCTGCTTCAGATTCTGTGTCTCCCTCTCTCTCTGCCCCTCCCCCACTCTCACTCTTTCTCTCTAAAATAACATTTAAAAAATTTTTTTAAAAAGTGCCACAGGGGAAAAGACAGTAGCTGAATTACTTACATATTAAAGACTGCAGGGAAACGATTATGGAGGTTTGTACGCCTTGAACGGGGACAGTCATCGGTGCCCTATCATGCCGACGGCGACGCTTGCTTTGGTTCTAAGATTCTGATGCGGCCAACAGGCAAGTACGGTCCCGAACCACCCAGACTCTGATGTGAGGCATGTGAGGAAGTCAGCGGATTGCTCCTGTCGAGGAGGGGCGCGGCAGGAAAGGCTGTCCGAGGGTTTGACATTTACTGATTGAGGCTGAGAACGCTTGCCTGTCTGCAGTCGGTGCCTCACATCGGTGGTTCCTCTTGTACCAAGTATGTTGCTTTCAGGTATATAATTACACACACACACACACACGCACACGCACACACATGCACACACGCACCAAAACGAGAAAGCACAGCCCTTTGGAGATCTCCTCCCCGCCAGGGCAGAGCAGGAGCCCTGGGCGAAGGAGCCAGCAGACCTGCTTTCATTGGCTCTCACGGCCCAGTTGGGAAGCCTGGGGTCTCGCTTTCGTTCCCGCAAAAACGCGCCGTCTGCCCTGGTTTGAAGTGTGAGGAGAGGAAATTGGGAAAATAGCACTTTCTGTAAAATGACCACAACCGTTGGTGGAAGAGGGAGTGGGACGAGGGTGGGAGGGCTTTTTAAAAATGTGTTTTCCTTAAGCTTCCAGAATCACAACATTCAACCTGGTCTATTCCTGCAAACCCCCACCGCCACCCCCCACAAGCACTTATGTGTTTATTTAATTCAGGGAAGACATGGCAGCTCCGTTATTTGATTAGCATTTCTGAGATGCTGATGACCCCGATCTGGTTAAACTTTTCTCTTTTCCAGCCTTTGGGGAAGCTTTGCCGTGTTTCCTCTGGGTCACTCCCCACATGCTCATTGATTACATTCACAGTTAGGAAGGAAGGAAAACTACTAAAAACAAAACCAAAAAGACAAAAAAAAAAAAAAAAAAAAACAGGAAAGGAAGAAGGGAGGGAGCCCTGTGTCAGGTAAGTGCTTACTGGGTCTACCGGCAAACTTCCGGATACTTGGGGCCAAGCGATGGTATTTGAACCCAAGTGCCTGCTGCACTTGACTCTCCCTTTGGATTCTTAGGACAAGTTTAAGTTGAGAGAACCTATCACCTAAGGCTATGCTGGATCGTTACACAGTTGTTTAAACAGTTATGAGAGGGGGCACAATAGGGTGAGATCTGGGAAGGCAGTCCGTGGTGCGTGCGTGCCAGTGTGATTCTGAGGTTTCAAAGAAAGGACTTTACACATCATTTGTCATTTCCTTTTTTCAAAATTCTTCCTTTAAGTAAAAAAAAAATTACAATATTTTCTGCTCAGAAGAAAGAAACCTGCAGGCATGAATTGATTGGGACACTAATTTGAGTCTTTGGTTTTCTCAAGTTGAACATTGCGTTATGTGGTCAGTTTCCCAACCCGTGGCTTAAAGAAGCGGGGAGGTCAAGAAACACCTCGCTGAACGGCAAGTTCATATTTCCTCCGGGCGGCTAAATGCGGAAGTACAGAGAGGAGATAAAGCCCTAGCTTCACGGGAGCGGTGTGGAAATTTCACTCCGAGTAACACCGCTTCGCTGAGAGCAGTGTAAACTCACAGGAAATCACACGCAGGGTCTAAGCCACGTTACCCCGCCAGGTTGTGGACCGGGTTCATAATGTTTCCAAAGCCAGAATTGTTTACCTTCCTTCCACCTTCCATGGAAAACTTACATAACTTTTTTTTTTCTCTTTCTCTCTCTCTCTCTCTCTCTCTCTCTCATAAGGATAGGTAACAGATTTGAAAATATTCCGGTGAGGTTTCGCCTTACGGCAACCTACCCTGACTGTCCCCGGGGCAAAGGAAAGGAACAGCCAGAGAACGACCCAAGAAGTATCTAATCACTGCAAATCAGTACCAAACCCGCTCTGACAGACACTGTGAGAGAAAACACTTGCAAGGAGAAGCCGGAGTCATTCCTTCCCTCCACCTAGATCACTTACACTCAGAGCAAACAAGACAACATCTGGATATGGTTTCACAAGCAAGAAGGAAAGCACTTTTTCCCCTTTTTGCCCCATCATTAAGTAAAAAACGCGTTTTCCACATGCAAACAGCACTTGTAAATTTCCCCCAGATAAGCTGGGAAGTTTTGAATGATTTAAGTGAGTTTCAAGAGAATCACCACCCGTTCATTGCGTTGGAGTACAGTTTTTCAGAAAACTCTGCAGCCGGCTGAGTGCCCCGGTGTAGACCGAGGCGCATACCTCTTACCTGCAGAGATGCACCGGGCTCCTGGCTAGATGGGAGACAATGACCTGGCAAAGAACCGGTCTGGGCGATGGAGGTCGCCTTGGGAAAGATAGGTGTTTGGGGTTCTCTCAGAGTGAAGAAAGGTCTCTCGCTGTTCGCTGTCAGTCAAAAAACTAGTTGGTACAAGTTTGAGTAGGATTTACCTGAAGGAACTGAAGAGAGGAGGAAAGAGATTGGGAGAGATTGAGCAGAGGGAGGAGGGACCTGGAGGGAGGAGGGCAAGGGGGGAGGGAGGAGAGGGAGAGAGAGAGAGGGAGAGGGAGAGAGAGGGCTCCATGATGTCAGCAGTGTGCCTTAAGGAAATCTACAGACCAGCAAAACATTCTAGTGGGCACCCAGCCCTGAGCTCCCTCAACACCTGCAGGAAAGAAAATGAATGTCCTTTTCAAGAAAAGGGCCAGTTAACCTTTGAGGAAACTTTGGCCACTCTTATCAAAGCCTCTTTTTTTTTTTAAAGGCCCCTTTGCCTACATAAACCATAAATAAGTAACCAGATGATCTCTTTGAGCCAGCTCTCCTATACCTCCTCCTCCTCCCTCCACTGCAAATGAATATTAACAGACATCCCTGCCTCTTGGGAAAGGCAGAGGAGCCCGTACAGATGACACATATATTGAATATATATAAAAGCAAAATGTCACAGAGAAAAAACTCTGTGTTTTTAGCTCAATCCCCTTATGGCCACATTGATTTTTTCCTATAGCCTCTGTGTTCTCAGATCAGAAAGCATAAAGAAGTTGGATGGATGTGCGTGAGATCAGGTTCTTCTGGACCGTGAAAGTTGGGATGGGGGTTCCATGTTGGACTCTGGTTTCCAGCATGTGTACGGAGTCTGGCGCTTCCGTGAGGAATGGCCTTACTTCCATCCTTGAAGCCAAAGGCTAAGGGGAAGGCTCAGTCTCTGGAAACAGAGGCAGAGTTTCTTTCTGGAACACCGTGGTATGTCCTCCCTACACCAAGCAAGCCATTTCTTGCCGCCATGATGCCAAGGGAGGCCCGTCCAAGGCCCGTGTGGGCCTCCAGGTTCCCGGCGGCCAGAGTGCACAGGGGGAAGCCCTGGCAAACACTGAGAGGATGACTGTGCCACAGGCACCTTTCCCCAGTGAGATTCCCCTGCACAGGTCCAAAGGCGCGGCCAAGGGAAGCGAAGGCCATCTGTCACCAAAGATGACCATGACACCCTCACACCCCCACCCCCTACACGGGCACCTGGGCGGGGTCAGGGCTCTGCAGCTGCTTTACGCTGGAGGAAAGAGGGTGTCACTTGATGGATTTGTTGGAAGCAAATGATATGCCCCCTCCCCTGATTTCTGGAGTCCATGCTGCTGTCATCATCCTCTCTACTCCATGCTGGGTACAGCTGTGGCTTTTCAGGGGGCTTGAACTAAATGCAGGCAGGAAGGGGTGAAGGGTTATTCTCCTTTTTAAGGGGGAAAGTCTGAAGCTCCCTATTTTGTCCCATCCCCTCCCTTGACTCCAAGCCCTGGTGTAAATCATTCCTTTTTCTGACTCCCCACGGGGAACGGTGCACCCTTTTGTTCTTCTCTTTCCCAGGAAGCAAGGGTCTCCTCTTCAGCCTGCGAGAGTATGGTGGCCCATCAGAGAAGATGCTGGGTTTCCAGGGAGCTCAGGGCTTGAGAGAATGAAGAAGACACGGAAGGTACAGATACCTTCAAGCTGGTGATCTTACTCCAGATCGTAGAATCAGGTGGACACCATAGGAGGCTAGTACAGAAGTCCCATATAAAACAGGCAAGGGAGCCTGGGTGGCTCAGTCAGTTGAGTGTCCATCTTTGGCTCAGGTCATGATCTCACAGTTTGTGAGTTTGAGCCCCCCATCAGGCCCTGTGCTGACAACTCACAACCTGGAGCCTGCTTCAGATTCTGTGTCTCCCTCTCTCTCTGCTCCTCCTCTGCTCATGCTCTGTCTCTCTCTCCCAAAAATAAACATTAAAAATTTTTTAAAAAATAATAAAACAGGTAAACACAGAGGTGGAGATAACAAGAAAGGGGAAACCCAACATCAAGGTATGACTATATTCTACCTCAGGTGATTTGCACAGGCTGTCCCATCAGCCCAGAATGTTCCCCATCAGATCTTCATTTACCCAATTGACCCCATTCAGGACTTAGCACAATGGCACCTGCTCTAGGGGGCTGGGCCCCTCATCTCATGGGGCCCCAACCCAATTCTCTTCCTAGTTCCCCCTTTCACTCTGCATGTCACTTAGCACTGCCTGAATTGTGCCAATTCTTTAATCATTTCCTGCCGGTTCCCTTTAGCGCTCAGCTGCACCAGTCATGTTCACTACACGTCCCTAAAACCATTAATTGTCACATAGATTTGTAACTCTACACTACGATTTGTTATAATTGAAATGTAATTCTTATTTTCTTACTTTTGATGAACATTTCCAGTCTCAGCTTTAATTAATAAACTAAAATTTGAATACTTATTCTCAACTTATAAAGTTCTTTCAGAAATGTTATTAATTTGATGCTCAGGCCAAAGAGGCACGATTAGTTGCATTGACGGATGAGGAAGCCAGAGAGGCTAAGTGATTTTCTCAGAGTCACAGAGCTGGAAGGGGGTCCGGGGTGAGGCTGTAAAAGGTTCTTCTCTCTCTCAGCGCATGCATTTTTCATTAGGCTACATTTTTCTCAAATTAGTCTATTGTGGGCATACATACACCTGTGTCGATTCCTTTGACTATCAAGCCATATATGACATGAATGATAACCACGGTCTAGTATTCTGGTCTTAATTCTTGTAGGACTGTACACAGTAGAGCTCATGTGCATTCATCACACACTCTTAAACATTGTGAAAGAAGAAAATGAGTTCAAAATAGTATGAATACGTGAAATAATTTAGAGGTTAAGACAATTAGATGTTGAGGTTGTAGGTATGACAGAATTCACAAAAGGTGGCAAAGCATTAAAAATGCAAGACAGAGTGTTGTCAGGTGAATGGTAGAGTTCTAGAAAAGTATCTATGAGATTTCTGTCACAGGGAGACAGACAGCATCAAAAATAATTAATAAATTATTTTAATAACCGATTTATTTATTTATTAAAAAATAAAATTATTTAATAACCGAATTACATCATTCAGTTATTAAAACATGCTAAATGAGGGAACAGGACAAAGTATTAATCTTGACAGAAAACATTATGTGTCACCCAGTCTCCCTCCTATCCAGTGAGTGAAATCTGCTTTTCAATCCACTTCTAAAGAGGGGGATCTGGAATCTACAATCAGATTACTTCAAAAAACATAGCTTATCATCTTGTAATTGAAGATAGTCAATGTCATTGGTCTTTTCCCCTAAACTAAAATATAAACATGAATGAGTATTCAGTGAATCTTCCTCCCTCCCTCCCTCCCTCCCTCCCTCCCTCCCTCTCTCCCTTCCTTCCTTCCCTTCCCTTCCCTTCCCTTCTCTTCTCTTTCCTTCTCTTCCCTTCTTTCTCTCCCAGTTAATTGAAAGCAAGACTCTTACATGTGTCAAATTTAAATAGAGTACACACCTAAAGTCTGAATTTTTATCCAAAGTTCCAAAATGATGTCTTAAAACTGGACAGAAAGGATCACGAGACCTAGGTCTTTCAGGAGAGCCATTTCCCAAGAATAATTTTCAAAAGAAAAAAGAAAAAGAAAATCCTGAAGTGCTTCCTATTCTCATCTTGGCTTAAATTGAGACATAAAAACCTTCAAGCATGATGAAAGGAAAGAAGTATATTTTTACCTTTGGATAGATCTATTTAAGTTGCATTAGATATGGGACTGTTTAAGGAAGGGTTATGTCAGTGTTAAAACCTCCTGGAAGCTGCCTATGACCCCACTGGCTTCAAGTGCCCTGCACAGGGTCACTGGGGGTGGCCAGGTGCCTCCTTTGCTCCCACAACTCCTGTCCCAGAGGCATGTAAAACATCCCCCGCCCCCCGGGATGTAGGTGAGCCATGGGGAATGAAGAATGCACATTTCAATCCTTCCAAGACTCTGCAGACCAGAGCTGGGGCCCTGCTTGTCTTTGACCTTGCCAGTGGGAGGCTTGCATCAGGAAATCACAGAGCTGAACTCGTCTTGGAGTGGCTTTCTAGAAGCAGGTGTTGTGACCAGGAGGCACTTGCGATTTATTCAAGTGCTCTTGGAAGCACTCTGATGGAGGAAGGGGAGGCAGGCAGGGAAGGGACGAAGTTAAGGAAGGGGACAATTTTAGGCTCAGGCCAGAATCTGGAGAGGGTTCTGGAGTGAAAGTAGCATCTTAGATAAGGGAGCTGGAATTTCTTGCTCCTGTCCCAGCCACTCTTGCTAAGAGGTGAAGGGCTGATGGGCCATCCAACTTCCCCAGTGCTCTGGCTTTCTATGTCTGCAAGGAAGTGGCTTTGGTAGCCCACGGCAGCTCTAAGGAGAAGGTGGCTGGGGGTGACATATATGCACAGAGAAGTGGAGAAGGAGGTCCAAGGGGATCTGGGCAGACCACCAGGGGCTTTGGTTCATCCTGTGAACACTGGAAGTGATCCCTGCCACTGGTACGGTGAGCCTTCACCCCTCAGCGTCTGCCACCCTCCTCCTCTGCTACATCGGTTTCCCAATCAAAGTAAAATCGGGGATATCAGCACTCAGCTTTGGAATTTGTCTTAAGACGCATGCGGTCTTGGGGCGCCTGGGTGGCTTAGTTGGTTAAGCGTCCGACTTTCGCTTAGGTCATGATCTCGCGGTTTGTGGGTTCGAGCCCCGCGTCGGGCTCTGTGCTGACTGCCAGCTCAGAGCCTGGAGCCTGTTTCAGTCTGTGACTCCCTGTCTCTCTGACCCTCTCCTGCTCACGCTGTCTCTCTCTCTCCTAGAAATAAATAAAACATTTTAAAAAAATTAAAAAAAAAAAAGACATACGCGATCTTAAGTGCCAGGTGTCTTAAGTGTCTGGCTCCAAGTGCCAGGTGAACCCCAGCAGGGCCCTTCATCACTAACAGAACACTTGCTGTTGAGGCCATGTCAATTTAATTGATTAATAACTGAATTGGGTGTCTTCTCTTTGCTGGGCTACAAAGACCCCATGGCCCCAGGCCTGGAGGAAAGTGCAAGATTGGGAAGTAGCCGGCTATGATAAATGCTATATTATGAAAATATTCTAGAAACCCATAGGAAAGGCAACGGACTGTGCTCTGGAGTTTGAAGGTTAGGCTTCCCGAGGAGGGAACAATTGAGTTCAGCTGATAAGGTTTTCATAGGCAGGAATAAAGAAGGGCTGTAGGCATTATGGAAAAAAGGAACAGAATGAAAAAGGGTAAAGGTGGAAAGAGCCAATGATCTCACCTGTGGGACAACTCAGCAATGTGCTCTTAACCCCATCATTTGAATGGCAAAAATCATAAAAACAAAAATGCATTCAGTTACAGAATCATTAAAGGTATTTCATTAAGTATGAAAGTATATAGGTCATACTGGTCTTAGTATGAAACTCAAGAGCCTGAAAGGTAGCCTTCTCTTAGTAACATCAGAAGAACATAGAGTCTGGGATGCCTGGGTGGCTCAGTCGGTTAAGCATCTGCAGCTCAGGTCATGATCTCACAGTTCATGAGTTCAAGCCTTACATCAGGCTCTGTGCTGGCTGCGCAGAGCCTGTTTGGGATTCTCTCTCTCTCCCTCTCTTTCTGCCCCTCCCTCACTCACACTTGTTCTCTCTCTCTCTCTCTCAAAATAAATAAACTTAAAAAAAGAATAGAGGGCACATTTTTGTTTTTTCACCTTAAAATTTGTGAATATTAATTTTTTAACTAAGAGATTGAAGCTCACATTTGTTCTCCATCATTTCTGCCTCCCATTCGGACATTCCAGTCACCAAGTAGAAATGAGTTTGCTCCAGATCCCACAAACCCCATTTTATCAGGAAAACTCACCACCAGCTCTCCAAGCCATCCCGTTCATGTAAACACCTCGTCTCCCCCTTGTTCCCTCCTGCCTCCCCCACCGGACATCTGGAGTGGCTCTGAGGGAGAGGTTATGTTCCAGAAAGGAAGCAAAGAGAAGTATCAACAAGGCTTAGTTACAGCTCAAAGGAGCTTACAGGCCATCCTGTCCAGTTTCTTGGTATTTGGCTTTAGACTCCGAAGACCGGAGGGACAGTGACCTTCACAATGTCCACAGAGCCTGAAATCCGGGATCTACACCAACATCTCATTGCAGTTTCTCATGCCTTGTGCTGTACTATGTTTGTCCCCAGATAATTTATTCAAATGGCAGAAACCTATGTCAGAGCTCGTATTGGTATAAAAACAGCTGCGGGTATCAGTGTGAGGCTGGCAGGATGTGAGGGCAAACTGTTTGACTCATTCTCTCCCCAGATTTGGCTGATGGGCCTGGAGCTTCAAGCTGATAAAGTGCTAATAGAACGATAAGAATAATTTCTCCAAAGTTTCAAGCATAAGATCTCTTAGTGCACACTTTGCCAGATCAGGCTAGAAGCAAAGTAGTGTCCCCAAGGCATTTAACTCAGTGTGGAAGCAGGCACCAGCCCTCGTCACCAGAGCTCGCCCTATGCTTTTGGAGCTTTAGTGGCTGCTCACTGACAATACACTCAATATCTTGGCAGGGACAGGGATCTCTCAGAACTGTATTATTTTGCCTTTCAAGGATTGTGACCAGTTCTAGCCTTCTCTCTCTGCTCCTCCTTCCCATAACACGCCCTATGGCCCAAACAAGGTCCCTGTTGCATTAACTTCTTCTTGATGCCAGCTTGCCTCAACCCAGAGCTCACAAGCCACTCCATTTTTTTTTCTTAATTGAGGTTGAGACAGTTGGGGAAGCAGATAAATACATGTTTGGCCCTCTTCTGTTGAAGACAATCATGATCAAACATGCCAAGTTTGAGGATGTCATTTAGGATAAGGAATGTGGCTGTGTTGTGTTCCATGGAGGACCCGAGAGAACTTTGAAATTATCAACAGCAGCAAATTCTGAAAAGGAGCTTAACAAGCCAACTACTCGAGGTATAGAAAGACTTGGTAAGGCGAAGTAATGGTATTTCTGTAAACCCAATAGAAAAGCTGGCCTCGGAGGTAAGCTTTCCCAACTTTTATGACAAAGCCAGTTACCTCTAAAGACTGTGAAGGATGATTTCTTGCATAGAACAGGTGAATGGTCCTCAATGAATTATTTACTTGGTCATATGTTCTTGAACTTGATTTCATCTATTGGGTTTTAGACCATCCCATAGGGCACAGCCTCCAAACTAGTAAATCATTTGCCCTGTTCCCTCTTCTAGCAGATTTCCAATGACCTGTCTCCCCTTGTCTTCAGGTTTCTTAGCAGAGGAACAGGTGAGACTGAGAACAACCTGTGGTTAGTCACTGGAGAAATTTCTCCATTTTCCAACCATCATTCCCAACAATAACAACAAAATCCTCTTCAGGAAAACATGAGGGCTTTCTCATACGCTTCTTTTGTTTATTAATTTTTTTTGATAGAGAGAGACAGAGCATGAGTGGGACATAGGGGGCAGAGAGAGAGGGAGACACAGAATCGGAAGCAGGCTCCAGGCTCTGAGGTGTCAGCACAGAGCCCGACGCGGGGCTCGAACCCACGAACTGTGAGATCATGACCTGAGCCGAAGTCAGATGCTTAACTGACTGAGCCCCCCGGGCACCCCTCTCACGTGCTTCTATAATGGATGGAACAAGGGGCACCTGGGTGGTTCATTCACTTAAGTGTCTGACTCTAAGTTTTGACTCAGGTCATGATCTCAGTTTGTGAGTTTAAGCCCTGCGTCGGGCTCTGTGCTGCCAATGAGGAGCCTGCTTGGGATTCTCTCTCTCTCTTTCTCTGACCCTCCTTGACTCTTTCCTCTCTCTCTCAGAATAAATAAACTTACAAAATAATAATGGGTCTGCACAAAAATTACCCCAAAATGCAAAAGTTACTTAACAGAAAGGAATCTCCAAGTTATTCCTCTAGAGGGTGAGTAACCATCTTCTGGGTTTCCCATGATTCTCCCTGGGAAAGTCTCTGGACTTAGCCCTGGAAGTCTCACATCCTGCAAAACCCCTTAGATCTTTTGCAGTCAACTGCTAAATTTTTCAAACTTAGTTTGAAAATAAAAGTGTTAGCAGAGGCATGATGTCCTAATTTGTTAGCACCAATCAGAACTTTGCTAGGGCATTTGTGTGATGCAATTTGGTCACGTGGGAAAATGTGTGCTTCAAACGTTAGACACAGGAAATGATCACCACTCTTCATGGGGGGCTAAACACCTTCTTTTAAACTTTGCCAGAGCTAGTTGTTGATTCCAGGCCCCCACCTGCAGCAAGGCTTGGGTGTTGGTGAGGTACAAAGCCCCACTGACGTGAACCCAATGGTGATCCAGTTTCCCCTTGCCTTATTCAAGTTGAACTCTGTTGCTTTAGCTATTGTTGGTGCAACCTCATATCTCATGTTAAATACACACAATTTGTTTCTGGTTCACCGGAGATCCACTTCTACTAAGTGAACGGTGGTGATTCCCATCAACGAAAGGTAGATGATAGATTTTGGTTCCTGAGCACACACAGAACCTCTTTTCTGCTTCTCCCAAGTTCAGTCCCTGGCCTCCGGCACAGTCCACTGGGTGCACATTGCCTGTTTTCTGGCTTTTTTTTTTTTTTTGATTTAGCAGTTATTGACATTGTTACACTGTAACTCTCTCTTTTGTAGCATCCTGAATCACTTCCCTATGAGCCCGTACAGCTCCCAACTCTGATAGCCACACAGAAGAACATCACAAAACATTCTGATTCTGCATCAGTACCCCTTTTTCTATATGACATAAATGCACTTAGGACCCTTTTAGATAGACATTTATGATTAGCAAAATTGGGTATACAGCTAGGGTTTTTCCTTTTGGATCTTTCTCATCGCAGAACTGTGACTTTTGCCAAATATTCTGGTTATTGCGGAAAAACTGAGCCATGCAAATTGGCTAAATTAGGCAAAGTGAAAATCCCAGCCCAGCTGTCATAAACTCTAAAGGACTTCACACCAAAGATGTAGTCGTAGTGCAGAAAGAGGGTATCAGGCACACATAAATATCAGCTGCAAACCCATCTATTCTTTGTCGACCTCGGCAGAGGGTCCATGCTGCTTAGGAAAACATCCCCTGGAGAAGGTGCAGATCTACCCAAAGCTACGCACACATTAAACAGAAAATGGGCTCAAAGGGAAGACCGTCCATGGTCACTCTTGTCACATGGTGTTTCACCTTATCAAGTGTACTTGTAGACACTACTGAGTCCTCAGCACAACAAAGAGATGATAAAGAATGCAAATAAAAGGTTGCTTTTTTTTTTCTTACTGTCTTTCTCCTTGATGGTCCAGCCTGAAGAAGAGAATTTAGAGAATTCTGAGGCAAACGTGGGCTCCCGAAAGCCAGGCTGTGCCTCCTTCACCTCCCTCAATGACTAACAGGACCTACCCAGGCTGGAAATGGCATGACTGGATTTGCCTTACTCCCCCACTAAAGAAATAATTCCTTGGGATAATCCCCCTTCGTGCATTTATTTTTGGCCACATGCTGGAGGGTATTTTATGTCTCCGTCATCTGTTCTGTCCCGGTGGCTTCGGTTCGCTGCTGTGGTCACCCTCGTCCAGAGGGAACGTTGACTTACAGCTTGCTCTTCTTCATCTTACATCCATTGTCGAATTTCTGCTAATCACTGAACACTTGCCTTCGCTCACTTCCCTTCTGAAATCTGTGTGTACTTACTAGGCGGCGGCAATTCCAAAGGCACCGCCTTATGGTTTATCAGTCAATAAATAGCACCTATCACCCACCAGAGCACACATACCAACCGGAGCACTACGGTTATCGGCTTAGACTCACAGTGATCTCTTGGGCAAACAGCGTCATGGTTTGTTTTTCAAATTGTTTAATGGTGTATCTTATCTTACTCGTCAGCTCTCGCTCTGCAGTGTGGAGACCAACAGAAAAACCCAAAATGTAATCCTTGCCTCAGAATGCCAAACCATGATATGATTTCTTTCTGGCAAAACAGTACACTGGAATGGGAAGAAAGTATAGGTTTAGTCTCTGTTAGGCATGGATTTGATTCTAGGATGTACTGACTGCATGACTGGGGGGTGAGTTAACTGATTCGTCTGAGCTGGTCTGTGCGCTAGTGAAACAAGGGAAGTAAATTTATCTCCTGGGGTTGTGCGTAGTTTAGATGAGGGAGAGGGATGTGTCTGGTTCCATGAGTGCTCTGTCAGGGGATCCCAGGGGAGTGGGGTTCTATGGGGAAGGTGGCTTGTATCAAGACACTCTTCCTGCCCATTGCGTTTGGCCACTATGACAGGATACTCACCTGTTTTGCCTGAACCCACACCCCCACTAATGGTCTTATGTGAATCCCCATTCTAATACCTAGATTCTCTTCTTTTCTGTGTTTGAAATGAATTGTGGGACAAATCGATTGTGGGATACTTGGACTTCTCCAAGATCCGCTGTGTTTCATAGACCAATGGAACAGAATTGAGAACTCAGAAGTGGACCCAAAAGTATACAGCCAACTAATCTTTGACAAAGCAGGAAAGAATATCCAATGGAAAAAGACAGCCTTTTTAACAGATGGTGTTGGGAGAACTGGACAGCAACATGCAGAAGAATGAAACTAGATCATTTTCTCACACCATGCACAAAAATAAACTCAAAATGGATAAAGGACCTGAACGTGAGACAGGAAACTATCAACACCCTAGAGGAGGAAGCAGGAAACAACTTCCTTGACCTCCACCGCAGCAACTTCTTACTTGACACATCCCCAAAAGCAAGGGAATCAAGAGCAAAAATAAACTGTTGGGACCTCATTAAGATTAAAAGCTTCTGCACGGCAAAGGAAACAACCCAGAAAACTAATAGTCAACCAACGGAACGGGAAAAGATAGTTGCAAATGACATATCAGATAAAGGGTTAATATCCAGAATCTATAAGGAACTCACCAAACTTCACACCCGAAAAACAAACAACCCAGTGAAGAAATGGGCAGAAGATAAGAACAGACACTTCTTCAAAGAGGACATCCAGATGGCCAACAGACACATGAAACGATGCTCAGCATCCCTCCTCATCAGGGAAATACAAATCAAAACCACACTGAGATACCACCTCACGCCAGTCAGAGTGGCTAAAATGAGCAAATCAGAGAACTCTAGATGCTGGCGAGGATGTGGAGAAACGGGCACCCTCCTACACTGTTGGTGGGAATGTAAACTGGTACAGCCCCTCTGGAAAACAGTGTGGAGGTTCCTCAGGAAACTAACAATAGAACTCCCCTATGACCCAGCAATAGCACTGCTAGGAATTTACCCAAGGGATACAGAAATGCTGATGCATAGGAGCACATGTACCCCAATGTTCATAGCAGCACTCTCCACAATAGCTAAAACATGGAAAGAGCCTAAGTGTCCATCAACAGATGAATGGATCAAGAAGATGTGGTTTATCTATACCATGGAATACTACATGGCAATGAGAAACAATGAAATCTGGCCATGTGTAGCAACATGGACGGACCTTGAGGGTGTTATGCTGAGCGAAATAAGTCAGGCAGAGAAGGACAAATACCATATGTTTGCACGTATAAGAGGATTAGGAGGAACTTGACGGAGTAAGAAGGGGGGAAATGATGGGGAAAGGGAGAGAAGCAAACCATGAGAGACTCTTGAATGGTGACAAAAACTGAGGACTGATGGATGTGGGGGGGAGGGGGGATGGGCATGGAGGAGGGCACTTGTGGGGATGAGCACTGGGTGTTATGTGGAAACTAATTTGACAATAAACTATTAGAAAAAAATTTAAAAAATAAAAACATAAAAAAAAAAAAAAAAGATCCGCTGTGTTTTCACCAGTCCTCAGGCAGAGACCGTGAGCTGGCCTAAAATATTGCAATTGATTTCATTCTCCAGAAGCCCTGCTTCTTCTTCCGAGGACAGCAATGTGGGTCTAAGAGTTTCCGAGAGGGTTTTCGGAGTGTCATTCTGTGTTTTCTTTATCAAAAACCACTTGAGTAGTCAAATAGTTTAGATTACTTGAATAAATAGGACATCGTTAGCTCGTTCCCAGGAAATGAATTTTATCATGCCAGTTTTCCTGAAGTGCCTTGCATGGCAGTGATAAGCTATATGCTTTGTGCCACTGAGTTAAGCATTGTTTCTTGACTTTTATGGGACATTGGTGTTCCCAGAAATCAAGCATGAGAATCTATCTCCAATCTTGGTGATAGAACCTAAAACAATATTTGACGTTACGCAAACACCCCTTCGGTTTCTTGTTTGCTGCTGATGTGTTGACTCTGCCTGATACTGAATCAAACACAGATACAACTAGCCTGCTTATGTGTGCAAGTGAGGAGGAGTGAGATATGGGGTGGGGAGTGCACAGACGGTGCTCCCGGTTCCCTGTGAGGCAATGCGCTCCTACAAGCACTAAATATACGGCGGAAAGCTGGTGGCATGGAAACCACTTGGGAAGGATCAGCAGGGGGCCAAATGTGGAAGCAGCAATGCTGGTCAGTTCACTGAGTCCTAGAGATGGAATTTCAGTTAAGAGGGAAGCCTGCGTCAGCAAGGTCGTATCTGGTTTTGTTAGGTGTTGATTTTGTTAGGTGAGTGGCAAGTAATGGAAAGCTCCTTTACAGTGGTTTGTGCAAAACCACGTGTGTGTTCACGATGCACATGGGTAGGCACGGAGATACTGGCACAAGATGAAACACCCATGGGAGACGCCGAGGCTGTCTGCAGTGTGTAAATAGGATCCTCATAAATCATCCATCATTTATTTTTGGAAATTTTTTTTCTGATTTTTAGATTTGTTCTCTAAGGAACTGTAATGAACAAATTTCAGGACACCCAATGTCAAATAATGATGTTGTATTTACTTTTTTAAAAGGAGCACCTGGCTGGCTCAGTCGGTTGAGCGTCTGACTCTTGATTTCGGCTCAGGTCATGATCTTACGGTCTGGGTCAGGCTCTGAACTGACAGCACAGAGCCTGCTTGGGATTCTCTCTCTCTCCCTCTCTTGCCCCTCCCCCCCACTCTCTCTCTTTCTGTTTAAATAAATAAAGATTAAAAAAACTCCTTTATTTAAAAAAAAAATCTATCACACACCTGACAAGAGTGACACCATCTTTCCACCCGCAGGCTAAGTGTGAAAGTGACCTTGGGGGCCTTGGGAGTATGGTATACTGTATTAAATCTATCTATCTTCTGTCTGTCTATCTACCCATCCATCCACCCCTCTGTCCTTCATTTCCTGATTTTCTGACGAAACTTTCTGTTTTTCTTTAAATTGAAGGTAAGGATAGCTTCCAATTTAAAATGCCTCCTATCAGAAAGGCTAAGTTCAAGTTTGGTTCTCAAACATGCATTTATACTATTGTGAAGAGCTAGTCCTGGAAGTGAAATTTTGTGGTGTAGGACTGGTTCTACCAGTCTGATAGACAACTAGGTAAATACATGCCCCTTCAACACACACACACACACACACACACACACACACACACACACGCACCATATTGACCAGGTAGCTAGTATTGTGGTCACAAGGCAAGGCAACATAAAACATAATTTACCTCCTAAAGATTATGTTGGAATCCCACTTGCTTTGTGGTATATTTCTACTTTTTTTTTTTTAAGTTGAAATCAAGCACTGGAGATGTTCATACTTTACCTAAATGATTAACACTGATTTTAACCAAGACAATAGAAACACTCCTTAACTCACCTCCTAACCTCCAGCATATAATAAGGAATATGGAAATATCCTCATCCCTCACATGAGTTGCTGTGAATTCAAAGAAAATCAAAGGCAGCCCTGGAATTTTTATTTTTGGTCTGCATTCTGCAGAAAGATTCCTCCAAGAGTTTGTCCTCACTGTAAGCTGAAAGTAACTGATACCCCTGGATCTGATTGTACTTGGCAACACAAGAAAATTTTAGTGAGTTCACTGCGCAGGAAAAATCAAGACTTGATTCATGGGCTTGATTCCTCTTCTTGAGCCATTATCCCATAAGAAAAGACACTGTGACTCTGGCCTAGACACACCATTCATTTTGGTTTTCATGAGAAAAATTGTCATTTGTTGAAGTCTTATCATGGATCAGCAATTTGATTGAGGTGTATTATATCCATTACCTTGTTTAATTATTATTATCTATTAAGTTATTTATGCTAATAGTACATTTACTATTATATTAACAAATCACGGACCCCTGGGCGGCTCTATTGGTCGAGCGTCTAACTCTTGGTTTTGGCTCAGGTCATGATCTCACAGTTTGTGAGTTCAATCTCTGTGTCAGGTTCTACACTGATTGTGTGGAGCTTGCTTGGGATTCTCTCTCTCCCTCTCTCCCTGACCCCCTCTGTAAACAAATCAGTGTCCGTGAGGTAAGGATTATCCTTTCTACTTTATAGATGAGAAAACTAAGTTTTAGGTTAAGTCATGTGCCCAAGACCAAATAGCTAGTAATTTGAGGCACAAATTGGTGCCTCAAGTTGAGATTCGTCTCACTTCAGAGCTCACACTCTGAATCACTCACTGTATTTTACAGCCACCCATGTGAGTCACCTCAGGGTTAATGGAGCTGTAGTAATGGATCACACCATGAAGATCAGAAATGACCACAAGTGAACACATGACATCAGACTGGAGTCCTGTTTGATTTCTAGCTATAGACATCCTCCATCTTTTAATTTTAATTTTATTTATTGTTTAATGTTTATCTATTTTTGAGAGAGCGAGAGCACGCACAAGCAGGGAAGGGGCAGAGACAGAGGGAGACACAGAATCCAAAACAGGCTGCAGTGTCTGAGCTGTCAGCACAGAGCCCAACATGGGGCTCAAACATGGAAACAGTGAGATCATAACCAGAGCCAAGGTCGGTTGCTTAACCATCCGAGCCACCCAAGTGCCCCTATTTATTTATTTATTTTAGAAGTTTAGTTATTTATTTAATGTGTGTGTGTGTGTGTGTGTGTGTGTGAGAGAGAGAGAGAGAGAGAGAGAGAGAAAGAGAGAGAGAGAATCCCAAACAGGTTTTGTGCTGTCAACACAGAACCCAACATAGGGTTCAAAGTCATGAATGGTGAGATCATGACCTGAGCTGAAATCAAGAGTCAGACTCTTAACTGACTTGAGCTACTCAGGTGCCCTCTCCTATTATTTGTAAAATAATACATAAGTGGAATCATTTATAAGGTGATCTCAAAGCCTGGTTTCAGATGAGGAGGTTCTCAGGTGAGGGGACTGTGAGGCAACTGGTAACCTTAGTAACTTCCTTCCAGTAATGTTTTCAGCTCATGACAATAATAAAATAGAATGGTGTTCCCCAACCCCAACTCCACATTAGAATCACCCAGAGAAACTTTGTAAATGGCCAAAGGATTGTGATTTAGATGGTCTGGGAAGAGGTCTGGACATCAATATTGTGTTTCCCATCCTGAGATGATGGGATTAAAACCAAGACTTAGAACCAGGGTAGGGCAGACATAGGAGAGTATAAGGCACAGAACCAGGGTGAGGTAAACTCAGATTTCCAGGTCCGGTTTCCAGCCCACCATCTCTTCCAAGTGAGCCTCCCTCTGAGACTTCCTCCTGTTTTCATTTTTTTAAACATTTTATTTATTTCTGAGAGAGAGAGAGACAGTGTGAGCAGGAGATGGTCAGAGAGAGAGGGAGACACAGAATCTGAAGCAGCTCCAGGCTCTGAGCTGCCAGCACAGAGCCCGACACAGGGATTGAACCCACAAACCGTGAGATCATGACCTGAGCTGAAGTCAGACACTTAACTGACTGAGCCCCCCCAGGTGCCCCATTCCTCCTGTTTTCAGACCTTCCTTGTGATGGTGGTGCCTGTAGAACCTCTTCTGTGGCCACAGAGAGGGCCACCTGTAACCTTTCCCACCCTGAAGAAAAGAACATCTTAGACCCACCATGTCCATGTGGTCATCTGCCTTCAATGTATCCAAGTCCCTCGGTTGGCCCTCTGGTTACTTTGATGCCTTCTTCTTAAGAAGAAAAGAGGCTGTTCTTAGTCTGGAGTACCTACTGGTTCCTGTTAGTTTTGCAGACTAAATACCTTAAAGGTTATAAGACAAATTCCCACTGTCTCATTAGCCACCAGTGCCATTGTCCTTAGAGCCAGGGACAGGACACAGCTTTTCCAGGAGTCAAAAGAAAATGTTCTCTTTCCCCCACTTCCCTAAGTCATTTTGAACTCTGGGTTGTGCAGGAATGGAGTGGAGTCAGAGGTAAAGATTTTATTGGATGGGCTTAGATCTCTTTAGAGGGGGCAGTTGGAGACCTGGGGGCCCTGGGAGTCAAAAGTTCTACAGACAATCTCCAATCTGTTCCATATCAGACAGAAGCAAAGTGGAAGACACAGCTTTGCGGAGGGGTGGTTGGTAACCATCAGATGAAGAAAGTCAATGGTCTACGGTCAGGTCCTAAGGTTTGGTTCAGTTCTGGTTTCTGTGTCAAGCCTGAAATGTCAACTCATCTCTGCTTTCCTGGTATATTTTTAGGGTAACTCAGCTAAGGGACCAAAGTCCATCCCATTGGCCTCCTTTGTATACGATTTGTATATTAGAAAGCTGTTGTTAGGCTCAGAGAGAATGAAGGAGGTACAGTCTGGTTTATATTACATATTGATCCCACCTCAAAACACATCTAATCTGGTACAGTCTTTCCTCTCTTCCTCCCAGAGTCTGGTGGGTGAGAAACCAGTTTGACCACAAAGAGCTTAGGGAGCCGGCGTTAGGAGCTTTGTCTCGGGTTCAGTTTGTGCCAACAGGATAGTCACCAAAAGGGGGTATTATTTCAAAGAAAAGGGAAGAAAAAAGGGAAGGCGGTGCCTCAGTATATTTCTTAAAGTGGTCAAGCTTCATACCTTCTAAAAAGGAAATTAAGAAGGACTCAAGCTTGGGAGTCACTGAGCAAGTCTTTATTCAAGTAACAAACGGACAAGACTAGAAATGCAAATGCAAATGATCTCATGTAGTTTACGTCCAATTCAACACAAGAGAACCAAACAGTTCGTTTTAGGAATGGTTATTTTATGGTAAGAATAGCCTAGCACAGGAGACAGCAAACGATAGCCCAAAGGTCAAATGCGGCCCACGTGCTATTTTTATAAATAAAGATTTATTGCAACGCAGGAGTACAGATTATTTATGGCTACCTTCATGTTAAAATGGTGGTGTGACAAAATTGAGACAAGGAAGTATGACTCACACAATGGGAAATATTTACTATCTGGTCTTTCAGAGAAAAAAATAAATTGCCAGTCCTGGATTCAGCAGTTCAAACAGTATAAAATGTATCACTTGAAACAGACTTCCTGGTCACAAGAAGTAGAGGAAGTGTCCAGAAATAAAGGGGTTCTTTCCAATAAGGAATTATTGAGTATCAAGTCCAAGGTTTGTCCTGGGAATATACAATAATAAAAAAAAATGCTCACTTTATAATCCTGTCCTTCAGAAAATTACAGTCCAATAGAAAAAGTCAGAAGATAAATAGTCCCAAAACCTTATAGCTTGAGAACCCATCCAATATCTTAACTTTCTAAAAATGTAGCCCAAATCACACTGATTGTGCAGACAAGGGAGAGAGACATTCAGTGTTTCTGAATTAGACATGAGCTAAGTCCGATCTTTTAGCCACATTTCCATTGTTGGCCATTTGTTACTTAAAGACTTGACTCAGTGACTCTCAGGCTTGGGTCCTTCTTTCTTTCTAGACCATGCTGAGGTCACAGAGCCAGATGCGGAAGCAGTGAGTTAAATTTCCACTATTCGTTTCCTCCTGGTACACTGCACCATTTGACTTGACAAGTTGGTTTATTTGACATTCACCAAGGTGAAGGACGCCTCCGCTATGGGCCAGGTGCTCTTATACCAGCTATGAAGACAGCAGTAAATAGAACAGACCCTCCACGCAGTCCCATTTTCTTTCCTCTTCACCTTCAGCTTCTAGGTGAACATACGACTGTCTCGTTCATCAGGAGGTAAAGAAGACAAGGAAGGCAGGTGAAGGTCAAGGGGATCAATGAGGTGGCTGGGAGGCTGGGAATGTGTCACTGAAGAAGGTAGTCTTGCACTGAGATGGGCAGAGATGGAGGAGTTGGCCAAGCAGACAGAGTCCTGGAGTGGAGGCTGGAGAAGGGAGGGGGCATTTGTGGGTGTGCAGGGGGGTAACGATGCCAGTGGGGCAGGAGAGGCATGGGGATGAGGAGGGCTAGGGAAGAAACCGTGTAGAGCCTGCAGGCATGGTAAGAATTTGAAAGGAAGCTCCTTGGGCACTGATAACAAATACTGACGGGGCCTCTCTCTTTAAACTCCTTGCCCTGGGTGTTTGTTTGGTTCGGCTCAAAGGGTGCATGCTCGTGCACGTGTGTGTGTGTGTGTGTGTGTGTGTGTGTGTGTGTGTGTGTGTGTGTGTATGTGCGCGCTTGCTTGCAGGATAGGCGTCTTTTGCACATGGAGCCCCATGTGAAATCCTGGTGCTCAGGTATCTCTCAAATCATGGTCAATGTGGCTGAAATAAGCATCAGAAAAGGAGCAGAGGGAACAGCATATATTTAGAAACGACTTTGGGTAGATCTGAGAAGCACTTAACCACAGTAGGGCTGGCTCCCTGATTACGTTTTCTGTTTGGGTAAAGAACCAAGAAAGAGCATGAAAAATGCACCATTTGGGTCTTGCCTGAACCAAACAAAATGGCCAGGGAACACAGCATTGGGTAGAGGAGCCCAGAGCCCACAAGGGAGGTGGCCATGACTGCCTGGACTGAAGTGTCTGTTGAGGATAATCCCTCCCTGGACAGATGAAAAGGGTGTGGGGGCTCCCGCGGGCTCAGTCAATTAAGCATCTGACTTCAGCTCAGGTCATGATCTTACGGTTCGTGGGTTCAAGCCCCGCATCGGGCTCTGCGCTGACAGCTCAGAGACTGGAGCCTGCTTCTGACTCTTTGTCTCTCTCTCTCTCTCTGCCCCTCCCTGCCAAAATAAATAAAAATTTTTTTAATTAAAAAAAAAAAAGAAGAGAGCATTTTACACTCAACATGGGGACCGAGGGAAAAAAGAGACCAAGTCATTCTTGAAAAATTTAGACTAAAAACAAAACACGGGATAATCCACGGAGGGTGAAAATCCCACACTGCTTTGCCTAAGTTGATTGAGGTAGTTGCCTCAACTGTACACACTGCTGTTAAGTTGCTGTTTGCAGCACAGCGTCTGGGTCTGGAAAGCGACTGCGTTTGTACAAATTGGAAATGCCAGTGGGTCGCCCCCGTCCTTGCTATTGGCCAGGGACAGGGAGGTGAGCAGCAGGGCTCAGTGCAGAGGCTTCAGGCTCCCACTGTCCACTGGCGGTCTGAGCTCCAAGACCCCAGTCTTCGATGAGCCACCCGGAATGAAAGCAGTGCCCCACTGCTTAGGAAGGTGGCCTGGCTGCCTCACACTTGAGGAGACGGCAGACCTGAACATTCTCAGCAAGAAAAACATGTCTTAACCAAAACGCAAACCAGCCACTTGGCACCCAGTCTCTGTGACGCAGGGCTCCCCGACTGGCAGGAAAACCACAGTAAAGGACTGATTAGGCTGCTAGAACACATTCCAGGGCTGTCTGAGGCTATTTTTATTTTACAATAAGGTACAATATGTTCCATGATGCTTTCTCTCCTGGGATTTTTTTTTAATTATATTTGCATACTCATCAATTCCAGTAAATCACAGAGAATCTTTCAATCATTTGAACAAATTAACCATGTGGGGTGTGTTTGTTAGATTCAAGAGCAATAATAACGCGCACGTGTAACTTTTATTGTGAGCAATACCCTAATGGCTGGTACCACCTGTTGCCCATGGAGATCCTTGATCAGAGGTGGGCCTTTCTAGAAACCGAGCCCCAGGGGGTTGGTGCCTGGGTGGCTCAGGCAGTTGGGCATCTGTCGTTGGCTCAGGTCGTGATCTCACGGTTCATGAGTTTGAGCGCTGCGTTGGGCTGACAGCTCAGAGCCTGGAGCTGCTTCTATGTCTCCCTCTCTCTCATACTCATTTACTCTCTCTCTCTCTCAAAAATACACATTATTTAAAAAATAAAGAAAAGAAACTGAGCCCCAGGAAAACTCTGAAGTTTTAGAAACCAAATGCTTGCATTTCTGAATTTTTTTTTTCCTTTGAAGAGAAGTCAGTTGTGAAAGCAATGTTCGGTTAAGTGTTATTTGGTCAAGCAATGTACTCACTCCTTGTAATATTCCAAGAACTTTACCCATAAGAAAGTAAACGTTCCTGTTTTCACTTAGACTCCATAAAAATTATCCTTGTTTGGAAGAAAGAATAGATCCCCTGTAACATAATGGATATTCAACAACTCAGATGCATTTGGGCAACGACTTCCCACCCGTCTCTGAAAGGAAAACAGACAGCCGGTGTAAGGTTACTGGTAAAGCCCAGACCATGCATTAAGACTCACACTCAAGAAAAACTTCCTTGCTAATGCTTAACTTGTTACCATAACCGTGTTTGACTTTTCAGAACTTCCTAGCGACTTTTTAACCGTTTGCAACCAGGAACACTGAACAGTATGCATCCAATCCAGTCATCGGGCTCTCTGAAGAAGCTCTAGACTCGATGACCTTTGAGAACTCCCCATTGTTTTAACTTTTTGCAGACTTTGAAAAATCTGGAGGTCACAAGAGGTTAGCCACCTGCAGTGCCATGGTGGGCGTCTATGTTTCTTGATAGCCATCGAAAAAGAGGGCAAGAAGCAGCAGTCACTGCAATAAAGTGTATTTTAGTACAGTGGTCCTCGAAGATACAAGGGTGAGGGGGGGTAGAAATGACTAGTATTTCTGGGTGCTGTATCTAGTTTTTCATAACCAGGAGAGAGACTAGGGCATGGATCCCAGAGCTAGAAGCCCTGGGAGGGAAAGGCAGTAAAAATAATACTCATATGTGCAAATCTACACCTAATAGACTCTTGTTCTAATGCTTTAGCGCAGTTTTGCTGACAAGATCATGAGATGGGAGCCAGACATCTGCATGAAATGATAAAGTCATGGCAAAAATGTCCTTTTTTCACTGTCATCCTGTCACAGCAAAGCAGAGACATGGAACGTTTGCTATTCCCATTTCGAGGTGAAGTGAGAACCCAGAGATGGACCTGGGCCGTGAGCGGAGGTGCTGGTCTTTCCCTCATATCTCTAATTTGTATTTGGAGATAACGTTGGAGGAGCTGATTTTTTTTCCTATCTTTGGTTTGCTCATTAGCCTGCAAAGATCTTACACATCTACGCAGTACCTCATCCATTGTTTAACTATTATTTTTTATTTAGCTTTTATAGGGTACCAAAAATGTGGTTGGAGTTAAGTACCTTTTCTACTTTTCCAGCTACAGTGGAAATTCTTTTTGTTTGAAGCTCTTCAAAAGAAGAAAGGCGGGGCAGGAGGCAGGGGGAGGAAAAACATAAAATTGAATCAGGACCCAGAAGACGTTTTTCAAAACTCATGTGTTCAGATTCCTTGCCAAGTGAGTCCTGTAGTTTGCCCATGGGTTCTCTTCCGAAGCAGGATGCCTTGACCAAGTGCCCTAGGTGGCTATTAAATTTGGTGTACTTTCTGGCTTGGTGGCTCTGTGACCTTGGGCTGTTCAGATAGCAATCTCGTGGGAACTGAGGATTGGCTACAAATATCAAAGTTGTAAAGTAAATGTCAAACCAGAGAGATTTCTGGTTGAATTCTTAGTAGCAAGTGTGAACATACCCCCAGGAACATCTGGGTCCTTGAAATATTGAAAATGAGCAAAAAACAAAAACAAAAACTAGTTCTGAGTTCTTCTCCATCCGCGCCATGTGGATAAATCTTTTCTTCTTCCTGTATCAGCAAGCCAGGGACCATAGCTAGGGTTCAGGGGGAAATCACTTGTTTCTGCAAGTTCACCTTCATCCAGAAACACCCTAGGCACCCATGGTCGCAGCTGCCAACCCACTGGTAAGGCTTGAACTTACAGACCTTCCCAAGGGACTTGCCTTTCCATGACAGGGGTGTCTTTAACCAGGGGGTAATCTCTGAGAACAAAAATGCTTTGTAAGGGAAGGACAGGTAAAGAAATTTTAGAGAGCCCAAGGGAGAAACGTTCTTCTCCTACACTCTTGTTTCTCTATACCAAACCCTAGACAATATAGTATTGGAAAACCCTTTTATCTAATTATTCCATTTTTTGTCCTCTTTTCCTTTCACTGGGAAAAAAATGTCTTCCTTTTATGAATAACCTTTCAGAGGACTTCTCCTTCAAGTTTAAAGCATGACAGCCTTCAACTTGGAAGCAGGATTAGGCTGATTTTTAAATAACGTACTTTCATTTTGTCTTCACAATTAACAAAAAGAGGTATTACCGTGATTGAGCTTTAAGATGCCTGTATTCATATGCTTGTATTTATACCGGACACACACTGTGGGTCCTGCTTTGGCCCAAAGGGTAGCTGTTAGCCCCTTGTCAGAGTTTCCTCATGGCTCCTCTGAGCCTTGGGAAAGCCCAAATTGCTATAGTTCGCCGCTGGACCTGGTCACCTACCAAAAATGAGCAGAGTGCCTGAACACCATTGATCTTGATGGATAGCCAAGATCACTTTCATGTCAAATGAAGACCAGCAGGAGGGAATGTTGCAATAGTTGATGAGCGAAGACAATAGGAAGGAAGAGATTGGGGCTTGCTTAACTCAACCAGCATCGTCAACGCTTTCTGCGTGAATAGTCAGGCTGCCATGATAGCAGCTAAAACACTACACGTCTCAGCTGCTTATGAAAAATAAGCAGAAGATTACCAAGATGGTGTAATAGGGAGTCTGACTCCATTTCTGATACCTGATTGCTTTCAAGCCCCACCTCACTCCCTCTTCTGTTCCACATCTAGGAAGCTGAGAAGAAAGCCTGGGTGCCCCTTCCTTTGACAGTGGTGGAAAGTTTCAACCCAAGCTCCCACTCACACATAACAACTCTCCCTCTGGCTTCATCTCCTACCCTTAATAAAGTACAAGGCAATCCCCTTTCTCTGCTGTCTTAAGGTATTTGGGGATCATCTTGGGAGACTGCCTTGCTCACCCCATAAAGCCTCACTACATCAGTAGCAAATCTTTCCACGCCCTCTTGGTGGATGCATGTATGGTATCATCGGCATCAACACCTGAACTCACTTTTGGGTGAGGGGTCCCACCATCTTCATAAGAATTTACTTAACTGGACGTATCACTTTTACCCCTGCCCTTTTCCCTATTCCTGCTGGTGGTATAACAGCCACCCCCCTTACAACGTGGAGACACACACCTATGCTGAGTAGAAGTACTGGGTCCCTGGTGACATTGTGAGTTATCCCCATCCCCACCCCATCCCTATGCCACCTGCTTCTGGGCCTCTCGAGTCATGAAAAACAAGCCAAATTTGTTCAGGTGCTTCTTGTTCAAGACAGCTCCAAGTATAGAACTGTGACTGAGTTGTGTCTTGATGCCCTAAGTAGAAATTAGTGCCCGGATGTGAACAGGTGAATATCGAAATACTTGAGCCACACCTAGAACTAAGTCACTCTCAGTGCAGTGGCCCCTGGACCTAAGAGCAGCCACAGAATATTTTCAGGACCAGACTCCACTGGGAAGAAAGGAGCCTACATAAGCTCACAGAGAGAGCCTGTTTTCATAGCTGGAAAATGGTCTGGAAATTGGTCTACAGTAGAATGTGGAGAGAGGTTCAGAACCAAGCATTTTTGTTGGGAAGCCACCCATATATCTCAGTCATACTGTGAAGGTACCTAAGAGAACCAAAGTGTCAGGAACAAGGGAGACCATGTATTGAGCACCAGTTCTTCTGTTGTTGATGTGCTAAATGTGCAAAGAGAAGAGAATAGAGGCTTCTTTCCCTTACCACCCAGTGGAGGAGTTAGCACAAGCATGCTAAAGAGCCATAAAGGAAATGACAGTGAGAGGCTCAGCTGGTTAAGCGTTCAACTTCAACTCAGGTCATGATCTCACGGCTCATGAATTCGAGCCCTGCATCGGGCTCTGTGCTAATAGCTCAGAGCATGGAGCCTGCTTCGGATTCTGTGTCTCCCTCTCTCTCTGCCCCTCCCTTACTTGTTTTATGTCTCTCAAAAATAAATTAAAAAAAAAATAAAAATAAAAAAGGAAAAGCCCCAAACTAGAGTTTCTGTGTCCCAAAACCTATAAAATCTACTGGCACCATTCACTGACCATATTGATTTTTGGGAAAGTGAAGGTCTCAGTTAAACTCCCAGCCTTTCTGGATTTTAACAGGAAACTACTTTTTGTGGAGAAGCTGGACATCAGCTTCCACTGCAGCATGGAGAAAGTGATCTAGTAACACACCCAACCTGCCTGACAGGTACTGCCTCTACCTGCGTGGCTTATTCATGAGTCAGAAAACACCTTTGCAGCCAGCCTGGCATTTTATTTCATTCTCAAACTTGTCAGACTTGGGATGCCGAACACATTTTAAAATTCAGAAATATGAAACATTGTAAAAACCAGTCACTCACTACTCAGCTCTCCAAACTAGCAGATGCCTTTATGCGTAAACTCATATTTGCAGACATGTTAATGTAGGCAGGAAAGAACTCTATAGTAATACCAAGGACACCACTCAAGCTGGGTCTACGGAACCATGGGAAAATTAGACATCGAAGTCGCTGTGATGGTTTCAGAGGATCGTTGGCCCTTTCAAAGAAAGTTCCCAGTTGTGAAGCACTTGTTCATGAGAGACCTTTAGACCCAGCCTTAGTCAATCTGTCAGAGAGATCACAAAGACTTGATGTCCCTTAAGTTTGTCATTGTTACATCTTGCTGAAAGTAAGTTGTTTGACTTGCATATTTCTTTATGCTCTACGTGGAACCAAGACCACAATAACTAGTCATTTCACGTCATATTGTGTAGAACGTTTATTCAAAATATGGTCCAGCGCTAATAACAAACATATGACTATGGTGGCATAAAGGAGGTGGAAAAGAACAAAACTATATTACAGCGAGGAGATGATATCACATGGTAACTTGAATCTACAGGAACAAATGTAGAGAGTAAGAAATGAAACAAAAAGATTGTTACGACAAAGCCTTCAGATATATAGTCTCTCACTTTTCTGATCTTAGCTTCCTTAAAATAGGTAAAATTATGTAAAATAATAATTACAGCAATTTATTGTTGGGTTTATAACATAGAAATAATGTGTATAACAATAGTATTTCAGAAACGGGAAGAAGAGGGTGGAGCTTTGTAAGAGAAAAGTTACTATATCTCACTGGTATGAAGTTAGCATGTCTAAAGTGATTTCGAGAAGTTATGGCATATACCATAAACCCTAGAAAATAACTTACTCTGAGCCACTAAGAAAATAACTCCAAAATATAGTCCAAAAGTCACTGGAGGAAGTTAAAATATTATACTAAGAATATGCATTTAATGCAAAGGAAAGTAGTAAAGAGGAACAGAGGAACAAAATATGACATGAGATATGTAGAAAGCAAAAAGTCAAATGGAAGCTACAAATCCAACCATACCAATAACAATATTAAATGTGAAAGGATTAAACGGTCTAATCAAAGGCAGAAATTGTTAGATTGGATAAGAAAACATGATTCAACTTTGTGCTGTCCACAGGATGTAAACTTTAGATTCAATCACACAAATAGGTTGATAGGTGGATGGGTGGCTCGGTCAGTTAAGCCACTTGATTTCGGCTCAGGTCATGTCCTCACGGTGGTGAGATCAAGCCCCCTGCCAGGCTCTGCTGTGGTGTGAAGCCAGCTTAAGATTCTCCCTATCCCTCTGCTCCTCCCCAGCTCATGCATGTGCATGCACTCATGCTTTCTCTCTCTCTCAAAAATAAATAAACTTTATATATATTTTTTTATTTCTAGGAGAGAGAGAGAGAGAGAGTGTGTGTGTGTGAGCAGGGGAGGGTCAGAGAGAGAGGGAGACACAGACTCTGAAATAGGCTTCAGGCTCTGAGCTGGCAGTCAGCACAGAGCCCGACGCGGGGCTCAAATCCACGAACCGCGAGTTCATGACCCAAGCGAAAGTCGGACACTTAACCGACTAAGCAACCCAGGTGCCCCCAAATTAAATAAACTTTAAAAAGAAAATCTCAGCTAGCTGTTTTTCAGAAATTGTCAATTTCTATGAAAATCCAAAGGATACCGAATAGCTGAAACAAGCTTGAAAAAGAATTAAAGTCGAGAAGCTCACGCTTCAAAACTTATTACAAAACTACAATAAATGAGAGAGTGTAGAACAGTCATAGGGACAGACAGATCAATAAAATAGAACTGAGGTCCCAAATAACTCTATCATTTGTGATTAATTAATTTCAACAAGGGCGCCAAGACAATACAATGGGGACAGCAAAGTCTTTTCAAAGAGTGAGGCCAGCACAACTGGAGGTCCGCTGTGGAAGAATGAAGTTGGATGCCTTCATTACTTTATACAAAAAGTTAACTCAAAATAGACTATAGAGCTAAATGTAGGAGCCAAAATTATACCGTTCCTGAAAGGAGACATGAAAGTAAACCTTTGTGACCTAAGGTTAGGCAAAACCATGAATCTGACTTAAAAAACACAAGTAACCAAAGACAAAAAAATAGATAAATTGGAACTTAATCAAAATTGAAAACTTTTTAAAATGTTTATTTATTTATTTTGGAGAGAGACAGAGAGAGACAGAGCATGAGCAGGGGAGGGGCAGAGAGAGAGGGAGACACAGAATCCAAAGCAGGCTCCAGGCTCTGAGCTGTCAGCACAGCTGACGGGGCTTAAACCCACAGACCGTGAGATCATGACCTGAGCTGAAGTTGGATGCTCAACGGACTGAGCCACTCAGGCGCCCCTAAAATTGAAAACTTTTAAGTTGTAAATTACACTGCCAGCAAAGTGAAAAGACAACCCACACAATGGGAGGAAATGGGGGCAACGGGCACATTGAAAAGATGCTTGCAGTGTCCTTAGTCATTGGGGAAATGCAAATCAAAGCCACAATAAGAGGCCACTTGGCACCCAGTACGATAATTATAATGCAAAAAACATGGAATGTGGAGACATTGGAACCTCCTACATTACTGTGAGTGGTCCAAAGTGGTTGCACTAGTTTGGAAAACAGCTTGGCTGTTCCTCCAAGCGGGAAACATGGAGTTACAAGATCAAGTAATTCTATTCCTGGGTAAGTACCCAAGAGAAATGAAAACATACATTCTCAGGAAAACTTGCACATGAATGTTCAAGCAACGCTAGTCAAAATAGCTGAATGCCATCCACTGACGAGTGCACAAGAAGATCAAGTTTATTTATACACCACATCATTCATCGATAAAAAGAGATGAAGTATGAATACATGCTACAACATGTATGAACCTTGATGACATGGTGCGAAGTAAAAGAAACCAAGCACAGAAGGTCACCTCTTGTATAATTCCACTGACATGAAAAAATGCACAGAAGGCCAATCTATACAGATAGCAAGCATAGCTGTGGCTGTCAAGGCTGGGTGTGGGAGACGCTGGGGGTGTGATGACTAATGTGGATTAAAATGTAACTTCTGAGGGGTGAGGAAAGTGTAAACTTGATGGTGGTAATTGCAGAAGCCCGAACAAACTAGCAGTCATTGAAATACACTTTCCAAACAGGTGCATTTTTTTGGTATGTGAATTATATATCAATAAAGGGGCTAAAAAATCGAATCCCTATATATCAGTCATGTAGTCTTGAGTTTTGGTTTCCTTGGAAAAATCATTTATTATAGTAGCATTTTTCAGTGTTTCCACTAGTGATATTTTGGGCTGAATCATTATTTGCTGTTGGGCAGTGTCCCGTTGTCCCGTGCATTCCAGGATGCATAACGGTGCCCTTGGCCTCTACCGACTAGAAGATGGCAGCGTCCCTTCCCCCAGTTATGACAACTGGAACTATCTCCGGGGATTGACCAATGTCCCTTGGGGGTGCAAAATAGCCCCCGGTTGAGAACCACTGTATACAGTGCTTCACAGCGGTAATTGCACAAAATCAACGCTTCATCTTTTATTAACCTGTTAGGCTGATAGAAGCTTAAACACTTGCCGCTTGTTTCTCACAATAAAACTGAAGAATAGATTGTTTTTGCTACTTTCAACTTTTGTCCTGGAGCTCAAGAGACATCCAGTTAGGAAAATGGTCAAGGTGCAAAATTACAACACAGATTAGCGCCCGCTCTGAGCCTCTGTTTAACTAGCATACTCGGTATCGTAATTTAGCAGTGTCTAATGAAGTATTGGATTTGCTTGCCACATGTTTAATAGACAGTCTTCTTAAATAAGAAAACATTTAGAGAAGTAAAAATGTATTTGTTTTTTATTCTATTATTAGTAATAGAATAAATACCATTAATATCTATGCAGAGTAAGAAAAAACGAGCAGGACTCTGGAGATTTAAATAAAAATGTTTCTCTTGAATTACTGTTTTTGATAACTTAGTCCAGCGAACTTCTCAATCTGCACTCAAGGAGTGTCATAAAAAGCCCGGTGGTTGGAAAACACAAAAGTTGACTTCCAGGGACTGCAAGACGGCATGTGATTGGCTCTCCCACTGCTTAACAATAAGCTAAAAAGGAACGAATGTGAAAAAGAATTATCCCGAAACCCCAGGAGAGGCCAGAATCAGAGCTGTGAGTCCTGGAGGGAAAAAAATGAGAAAAATGTGATGAATGTGATCAAAAGGTGTTGAATCAGTCGCCAAGAAAAGGGAGCGTGTCACGTTCTCACAGAGCTGTAGCAACAGAAGCAGGCAAGGAGAACCACGAGCCAATGCCATGGGACATCTCGGTTTTACGCACACCTCCTCCCAAACGCATTACTCACCACTGACCAGCAATGCCCATTGCCATGTACTCACTTCATGCTATGAAAATCGGATGCCCCACATTGGCTGACTATCCCTCCACAGCAAAATCATGCAGTCTTTCCATAACTGAGCCTCTGTGGTAATGAAAGACCCCACCGTGTCCTCAGGAACATCTACAAGGAATGTTAAGATGGGAGTGGGGGGGTGGTCTGAGGATTACATCCTGCCTTTCCACATCGCCCCAGAGCAGCCGGGAGCACAGCCAGTGTTTCCCAGCCCGTTTGTGTTTCATAGCGATCTCTTGCTTTGCTTCCCCTGTGCTTATTTCTTTTTCCAACCCATCCGATTCAAAGAAACAGACACCGGCAAAGTCGCGCTCCTGTCCTTCCCTTGACACTCGCGCCCTGATCTGAATATTTGGCATCGCCTTTTATTCTCTTCTTATGACGAAATCCTATCCCGGACTTTTTCACCTTCAAGTTCTGCCAGGTCTCTTACGCTGGGAGCCTCCAGTTCCAAAAACCCAGATGATCCTGGCCACGTGGTAGGAGAACGGGAGGCATCCAGCCACCGAGCCATCTGTGGTGAAAAAGCCACTCTGCACCCCTCTTGGCCGGGACACTTACCACTCTGACTGGTCCTGCTCTGCTCCTCTGGGAAATCCGGGACTCCAGCACCGAGGGAAGGAGAAGATGAGGAAGCCTTCCACGAAGAGGGTGTGTGCACGCTGGGTGTGTGTGCTTTCACCTGGGTGTGTGTGTCTCTGTCACTACGTGTGGTGGGTGACGTAGAAGGAGAACTCAGATTCATCTACGTTAAGGCACCAGGGTCCCGGGTTTTAAACATCTCCGCAGGCTCCCTTGTCTCTCATGAAATTTCCTCCACATCCTTGGAGTTGACAGGAACTGGCCGAGTCTTGGTCTTACCACAACCCAGCCCGTTGGGCAATCCAAGGGCGGGACTCTCTCTCCCTCATCGTTGGGTTGCCAGTTCAGTAGGGCCCGAAGTTCCTTTTCTGAAAAGGAAAGTCCATGCTGTGGGAAAACGCACTGATCATGGTTTTTTGTTTCCCATGTTTTGTATTTTCGGAGGGGTGGGGGGAGGTCACGTTTAACCAACCCAAGTTAGCAAAGAGAAAAATAGGGTTTGACCACCAAAGACGAAGCATCTGGTGCAAAGGTCCTATAAAATGCAGACTTTGCCAGGCGCCTGAGTGGCTTAGTCGGTTAAACGTCCAACTTTGGCTCAGGTCATGATCTCACAGCTCGTGAGTTCGAGCCCCGTGTCGGGCTCTATGCTGACATCTCGGAGCCTGGAGCTGCTTCCGACTCTGTGTCTCCCTCTCTCTCTGCCCTTCCCCCACTCTCCTTCAAAGGTAAATAAACATTAAAAAAAATTTTAATGCAGGCTTTTCCCCACTTTGGATGTTTTCCCGTCTTTGTCCTCTTTCTCTGTTGTTCGCCCAATCACTTTTCTTTTTTTTTTTTTTTTCTTTTGAGAAAGTTGAACAAAATTTAAAGAGAGTTGGTTTGGCAGAAGGTATTTTCCGGTGTCGTTTGAAACAGATTAAGGTCCATCAGCTTCTCTGACTGTCTCAAACTTATTACGGCTCTGGCCCTCCATTAAAACTCCCCTTTTAAATATAAATGGTTCTGGTCTTCTGTCTGATTCTGTGCCACACTCAGACCCCTGGAACCTGGTTATAGTTACGCCACCTACTGGGTGTTGGTGGAACTGCATTTGCTGGGCACAGTATCGTGCTGTACTCAACAGCTTCCAAGAAAATACAGGGCTCAGCAATGCTGAACGATTTATGAGACCCATAATTCATCATTGGACTCCTGAGATGTTGTTTCTTAGTTTATTTATTATGAGAGAGACAGAGACAGTGGGAGTGGGGGAGGGGCAGAGAGCGAGGGGGCGAGAGAGAATCCAAAGCAACTTCCTTGCTGTCGGCACAGAGCCTGATGCGGGGCTCCAACTCACGAAGCTGAGATCATGACCTGAGCCGAAACCAGGAGTCCGATGCTTAACCCACTGAGCCCCATGGGCGCCCCAAAATGTTCATTTTATTTCTGGAAGTATTTTTTCAGGAAAGGATATGTTCCCCATTTTAACTCTCTAGTTCTTCTTAGTGTTGAATCTAAGGAAACGTCCCTGAAAGGAGCTTGGATAATAATGTAGGTCAGATTGTAAACATTGGTCTTAAAATATCTGGGTATGTGGTCAAGGTTGTGACAGTCTGGATAACCTGAAAGGCCTTGTGCTACAAATATTTAAAAATGCTGCATAGCATTTAAAAAAAAAAAAAAAAAAAGCAAGTAGGGGTGCAAGAAACATGTGACCTGGTACTAAAGCAATTGGGAGTAGAGTAGATTTTTGTTCTGGAAAATAGGTGGCTAAATCTTCCGAACTCGTACGGGGACAGACGTTGAGGTGTTAGAGCCAGACAAAGCATGAATGGGAACTGGGAATACCTACCCCATTAGGGCTGGATCATGAAAGCTGCACCAGAAGCTTACCTACCCATTAGTACAGGGTGACAGCAAGGAAGACCATCTCCTCCTGTCCAGATTTGGGTGCAAATCGGGGGCGCCTGGGTGGCTCAGTTTAAGCCTCCGGCTTCGGCTTAGGTCAGGATCTCGCGGTTCCTGAGTTTGAGCCCCGCGTCGGGGTCTGTGCTGACAGTTCAGAGCCTGGAGCCTGCTTCAGATCTGTGTTTCCCTCTCTCTCTCTCTCTCTCTCTCTACCTGCCCCTCCCCACTTGTGCTCTATCTCTCTCTCAAAAATAAATAGACATTAAAAACAAAAAAAGGTAGAAATACCCTTAAGAATCCAGTAGCATAGCCCTTTCCTCTCACAAAGTTAGAGTTCAAATTTGCATTCCCCCACTTTGTCCAGGAATTCCCTGGCAAGAAATAAGCATAAAACTTGTTCCAAACCAGTGTGCCCCTTTGGAATCTTAAAAGATAAGCAAAGATAAAAACCTCTTTTGAGAATCACTCTGATAACTCAGACCACATGGAAAGTAAACTCCAGGGGCACCCGGATGGCTCAGTTGGTTGAGTGTCCAACTTTGGCTTAAGTCATGATCTCACAGTTCATGAGTTCAAGCTTCACGTCAGGCTTTGTGCTAAGAGCTCAGATTCTGTATCTCCCTCTATCTATGCCCTTCCACTGATCCTGCTCTCTCTCTCTCTCTCTCTCTCTCTCTCCCTCTCTCTCAAAAATAAATAAACATTTTAAAAACTTAAAAAAAGTAAAAGCAAATTCCAATGGAGATTATTTCCCATTAAAAAAATTAAAATATACAAAGACTTAATGCACTCCAATGGGGGTGAGCCGGCACATGAAAATAGAAAACTAGAATTCCATTACCCCGGGGGTGCCTGGATGGCTCAATCAGTTAAGCGTCTGACTTCAGCTCAGGTCACGATCTTGCGGTTCGTGGGTTCAAGCCCCACGTCGGGCTCTGTGCTGACAGCTCAGAGCCTGGAGCCTGTTTCAGATTCTGTGTCTCCCTGTCTTTCTGATCCTCCCCTGCTCACGCTGTCTCTCTCTCTCTCCTCTCTCTCTCTCTCTCTCTCAGAAATAAAAACAGTAAAAAATTAAAAAAACAAATTCCATTACCCGGGATATAAGAAAACAATTGAAAGAGAATATAAACTGAGTATGTGTAAAATGATGAAAGACATAGGTTTAAAATGCTAGTAAAAATGAATAAAAAGATTTAATGTTTATTTATTTTTGAGAGGGAGGGAGAGAGAGAGAGAGAGAGCATGATTACTAGTGAGCACAAGTGCGGGAAGGTCAGAGAGAGAGGGAGACAGAGGAACTGAAGTAGGTTCCACACAGTCAGCACAAACCCCCTGTGGGGCTTGAACCCAAGAGCCATGAGATCTTGACCTGAGCCAAAGTCCAACTGAGTCACCCAGGTGACCCAGAAAAAAACATTTAAAAAAAAAACAAGCTGTATTTTTGAGAAATAAAATATAGTTACTGAAATTAAAATCTCAATTGGCAGACAACATAACAGAAGAGATATGGCTGAAGGAAATATTAGTGAACTGGAAGACAGATATGAGAAAATTACTAACAATGCAGCATAGAGACATAAAGAAATGGAAAATATTAGCAGATAAATGACTGTAACACATGTTTTATACATGTTCCAGAAAGAAAATAGAAAAAATAAGGGAGATGCAAAATTCAAGGAAACAATTACTGAGAATTTTCTAAAGCAGACAGAGAAAGAAAAATACCATATGATTTCTCTCATATGTGGAATCCAACCAAACAACCACACAGACACAAACAGAATCAAATACAGAGAACAGACTGGTGGTTGACAAAGGGGAGGTAGGTGGAAGGGTGAAATAGAAAAAGGGGAATAAGAAGTACAAACTTTCAATAATAAAATAGATAAGTCACAGGGATGAAAAGTACAGTATGGGAAATAAAGTCAATCATATTGTAATAACATATGGTGATAGTTATCATGGTGAGAATTGAGTTAGGTATAGAACTGTCAAATCTAGACGTTATACACCTGGAACTAATATAACATTGCATGTCAATTATATCTCAATAATTTAAAAAATCAGGTAAAGTCTTTAAAAAAAGAAAAAAAAGGAGGGGGGATCCTGAGTGGCTGAGTCAGTTAAGCATCCAACTTCAGCTCACGTCATGGTCATGATCGTGCAGCTCCATGAGTTTGAGTCCTACGTCAGGCTCTCTGCTGCCAGTGTGGAGCCTGCTTCAGATCCTGTGTCTCCCTCTCTCTGCCTTTCCCCCACTCAGGTGTGCAATCTCCCTCTCTCTCTCTCTCCCTTTCTCTCTGTCTCAAAAATAAATAACCATTAAAAATTTTTAAGAAATAAAAGAGGACACTCAGACTCAAAAAATATAATGAGTTTCAAGCAGGAAGATGTGAATTTAAATCCACACCTGGACATATCATAGCAAAGATAAAAAATATTCAAAACTACCAGCCAGAAAATCAGAACAACTACGAAGGAACGATAGTGTAAAGCAGTTCTCAAAAGCAATAATAGAAATCAGAAGAGAGTGAGGTAATATGGTTAAGGTGCTGACGGAAAAATATCAGCATAGAATTTTATAGACAACTCAAGCTATTATTCAAGAGAAAGGATGAAATCACATTTTTATTTTTAACTTTTGGTTTTATGGAAATATAAATATATTAAATATATGTTGTATGTAAGAACCACAAACTTAAATGAATATGCAAATAACTATAAGTGATTTAGGGTTTGCTGAAAAAATTGCAACTAGATATAAAACGTAAAGGTGAGGCTCAACCAAACCATGACAGAAACACAGCAGAGAGGGCGGAAGTGGGTAAGGCACCTGGGTGGCTCAATTCGTTGAGCGACCAACTTCGGCTCAGGTCATGATCTCAGGGTTTGTGGGTTCTAGCCCCATGTCGGGCTCTGTGCTGACAGCTCAGAACCTAGAGCCTGCTTCAGATTTTGTGTCTCCCTCCCTCTCTCTGCCCTTCCCCCACTTGTGCTCTCTTTCTATCTATCAAAAATAAACAAACATTAAAAAAAATTTTTTTAGGGGCACCTGGGTGGCTCAGGCAGCTAAGTGTCTGACTTCAGCTTGGGTCATGCTCTCATGGTTCATCAGTTCAAGCCCCACGTGAGGCTCTGTACTGACAGCTCAGAGCCTAGAGCTGGCTTCAGATTGTGTGTCTCCCTCTCTCTCTTTGCCCTTCTTTTGCTCACGCTCTGTCCCTCCCTCTCAAAAATAAACAAATATTTTAAACAATTTTGTTAAAAAGAAGGTGGGAGGAGGTGATTTGGAATGAAGTCGAATCCCTATGTTTGTACAGTTCATGGGGAATGGCTAAGACAGTCAGTAACAGTAAAACCCAGCTAAGAATGCATACTAAGTAAGTGTTGGAGCGCCTGGGTGGCTCAGTCAGTTAGGCATCCGACTTTGGCGCAGGTCATGATCTCATGGTTTATGAGTTCAGGCTCCGCATCTGGCTCTGTGCTGACAGCTAGGAGCCTGGAGCCTGTTTCAGATTCTGTGTCTCCCTCTCTCTCTGCTCCTCCCCCATTCATGCTCTGTCTCTCTCTCAAAAAAATAAATAAATGTTAAAAAAAATTTTAATAATAAATAAATATTTAAGTGTTACCAGTAAAAGACCACAAGTACAATATATAACTCACAAAAGAGTGAATAGGAGAGATTTTTTAGAAAAAAAAAATCACCTTAATTTTTAAAACAAAAAGAATCAGGAGAAGAAAAGAAGTAAAAACGTTATGGCATATATAAAACTTAAATGGACATGGTAGAAATTAATTTCTTACATGACTACAATGGGCTGAGTTTATTAATTAAAAGACAGAGATTTTCAATTTTGATTTAAAAATATCTGGCTGTATGCTGTTTAAACTAAACAAAAGCAAAGGTATAGAGAAAAAGGAAGAAAACTAACGTTATTCATGTCAGACGAAATAGGCTTCAAGGCAAAAAACAAAACAAAACAAAAATGTTATTAGAAATCAAGAGGGTAACCATATCATAAAAAAGGAATAATTCAAGAAAAATAGGTAAAAATTTTGAAATCCTGTGTATCGGACTGTGTAGCCTGAAAAATACAGTCAAGATGAGGAAATGACCAGGTAAAACTGAAACACAGGTAAGAACTAAAAAATGTAACACATCCATCTCAGGAAAACAGATGAGAGGGGTGGCCGGGGGGGCTCAGTCCGTTAAGTGTCCAACTCTTGGCTTTGGCTCAGATCATTGATCTCAAGGCTTCCTGAGTTTGAGCCCTGCCTCTAGGATTCTCCCTTTCTTCCTCACTCTCCTTCTTCCTCCCCTCCTCATGCTTTCTCTGTATCTCTCAATAAAAAAGGAAAAACAGATGGGATAAAAGAAATTATTAGGTATATAGAGTTTTTAAGTGAGAAAAGGAACAATTTGACGTAGTTAGCATCCAAGGAAACTGTATCTCAATAATGAGAGAGCATAACCTTTTGTGTATCCACTAGCACATAGAAGTAGACCTTGTAATGAGCCACAAAGCAAATCTTTAAAATATCAAAGAACTTCTATAAGAGGACCATGTTCTCTTAGCACAATATTTTTAAAAGTAGAAATTATTTAAAGTTAATTTAAAACATATCTTTTTAACATTTGGAAGTGTAAAAACACATTTCTCAATAAACATAGCTGGTAGAACAGGTCAAATGGCAGCTGGTTAGAAATGCACGAAAATAGGGGTGACCGGGTGGCTCACCCAGTTAAGCATCCAGCTTTGGCTCATTTCATGGTCTCGCAATTCATGAGTTTGAGCCCTGTGTCGGGCTCTGTGCTGACGACTCAGCCTGGAGCCTGCTTCAGATTCTGTGTCTCCCTCTCTCTCTGCCCCTCCCCTGCTCACGCTCTCGCTCTCTCTCTTTCTATCTCTCTATCAAAAATAAATAAAAGTGGAAAAAAAATTTTTTAAAGAAATACGTGAAAATAAAACTACTACACCCCCAAATGTAGCAGTATTTCAAAGGAAATATAAAGACTTGAGTAGGAATATATCTCACAATAATTAGGGGAAAGAAAAGCAAGTCTTAAAGTCAATGAGCTATATAGTTAGCATCAGGAATTGGAAGAAGGACAGACCTAACCATAAAGAAAGTAGCACAAAGAAATAAAAATAAAAACCCCAAATAATTAAATGATAAATGAAAACTAGGCAATGTCAACAATATTAAATATATATATATATATATATATATATATATATATAAAGAGAGAGTCAGAGAAGGGAGGAAGAAAGAGGATATTATATCAGAATAAAAGATAAGTCACATAAATTAAACAAATGTGTTTATGAAAAATAATTATTACATTTTTCTTATATCTCACATTTTGCCCCTGACCCTTGAAAATTTCTTTATAGACTGGCCTGGATTTTTTAGATGTTTTTTGGAAGTGATTGCATTACACCCCAAAGTTTCCTATTTTGATTGAAGATGCACGTTATACTTCTAAAGGCCAAGAAATTTTTATATGAAATAATATTTTTATAACATGCACACAAATGAGTTCAAAGTTGTGTTTCATATGTCTTTGAAACACCCATGAATTTAAACACTACCGAGAGAAACTATTTAGCTCAGCACATGGAGTGTTTGGAAAGAACTTTGATGTGTTTAGCAACCCCTCATAGGTGGTGAGTCTAGAAAGTTCCGATGCCGCTCTCTTCTCTGACAGCCATTTGATATGTTCTCCCTGGGGCGTGTTAAACAACCTCTCTTATACTAGGATTTTTGTTGCACGGTTGAGGCAACCACACTAGCTAAACGGTATTTTATTCTTATGCCATTCAAGGCACTTTTACAGTTAGTCCTTTTTCTTGCAACTCTTCTAGATTCCTCTAGCAATATTATCAATATTTCAAAGTAAACTCATAAAGCCTCACATGGCCAGAGAAGTATTTACAACACCACATATTCTGAATTAGTAAATGAAAGGCATGAACAGAATCCTCAACTCAAATTACACCCATGTGAAATTTTCTAGATACACGGGTTAGTTGAAAGAGATGCCAGAATGACCTGTGTTCACACACTAGTTTTAATTCTTACGAGTTAGTGAGTTACTCTACAAGTCCGTTTTCTTATCTGCAAAAGTAAAATAGTAATGACACTTTTCCTTGAGGATCGCTGTGGGTGAAATTATGGACACAATAGTCTTAGTTTGATGTTGGTGCTCATTCCATATTATATGCACTCCCTTACTTCCATAGACATTGTATCACCAGCAGTAAAAGACATAATAAATTTTTTAGAGAGAGAAAGAGGGAGAGAGAAAGCAGGGGAGGGTCAGAGAAAGAGGAAGAGACAGAGAATCCCAAGCAGGCTCCACACTGTCTGCACAGAGCCTGATGCAGGGCTTGATCTCACAAACTGTAAGCTCATGACCTGAGCCAAAATCAAGAATTGAATGCTCAACCGACTGAGCCACCCAAATGCCCCTGGAATTTCTGACCTGCACAACATGTGAAATAATAAATGTTTGTTGTTTCACGTCCCTATTTGGGGGGTAATTTGTTATGAAGCAATAGATAACTAACAGAATCATAGAATTTTTCAGTGAACCAAAGAAAGTATTTATATCTTAAACAACAAAAAGAGTGGACACCCTCATCTTCACAAGCTCATACAAGTGCTAAGAAAAGCACTTAAAGTTGAAGAGAAAAATGAGAATACACAGATATGAAGAATTTAGGGAAAGAAGTGCCAATTACCAAAATACACATACTTTCAGCTTTTCTAAAAACTCCAAGATGTGTAATAAGAAAAACTCTGTTACAATTTTTACCCATCAAATGAGCAAAGATTTAAATAACATATTTCATGTTAAAGAAAGGTGATGAAATTTAACTCTCCCTCAGTGATCACAGGGCTTCAAATTAGCACGATATTTCTAAAGAGAAAGTGAGCTATAGCCCAAGGACTTAACACCAGTCTTAAAACTGATACCTTCAGGCAGCTCCCCTTAGAAAATTATTAAATCAATCCATCAATTCATTTATTTATCAATAATTAATAAGTTAAACACACATCGAGAGGAAATACATCTCAACATAAACGGTGATTTTTACAAGGTGATTCAGGGTCTGTTTCTTTAGAAATTTCTTTCTTTTCCCCAGTTCTGCTATAATATTATTTCATAAACAAAAATAAGCACATATTAATTTTCGGTGAAAACAGGAAATAGTCTGTACATAAGTATGAAATGTGAAATTTTAGGCTATTATGAAGTCAAGAAACATTCAAGTCATGCACAAATGCACACTGTCCCCCCGCTCCCACTTTCTGGCTTTTTAAAGGTACACCTTTCTAGGTCACCGCAAAGCTCAACAAATAAAAGCTCAACTCAAGAGAGTATGAATTGTGTGCTTCATCTGTGCAAGGAACTTGGACATGAAGGAGCCACTCAGCTCCCGTGGGTGGGGGAGATTATATTTTCCCAGGTTTCAGATTAGGAAATGGGAACTCCGCAACGTCCTGTGGCTATCTCGATATTAGGTAGAACTGGAAGTGACCTTGGAAACTAGATACAAGGGTGGAGCCCTTTGCAAGACCCACAGAGCAGCCCAGCCCCTAAATCCTGCAGGAACAGCCTCAATTCACAACTGCTGGTGGTGGTGGCCGCGGGCTCCTTCAGGACAAGGGGCAAGCCTGAACCGACCGGGCATGAGGCCCATTCATGCCAACCATCAGGTGGTTCTCACTTTCTTATCCCTCCGTTTTATGCTCCAACGTCATGGGCTTCTAATGCTGCTTTGTGCAGAATCCCACTCCTGACACCAAACTCGTTGCTTGGATTTAGAGGACGTATTTTGCCTCCCTGTTTTGACTCTGATCATGTCATTAGGCAGAGCCAGTGCACACAGTGACTCTTCAACCCCTGGTCCCTTTGGGCTGCCCGCCCAGCTCGGGTCCCTGTCCTCAAGCTATCCCACAAGGGGGCTGGTTTCCAAGACTTAGAGGGTCTGAAGGAACAATAAGTGAACATCGTTTCCAGATACATTCAGGTGGTACCCAGGGCTGCATCCTTTCATCAGAGTGTATGCACCTGCATGAACAGATGTGCGCGCACACACACACACACACACCGAGAGTCTGGATAAGAAGTGCCATGTTACTCCGAGGCAGAATAAATGGGCATGACTTTTTGGGAATGAGTCTTTCCAGTAAACCTGAGTGTTTCAAGTGAAGAGAGCTCACCCAGAGCGGAGAGCATCACATTTAAATTTGTGCCCTTGAGAAGATCTCGAATGCCACTGATTTGGGGCAGTGTTTCTTGTATTCAGGTAAGCACAGAGTCACGTATTAGAATCCTCAGCCTAATATCTGTTGCCTTAATGGCTTGTTGTCAAATCGGTCCCAGCGATGCCCTGAAGCACTGAGAATGTTCCACCCTCCCCAGGCCACCAGGCATTGAGCTGTGGTTTTGCAGAACCAGAGAAGGTCCGTCACGATGCCAGGACTGACCCGTGCTGAAGGAGCCGATGGCTTCGTCAACTGGTCACACTGGGAAAAACTGGGTGTTCAGTATCCCTCAACATGAAGAGTGAACAGTCATGGGAAATAGATCAGGTACCTTATGGTAGGTGGGAAACGTCACCTCCCAGTGAGGGCTAAGAATGATATTTCTTGTGGCTTCCTCTGAGGTGACAGGGAGATCATCTGTTTTTTGGTATAAGCAAATTTTTAAAAAATTAAATCAGCGCATCTTAACGATGATTGCTATCATCACTTTTATCATCTTCTTAGGTAAGATGGTTCTCTGGGGAAAGTGAAGTCTTCCACCATTTGGTAATTGAATTTTAACCTTTTATTGGATAAGACACAGAGGCAAGATCCCTCTGAAGATATATGTATAATTTGTTTCTAAGCTGAAACACAAGAATAATGCTGTTATTATGAAATAATGATTTAATGAAAGTCACATTAAAGAGAAAGCTGGAGAAATTAGACTCTGAAAGACCATCTGGGGATCACCCGTCAATTTCCTTGTTGTTGCAAACATCCACTGGAGCCTCAGTTTCTTTGTGACCCTGTTGGGATCAGCTGCCTTTACGGGATCCCCATAAGTCACCGGGGAGTTGCAGGGATCCTTCTCGGGGCTGTGGGGACAGTGATGAGAGCTGCTTGCTCAGCTGCTCGAGACAAAGAGGAGACACAGGCATGGAACCAGGTGTCATCCCCAGCCACCAAAGGCACAGAGAGGTGCGGCTGAGACAGACCCAGGACAGACAAGCAGAGGCGCTAGAGGCTGAATTTTGTCTCCAAAATATGTTGAAGTCCTCAGTACCCGTGAAGATGTGCTTCTTTGAACATAGAGTCATTTGGGTCCATAAGATCAAATGAAGACGAGACCATTATGGTGTACCTAATATAATACAATCAATGTCCTTATAAAAAGGAGAAATTTGGGCACAGAGGCCAGAACCCCAGGAGGGAAGACAACGTGAGACAATGTGAAGATGCAAGAAGAAGATGGCCACAGAACCGAAGAATGGCTGAGGCCATCAGAAGCCAGGGGACAGGCCTGGGGCAGATTCTTCGAGGCCCTCAGCAGGAACCCTGCGGATGGGCTTCATCTCTAACTTCTGGAACTGTCGGATGGTAAACTGATTGTTGAAGTCACCTAGTGTGTGGGTGCTTTGTTACCGAGGCCCCCAAAACCGACATAGAAGGCCAATAGCTCACCCACTATAGGCCTCTGGCTGGGTAGATGAGGTCCGCAGTGGCGCCCTGAGAGTTGGCTTACAATGACCAGGGCCCTGGCCACTCTTCTGGGGCTCATGCCTGAATGAAGGACAGAACTTCAGGGTGTAGTTCTCAAATTCTAACGTTCATAGAAATGTCCCAGAGGAGCTGAAGTCCAGATTCCAAGAGCCTTCCACAGAGCTCCAGAATCAGCATCTCTGGGGGTGAGCTCAGAAATCTCTAACCTGCTCCCTACTCTCCCTCCCTTCACAAAGGTTACTGTTATAGGCAATTCAGCCACTCCTCCTGGAGAAACACTGTTGCAAATGCCTGATGGAAGTGTATGCCTTTACCTCCATGACATCTGCATTTTTGTAAGCCATACAACCTCAGCAGCTAAAGCCCAAGATATGAATATCTAACTGTGAAATGTTAGGCTTCGGTGAGTTGGATGATGGGGACATCTCAAATAGTTCCTCAGCTGGGCTGGGCTCATTCGTAAGTTACTGTAAGAGTTGTTCCACATCTTTCAGTCTGTGTGTTTCTCTGATGCCCAAATATATGAGGTGGTCCCTACAATGATTATTGTCCCTCCAGATCAGGTGGCAAGATGGGAAGTGGTGACACTCTGTGAAATGAGTCATGAATACTGACATTTTTAATTCCATGTAGAAATTCCATGCCTGTGTCTGCGGAGAAGGTAACTTTATCGTGTGCAATATAATGTAACAACATGGAGAATACTAGAAAAGCAAACGGCCACACTAAGCATGAGGGCCGCCTTCACTTTTGCCATATGGTGGTTCATTTCTTCACAGGCTGGCAAGTAGGGAAAGAAGCCCAAACTGCATGACATTCAGTGGAGAAAAGTGTTAAGGAAACCATTGTGACCCATTGATTTCTTTTTTCCGTAAATTGATTGATCTATGTTTAGTGAAGGGGCACATCAGACCAACTCTAGAGTTGAGTTGGAGATTCATTTTTCTTTTTTCTTCTTTTTGGTAATTTTTAAACAATGTTTATTTTTGAGAGAGACAGAGCGCAAGCAGGGCAGGGGCAGAGAGAGAGGGAGATACAGAATCCGAAGCAGGCTCCAGGCTCCTAGTTGTCAACATGGAGCCCGACACGGGGCTCGAACCCACGAACCACGAGATCATGACCTGAGCCAAAGTAGGATGCTCGACCAGGTGCCACCCAGGTGCCCCTGAAGATTTGTTTCTCTTGAGGAAATCCCTTTCCTCCAAGCCTTGAAATCATGGCCATGGAGTCCCTCAATGCATATTAGTTTTTCCATGTGTGTGTGTTGTGGGGGTGGGTGGTGTTATGTATAAAAATTACAAGTGAGTTTTTCCAGTAACACAGAATATTTTAAAGATACTATCTGGGGTGCCTGGGTGGCTTGGTCAGTTAAACGTCCAGCTTTGGCCGCAGTTACGATCTCACAGTTAGTGAGTTCGAGCCTTGCATCGGGCTCTGTGCTGACAGTGTGGAACCTGCTTGGGATTCTCTCTCTCCCTCTCTCTCTGTCCCTCCCCCATTTGTTGTCTTTCTCTCTCTCTTTCTCTCTCTCTCTCTCTCAAAATAAATAAATAAACTTTAAAAAATTTAAAAGATACTATCTAAAATTAAACAAAAAAAATTCTTAGGTGTACGGTAAGTAGCAGTGCTTAAATGGCATAAACTAAAACGTCAAAGAACACAAGGAAACAGCACTTTCACTCATGTAGATCGAAGCATATTTTATTTTTATACCCTTTATATATTATGTATTTTGTAATTGTATGTTACCAAACATAATACATTTTATATTTTATTATAGTTACTTACCTATAATGACACTTACATTTTATATTTATGTCCTGCATCTTTTATATTAAAACAAATATAAATATGTTTTATAGTAGGCTGCCAAGTTCATGTGAATATTTTTTAAAAATCTCTAGATTTCAAAGTAATATGTTTGCAGTGGGTGTCCCTGGGATTCAGCCACTTAGATAGTACAACATAAAAATATACTCAAATTAAGTGAAAAAGCATAAGGCAAATACATAGAGAGCAAAACACAATTTTGTAGAGAAAGAAAAATACATATAAATCTCAGAAAATGGTTATGTTTCATGGAGAACTGGGTACTTTGGGTGATTTTATTTTCTTCTATAGCCCCTATTTTTAGTTTTCATATTTTCCACGAAGAACATGCATATTACTTACATAATCAGAAAAAAATAATTCTCTGCCAAATTTTCCATGCACTTTCCTATTTAGTTGCATCTGTAAGTCTGTTTTCTACAGGATGTTAGAAGCTCCTGGTAAAACCATGAGCAGAGGTTGTCAGGATGCAGCAACACGGATTGCCAGGGAACACCACTTCCTGCCTCCAGAGCTCTGTTTGGCTTCCTCTTGTGATCTGGCTCCCCAGCTCTGTTCGAATTATTTCCAGCAAATGCTCCTCTAGCTAAAAAAACATTCACGTATGCATGGCTTTTCTCACCATATAGTGAGTGACACTAATTTCACGGGACTTGATGAGACAGTCTGGGAAATACTTGCTCTGGTGTTTCAAAAGAATGGTGTTTGATCTCTGTTAAGCTCTCGTCACTGTGGGACAGGACTGCAGAGTTCAAGGGCATGCCTCTCTGTGGCAAGGTGCAAAATGTGAGCTCACCCGGGGAGTAATGGAGAGTTAGTGGGAACCCTCCAAATTCTGGTGCCTGTTAGTCAGGCCAGGAGCCATGTCTTGATTCTCTGCACCCAGGGAACTTGCTAGAAGAAGAATGGTCGTATTTGACTGAGGCATTTGCTACAAGGAAGGTGCACCAGGGACAGCCTCTTCCTTTGGGAAAGATGGTTAAAAGCAATTGGAAAGGGGCGCCTGGGTGGCTTAGTCGGTTAAGCGTCCGACTTTCGCTTAGGTCATGATCTCGCGGTTCGTGGGTTCGAGCCCCGCGTCGGGCTCTGTGCTGACTGCCAGCTCAGAGCCTGGAGCCTGTTTCAGTCTGTGACTCCCTCTCTCTCTGACCCTCCCCTGCTCACGCTGTCTCTCTCTCTCTCCTAAAAATAAATTTTAAAAAAAAATTAAAAAAAAAAAAAGCAATTGGAAAAACAAATTCCTTTTCGCCTCCTCTTAAGATTGTCACAAAGAGTGTTTATTCTCAGATGATGGGATTAAGGGAAAAGATGTTTCAGATATTGGTGCAGGGCCGGATGCTGAGATCTGCTGGCGTGCAGCTTGCGATGAAGTCGTACAATGCACACTTTTGGAAGAGTTGTCTAGTTAGGGATCTTGCTAACAAAAAACAGGTATTTGTGACTAATGTTTTGGTAGTCAGTACTTACCTTTTTTGGTCTCAAAACTTTTTTAGAACGACTGTTTCCAACAATTCTTTACAGCGGTACAACGAGAGAGATGATTCCATTCCAGTTGGAGGGGATGAGTCCAAGCACGAAAAAGAGGGGGAGTTTCTGGGTGGACTTGACCACTTAGATCACAGCCCACCCTTTCTCTCCCCAGGCACTGATTCCTCCCCTGCACCCCCACCTCACCCCAGCATGGCCCAGCAGAGCGCCTGCGCACTGGCCCGACGTTCGCTGCAGTGTAATGTCAGCACTGTCGTAGTAGCCCAGAGCCAACCTTGTTTCAAGAACCGAGTCTCCTAAGAGCAGAGAGGAAGCCTGCCACCCGCCAGGTGCATCCGTTTCCATGAGAGGCTTCAAGCTTGCTGCACGATGCACATCATTTCTTCAGTCTTCTCAATCTGACTTTGAGGTTGACATTACAGGTGAGTAAATGGGGGCCCGAGAGACTAAAGGAAGAGCCTAAAGTCACGTTCGTAGGTGACAGAAGTGGATTCAACCTCGGGTCGTTCTGGAGCCTGAGCTATTCTGTATGTATCATGCTACCTTGTTGTTGTTTATTTGCCTTTTAAATAGAAATAAAAGGAAACACACAGGATCAAGGCAAGAGAGGAGCGAAATGGGCAAGATGGTCGCTTTTCTTTTATGTAAAAATTAAATTCTGAAGATTCTACTTTGTCCTTTGGAAGTTAAGAGCTTTATTTTTTTAATGTTTTCATTTATTTTTGAGAGAGAGAGAGAGAGAGACAGAGTGGAAGCAGGGGAGGGGCAGAGAGAAAAGGAGACACAGAATCTGAAGCAGGCTCCACACTCTGAGCTGTCAGCACAGAGCTGGATGTGGGGCTTGAACCCAGGAATCATGAGATCATCACCTGAGCCAAAGTCAGACACTTAATCAACTGAGCCACCCAGGCACCCCTGGAAGCTAAGAGTTTTAAACGAGGGTATGAACAAATTATTCACACCTATGCCCAAACCAAGTACATATAGGACCAGTGCAAAAAGAAATACAGCCAGGCATTTCCTCATCTGTACCCAAAGCTGCCAACCCATTTCTCACAGAGCAAAGCTCTCCTGAGACCAAGCCTGAGAGAGATTCATTGCTTACCAAGTTCCAGAGTTAACTATTATCATCGCTATTGTTTTTACAACCTTTGAACCTTGCAGAGGTGCAGAGAAAGCCAGCCAGAATTTCATCTACTCCACTTGAAAGTGAAAAGCATGTACTTGGTTCCTCCGGGCAAGTAGTCCTAATGGATCAAGACTCAAAATATACAGTCTGCATTTATTTTTTCAGTTGATCAAATATGCAAGTAATTAACTTTTCCTTATCTTAGAGCCAAAATAACTAGAATGAGGTTGAACAGAAGAATTCAGCGATTCTGAATAACTCAGCAAGCCATAGTCCTCCATGAGCAAAAGAGAACCCAAGACCTGGCACCCCCACATACCCGCCAGGGCCATACGGTAGTCTGCATAAACAAGGCATGCAAATCTTTTGTTTTTCAGGATCCTGTGTAGAAGCTGCACTTCGGACACACACTATGTTTAATATGCTCAAGCCATGGGAGCCGGGGGTGGGGACAGGAGGGGTATATCTGTCCCTGTGGGCTGTGGAATAGAAAACAAAGAAGCCCAAAGAGCAATGCAGGGAGGGGGAGGGGTTCCCAGGGTGGGGGTGGGACTCTGAGAAGTAGGTGGAGGGAAAGAGCCCTGTGCAAAGGCAAAATCTAGAAGCAAGAAGAGAAAAGGCTAACTCTTTATTTTGACAAAGTTGAAGCCATGCAGCCCCTGATCCCCAAGATGTTCTAGTGTACCCCCACTACGGTACAGTGACCAATACTGAAGTTTCACAAGGACACAATGCTTGTCTAATCACTGTCCATATTCACATGTTTTCATCTTCTCAAATACTATCACCTCTGTTTCTTTCCTGTGGCCCAGGATCTAATCCAGGATCATATCCTGCAACAAACGGTCCCATCCGGTGAGTTTCCTTGCGTCTAAAGCCATTTCTCAGGGTTTCTTGGTCTTCAACAACCTTTAGAGGTTTGCAGCATATGGGCCAGTTCCTTCTGTAAGAATGCCCCTATTTCAAGTTTGTCTGGAATGTCTTCATGATCTGATTCCAGTTACACACTTCTGGCTGGAGAAGCACAGAAGAAAATGCTGTGTTCTCTCCAGTGCATCATATCGGGAAGCAAATGACATTGCCCTGTACCAATATTATTTCTATTAACTTGTATCATTTTATTAGAAAGGTGTGGACTAGTACCTCCTAAGTTACTATGCTTCTCTCTGCTTAGAAATCAAGAAGAAAGTGGCCAACCTGTTCAGAGATATGCACGTACCAGCTTGCAACATCTACAAGAAGATGGCCCAGGACGTGGGCCTAGAGTTGGAGAGAACCCCCCCCCCGCTACTGTCACCAGGAGGTCCTCTTCCATTGGGACAGAGCCGAGAGAGGCCGGTGGCAGCTGTGTCCTCTAAGAGAAAGCCCGAGGAGCTAGGAGAAGAAGGGGCCACGTCAGGCTGAGGTTGGCCGCCGGGGTCCAGCCGCCAGCCTGTCCCAAGGGACCCTTGCGCTCCAGCTGCTCCCCATGAAGACCAGCGAGGCTGGGATGTGTGGGGGGTCCCCTGGGTAATGAGGGTCCCCAGGAGGGAGGAAGGTCATAACGCAAGGACGCAGGGATCCAGGGTCGCCTGTGGTTTGACTCCGCTCCGAGCAGCCGGGCCCTGAACAGCCACGCCCCCGGCACGGCGCCTGCACATATTTCTGTGACGAATTCGGATGGCCTCTCTGTCCTGACTACTCACACTGCACTGATGCTCTTACTAGGGTATCAGTAGAGCTTTACCGCGGCCTCATATAAATACAGCTGCGTGAATATTCTCGCAAACACGTCAGTTCCCCTCAGACGCTTTAGAATTCTATAAGCACTGCGTTTTGATTTAAGCTGACACCACGGGTACCTGAAACGTTCTCTAAGGGTGACGGATAAAGACGTTCAAAACAAGACCACTCCCGTGTGCGAGGAGCAGGGTCACAAGTCTGCGGAAGCCTCCTAATATTTACGTGAATACAATTCGGTTGGTTTTAAAAACAATGAGAGAAAATATAAACAACATCCCACTCAACCTCGCATAAACGTGCTAGTAGCGTAGACCCGGGTCTATATGTTAGCCCGAAGTTTATATTTTAGTCCTGAATTCATAGGATTAGTTTAGTCCTAAATTTATAGATTGGAAAACTTAAGAATTTGCGACCGTTTCTTTCTTGTTCTGTCATTTTTTTTAATCTTTGTGGTTTTAAGATGCTATTTGTTGAACATTTATAACTTTTATGAAGTGAAGATAAAAAGGTTTTCTCTGGATGGCACACACACACTCACATGTGCGTGCATGCACACGCGCACGCGCACACACACACACACACACACACACCATGATGCAGAATCTAGGCCCTTTGGGTTGTTTATTGAGTACCTGAAAATGTAAGAATAGAATTGAAAATTTTAAAAATTGTTTTTAAATAAATAATAAGTGAAAAGCAAAAACGTGTGCGTGCGATCCATAAACAGGAAAGACCGCGTGATCTCGTGCCCAGGAAGCAGGTGCCCCGTGTATCAGCAAGGACCCAGCCAGGAGCACTTCTCCCACAGGTGCAGGGGAGGCTGAGGCGAGGAGACGGTCCCCAGCTCCCGCAGGGGTGAGGGGAGGACCAAGGAGGGGGCTCCCAGCCCCTAGCAGCAGGGGGTCTGGTCCCACCTCGGGGCCCGGAGGGAGGAGAGGGATGTGGCCTCAGCTGAGCCCAGCGGGGGTGTCAGGGGAACGGGGAGCATGCCCCCCTCCGTCCTCCAGTCCCCCTGGGCTGCTGGGGCAGGGCAGCCACCCAGGGGGCTGGGAACGCAGGCATAGGGGTCGCCTCGGGCACAGAGCAGGCAGAAAGGGCCCAGGAGCAATTCGGAGAAGGGCACCCTTGACTCTATTTGATGCAAAGTGTGTGTGTTACTTCCTTCATTCGAGTCCGTTTGTTTAGTAACCGTCTACACAGCTTCTATGATGGGGCAGAGAGAGAGGGGGAGACACAGAATCTGAAGCAGCTCCAGGCTCTGAGCTGTCAGCACAGAGCCCGATGCAGGGCTCAAACTCAAGAGTCGTGAGATCATGACCTGAGCCGAAGTCGGCCTGTAACCGCCTGAGCCACCCAGGCGCCCCTGTGATGTGTGTTTCAGTGTGTGGGATGCAGCGACGGAGAGAACACCCCAGTGAGGCCCATGGACCCCGGGGCTTACGTTCTAGGAGGGGCAAGGCCAGGTGATGGAGAGCAAAGGGACAAAGGACAGATCCAATTGGGTGCCGGCTAACAAGGGTCAGAGGTCACACCGGAAGTGACATTCAGGCTGAGAGTCAAGGTAATGGGAGGTAGCCTGGGAGCGCAGGGGGCAGAATGTTCCAGGTAAGGAGCACAGGAGTATAAAGGCCTGAGGGCTGTGCTTCTGGGGCAGGGGAACTGGGTCAAAGGTGACAGGGACGGGAAGCGGATGTGGGGGCAGGGCAAGTGCACAGACCTCTCCGTGGTGCAGGGTGGAGACGCCAGAGGCGGGTGTAGACCTGGAGGGAGAGGGTGGCGGCTGGGGACGGTGTGATGTGTGTTCTAGGCAGATCTCTGTGGCTGTGAGGACAGCGGGATGGGGGGAGGGGGAGGGATGGAGGTGGGGGGCGTGGGGACTCACAGGGTGTGCACGGAGCACCGACACACGCTCTCAGCTGACGCACAGTCCCTGCCCGGCGGCCTGGCACCGCTGGACCCTCCGCCTGGGCGAGACGATCAGGCAGCTCGTCCCCCGACCGCTAAGATTTATAAAAACGAGGCTGGGGACGAAGGTCCCCAGACAAAGCTGATGCCGGGCTCGATCCGCCCACTTTCGGGGGTCGGGGGGGTACAGAGCGCGCAGGGAACAGCATTTGTGGGGTCTGGGACGTGCGGCACTGTCCTGGCTCCCAGACACGGACCAGGCTGCTCCCGCCTCACCCCTGCCGGGACGCCCTGCGCCCCGGGTGTGGTTCTCAAAGCCAACGCCCACGGAGCCCTCCTGATGCCACCCGCTGACATAAGCCCCCCAGAACTCTCGTCTTTCCCTCGAAGGCCGACCCCGGGCAGCTGTGTGAACCACTGCCCCGGGGTAGGCTGTGAAGGGTCCTCCGTGCGTTGCCGGGGGTTGGGGGCGAGTCCAGGGTGCTGCCTCACCCGGGACTCGCGGGCGGCGCCCCCTCCCGGAAGGGCAGGCGGCTCCTGCCTCCTCCCAGAGCGACGAGGCCGCTCCGAGCCCCCTGGTGGCCCCCAGACTGTCGGGTGAGGAGGAAAGGCCGCCGCACCCCCAGCGGCCCCGTGTGGAGGGTGCCCTGACCGTGGCCAACCAGACCCGCGGGCCGAGGGACCCGGCCCTGTGCGAGCCGGGCGGCCGTGCTGGACGCCGGGCACAGTCACCATGGCAACCGGCTCTCCCTCCTTGGCCTCCCCGCCTCCGCCAGGTCCAGACCCACGTCCTTCCGGTCGTGTGTCCTGAGGTCCTCCAGCCTGTGGGCACAGGCGGGTCCTGCTGTCACATGTGGAGTGAGGTGACAGACGTACCCATTTTGGTGCTTGGTGCCCGTGCTGGCTTGATGAGTGTCCCCCAAATTCATGTCCACCTGGACCCTCAGGACGTCAGCTTATTTGGAAACAGGGTCTCGGCAGATGTAATTAGTTGAGATGAGGTCATACGGGGCCAGGGCAGAGCCCTGATCAACATGCCTGGTGTCCTTACAGGTGCCCGAGGCAGACCCAGGCTCGCAGCGGGGAGGGCAGGTGAGCCACGCGCGGGGACGCAGGACCGCCCAGCTCGGCTGCAGCCCAGACGCGGGACACAGATCTCCCTTGGGGCCTCCAGAAGGGACCCTGATTCCACCCCTTTGCAAAACAGCAAGATAATCCAGTTCTGCAGTTCGAAGCCCCCTGGTGTGCAGTGTTACGTTTCTGCAGCCACAGCAAACTAAGGCTGGGCTGCTTCGCCCTTCAAGCTGCAGGTCGGGCAGGGCCGCGGGGCTGGGATCCAAGGAGCCTGAAGCTGCGGGGAAATGAAAACCGTGTGTCCATCCGATGGGCACCCTTGTGCTTCTCTGGGACAGAAGTCCCCAGAAAAATAGCACAGAAGAATTTAGCCCCTCCTCTTGGATGCTGATTTTTTTTTTAATTTTTTAAATGTTTTATTTATTTCTAGGAGAAAGAGAGAGACAGCGTGAGCAGGGGAGGGCCAGAGAGAGGGAGTCACAGACTGAAACAGGCTCCAGGCTCTGAGCTGGCAGTCAGCACAGAGCCCGACGCGGAGCTCGAACCCATGAACCGCGAGATCATGACCTAAGTGAAAGTTGGACGCTTAACCAACTAAGCCACCCAGGCGCCCCTTGGATGCTGATTTTAAAAATAACCTCTGAAGGAAGGTTCTGGGCCCCACCGGAGCCCATCATGACCTGGACCAATGACCCCGGGTGCACAGGTTTCCCCCAGGAGCGACTCCATGGCCTCTGAGGAGGTACCACCCCAGCGTGCCCCAGGGTGCCCGAGCAGGGGTGACGGGCAGGAAGATGACGCAGGGATGCAGACTCGCACCCCCACAGCCTCCGTCTTCTTCTTCCAGAGGTTTCTCTGTTGGGGAGACCTTCCCAGGAGGGTTGGAGACTCCCTCCTGCAGCCTCTACTTCTTCAAGGCCCCTGATGGCCTCCGCGAGTGCAGACGTGGTGCTCAGGCAGACCCACCTGAGAGAGGTGTTTTCAGACCCGCCCATGCACAGCGTCACCCAGCGCTTAGTGCAGCAGGGCCTTGCAGACTGTGATCGGGGAGGGACAAGGACATTTGCGATGTGATCCCAGCCCTCCGTGACCCCGTGAATCACAACCCCAGCATGTGTGAAACCATCAGACCATACTTGAGAGTTCTGGGGACAAAGCACAAGGAACGGCCCCGAATCACCTGTTCGGAATCGCTCGCCCTGCCTCGAGTCCAGAGGGGGCTGCATCACTGTCCTCCCTCCACCCTACGTCCTGGTCTTGCACTCACCGGCACCATGTGCGGCACCGAGAGGGGGTCTCTCCTGTCTGGGGCATGTCTGCTTGTCTCATATTTGCTCTGCAGTCAGGCTCGGGTTCCTCTAGAAAGACCTTGGCCCTGGGTCGTCTGTCTGGATGCTCCCGAGACAAGCTGACCTGTGTAGGTGCTTACGCAGCCACATCCACCATCCTGTGAACAGGAAAGGCTCATAGTCCCATTATGTGCTTTACCACAATTAAATTAGTTTCTTCTGCAGTTGGTGACCACTTGTGTGGTTTTGCTTGGGGCTGTTACAGACGAAGGTGCTATGACCACTGGACGCTTGTCCCCTGGCAGCCATGGCCCTCGCTTCCCCTGAGCTGCTGGCTCTGGACATCTGCATGTTCAGCTGTACAAGACATGGCCACACTGTTTTCCAAAGGTGTGTCACTTTACACCTCAGCCGTTGATGTACGTGACCTGCCGCTGTTCCCCGTCATTGTCACATTTGATGCCAGTCTTTTTCATTTTAGCCATTCTGATGGGTGTGCAAGGGTGTCTCACTGTGGGCTTCATCTGCATTTTCCTGTTGGCTGATAATGTTGGGCACCTTTCCCTATGCTTATTGGCCTCTTGGGTTTCCTCTGATACAGGGTCTGCACATTAGCCTGCAGGGGCTGATAGTAAATATCTTTGGCTTTCAGGTCATATGGTCTCTACTCCAACCACCCAGCCTCGCTGTTGTAGGGAAAGGCAGCCGGAGGCGATATATGAAGGAACGGGCAGGCAGTGTGCCGATAAAACCTTACTTATAAAACCGTCTGAGGGGTCAGATCTGGCCCCTGGGACCTGCATTTCCTGACCCCTGCTCTAGTGTAAAGCACCTGCTCAGGACGTCTGCCCATGGTTAAACTGGTTTGCTCAAATTCTCTTACTGATCTGGACAAGTTGTCTGTAAGTTCTGGACCCCAGTCTCGTACATGAGCACTGCAACATCTATCATATTGGATGATATGATATCCAATAATATCATACGGATATTAATATCATATCCATTTCTTCTAATGGAAATTAGAAGAAACCATGATATTATATCGACCATTTCTATGGTGTCCTCAATGGTCCCATCACGGGGCCCTTAAAGGATGAAATGACAGTTGTCACAGGGAGCCTCCCTCAACACGGGGACCCAGGAGACCTGTCCACTGCCATATCACCTGAGTGGCAGATGGTGGCCCACAGCAGCCCAGAGCCCTGTGTCCCTCTGTGCCTCTTACAGCACCTCATCACGCTGGACAGGCTGCCTTTAAAATGGCCCTGACTTGTTAAAATGCACACATTTCCTAAAAGGAGCAGAAACCTAGTGTGGATAATTAATGTATATGCCACCAGGACTTCTCTCCATTTGAAGGGAATTTTCCAGTCCTTCAGACCAAAGATGGTCAAAGTGGGGAAGCTGGGAGGGACCCCTTTCCACTGTGAGAAATGGGTTCCTCCAGCGTTACAGGCTGGGCATTGGCCTACAGAGGGACAGAGGGGATATTGGGCCTCATTCAAATATCCGGCTGGAGGGGCTGCTACCGGAATCTGGACGAGACCTTGAGGTCTGGGAGTGGTCAGAGGACGCCTCCCTCAGGCCCCAACAAGCCAGCTGCAAAGCTGACATGAGAGCCCAGATTTTCCAAGTCCAAAGTCTTCCTCACACCTTCTCTTTATTTATAAATAACTTTGACTTCGCCATATGAACCACAATGTGAGCTGTATAAAAGCTGCTGTGTCTTCTGTCTTTTTCTCACTGTTTCCGCAGCTGTGAGAGCACAGAACCACTGAGGTGCCCCATTTGCTGAACAAACAGGCCATCAGAGAACGAGTAGCTGGCTGCGTCTTGCAGAGATATTTTGGGTCTCATCCCACCCATCGCTCCCTCTCAAGTGTCCCTACAAGAAGGAGAGAGTGGTTGGATGCCCAGCGCCAGGCAGGACCTGAGACCAAGAGGAGCCTCGTGGTATCGGGCCTCTTCCCTCGTAGGTTCCCGGCATTGGGAACTCACCACAGTCTGGGTCCTTCACAGATGCTCTAGTCACAAAGAGATATTCCAAACTATGGGGACTTCCTGTCTCATCCAACCTGGCCTTAGATGGCCAACTACTCTGACTTCCAGTTTTACCCGATTCCAAATACACAGCCCCTTAGGAACCTAAGAAAGCTGTTCCCAGCCCCTAAATGTGGGGCTTATCAGCTGAGTATTGTTTATTCTTGCACAAGTAGTGACATTATTTCTGGAAAAGGACGTTCAGGACTGAATCTGTGCTGTTTTCTTAGCCCTGATTCTGCTTCTTCGAGCATGCACTGCTTTCCTACCAAACTTGGGTTATGGAAAGTTTGGGTAAACAAAGCTCTTATGAGTAATTAGTATCCAATTAGGCCGAGGTTTCATGTCTGTGGGAGTCAAGGCCTCTTTTCCCGACCTCTGGGAAGAATTAAGTAGGTCAGGCCTCTGTTTACAGAGCAGCCCCGTGCTGGCTGCCCGGCCATTTACAGGTCGCTGTTAGTGGCTCCATGTCTACAGAAAGCTACGCACTATTTTTGTTGGCCGTTGCTGCTGGTGGAAGAGCAAGCCTGGCCCCCAGTGACCTGGGTACTTCCTGTCTGTGTCCATCTTGTAGGAGGCTCCAGCATCACCGAGAAACCTCATCCTGATCCAGAGGGAAAGTTGTGACACTGCTGTCTGGGTGAAAGTTCATGACACGGTCCTTCCCATCATCAGTCTGTTTCAAATGACTAGCCTAGAGTGAGAGCCTCTCCACTGACAAGATTTTGTGCCCGGTTTATGTTTCCCAAGTTTGTATTATGAAAATGTTCAAATACACAGGAAAAGTAAAAGAATGATACAGTGAAGATTTATATTCCCTGCACTTAGATTCACCAATTGTCCAAATTTGGCTGAGCCATTTGAAAATGAATTGCACTGTAAATATTTCTGCATTTATCTCTTAAGAACAGGTATATTTTTCATGACTTCTGCCCATTTTTTACCTGAGTATTGAGTTTGATAAGTTCTTCATAGATTTTGGATAATAACCCTTTATGAGATATGTTGTTTACAAATATCTTTTCCCATTCCGTAGGCTGCCTTTTAGTTTTGCTGATTGTTTCCTTTGCAGTGCAGAAGTTTGATCTTGATGAGGTCCCAATAGTTCATTTTTGCTTTTTTTGATTCCCTTGCCTCTGGAGACATGTCTAGTAAAAAGCTGCTACCACCTAGGTCAAAGAGGTTACTGCCTGTGGTCTCCTCTAGGATTTTGATAGTTTTTGGGGTCTCATCCATTTTGAATTTATTTTTGTGTATGCTGTAAAAAAAAGTGGCCCAGTTTCATTCTTCTGCACATCACCATCCAGTTTTCCCAACACCATTTGTTGAAGAGACTGTCTTTTTTCATTGGATATTCTTTCTTGCTTTGTCAAAGATTGGGTGAACCACATTATTGTGGGTCCATTTTTGGGTTTTCTATTCTGTTCCATTGATCTGTGTGTCTATTTTTGTGCCATTACCATACAGTCTCGATGACTATAGCTTTGTAATACTATAGCTTGAAATCTTGAAACATGATGCCTCCAGTTTTGTTTCTAATTTTCAGGATTGTTTTGGCTATCTGAGGTCTTTTGTGGTTCCATGTAAACTTTAAGATTGTGTATTCTAGCTCTGTGAAAATTACTGGTTGTGTTTTGATAGGGATTCCATTAAATGTGTAGATTGCTTTGGGTAATATAGACATTTTAATAATGTTTGTTCTTCCAATCCATGAGCATGGAATGCTTTTCCATTTCTTTGTGTCCTCTTCAATTGCTTTCTTAAATGTCCTGTAGTTTTCAGAGTAGAGGTCTTTCATCTTAAAGTATCTTATTGTTTTGGGTGCAATTGTAAATGAGATCTATTCCTTGATTTCTTTTTCTGCTACTTGGTTTTTCTTATATAGAAATGCACCATATTTCTGCACATTGATTTTATATCTTGAGGCTTTGCTTAATTTGTGCATCAGTTCTAGCAATTTTTTGGTGGAGTCTTCCAGGTTTTCTACATAGAGTATCATGTCATCTGCAAGTAGTGGAAGTTTGACTTCTTCCTTGCTCGCTTAGATGCCTTTTATTTCCTTTTGTTGTCTGATTGCTGAAGCTAAGACTTCCACTGGTGTGTTAAATAGTAATGGCAACAGTGGACATCCTTGACTGTAGGGGGAAAGCTCTCAGTTTTTCCTCATTGAGGATGATATTACCTATGAATCTTTTATATATGGACTTTATGATGTTGACATATGTACCACCTATCCCTATTTCATTGAAGGATTTTGTCAAGAAATGATACTGTATTTTTTCAAACACTTTTCCAAAGAAAACATCCAGATGGCTAATAAATACATAAAAAGATGCTCAACATCACTTATCATCAGGGGAATACAAATCAAAACCATGAGAAGCTACCACCTCACACCTGTCAGAATGCTAAAGTTAACAACACAAGAAATAACAGGTGTTGGTGAGGGTGTGGAGAAAGAGGAGGTCTTTTGCACTATTGGTGGGAATGCAAACTGGTGCAGCCACTCTGGAGAACAGTATAGAGGGTCCTCAAAAAACTAAAAGTAGAATTACCCTATGATCCAGCAACTGCACTATTAGGTATTTATCCAAAGGATACAAAAATACAGATTGGAAGGGGTGCATGTACCCCAGTGTTTGCAGCAGAGTTATCAACAATACCGATGGAGAGAGCCTAAATGTCCATAAACTAATGAATGGATAAAGAAGGTGCAGTACATATATATAATGGAATACTACTCAGTCATAAAACAAAATTTAAATCTTGCCATTTTCAATGACCTGGATGGAGCTAGAATGTATTATGTTAAGTGAAATAAATCAACCAGAGAAAGACAAATACCATATGATTTCATTTATATGTGGAAATTAAGAAACAAAACATACAAACATATAGGAATGTGGGGGGAGAGAAAAGAGGAAAACAAACCACAAGACACTCTTAATGATACCAAACAAACTCGAGTTGATGCAGGCAGGTGAGGGGGAGATGGGCTAGATGAGTGATGGGTGGGGGACACTTGTTGTGATGAGCACTGGGTGTTATATATAAGTGATGTATCACTCTACTCCTGCAATCAATATTACACTGCATGTTGGCTAAAATTTCTAAAGGAATAAATACATTCTTTAATCTAACCAAAGTGACATTATGACAAATAACTAATTTCATTTAAGTTATTGAAGCAACTAGAGTAAAATTGCTGATAATGTTTCCACTTTATCCTTTTGCTTAACATTTATTCAATTTTTGAGAGACAGAGAGAGACAGTGCATGAATGGGGAAGGGCAGAAAGAGAGAGAGACAGAATCTGAAGCAGGCTCCAAGCTCTGAGGGGTCAGCACAGAGTTCTATGTGGGGCTCAAATTCACAAGCTATGAGATCATGACTTGAACCAAAGTTGACGCTTGACTGACTGAGCCACCCAGGCCCCTCCTCCTTCTTATCCCTTCAAAGGCTACAGGATCTGTTGTGATGCTTCTATCTAATTCCTGGTGTAGTATATGTTTTCTCTTTTTTTCTGGATGAGTTTAGTTAGAGGTTTATCAATTTCATGGGTTTTTTTCTCCCAAAGTACCAGCCGTGGGATTCTTTTTCTTTTTTCCAGGTTTTATATTTCATTGATTGATTCTTTTATGTTTATTATTCCATTCCATAGGGTAGTGTGGGGAGAGTTAGTTTCTTTTTTTTTCTCTTTTTGTCTTTCCTAACATCTTAAGGTAGAAGTTCAGACTTTTAAAAACTGTATCCTGAAATTTTTTAATACATGCATTTTATTTTTTACTTAGTTCTAAATATTCTTAGTTCCCTTGTCATTTCATCTCTGACCCACGGGTCTCACTAGAAATATGTTGTTTAACTTTAAAATGTTTGAGGGGTTTTAAACTATTTCACCATATCTTTGTCAACACTTGTCATTGTCTTTCCTCCTTTTACGTTAGTTATTCTATTTTATGTGAAGTACTACCTTATGATTTTTGATTTGCATCTCTTGAAAGACTAATGAGGCTTAGTGTGTTGTCATGTGTTTATTCCGATTTGTGTATTTTTTTTGCAGAAATTATTTCTATTCAAATCTTCTGTCCACTTTTAATTGAATTATGTGTTGCCCTCCTGTTGACTTGCCAGTGTTCTTTGTATATTCTTGAAGCAAATCTCTTATCAGATATATGATTTGCAAATATGTCCTTCCATTCTGTGGGTTATTTTTCACTTTCTTTCTTTTGCCCTTTGAAGTACAAAATATTTTAATTTTGATGAAGTCCAATGTATCTATTTTGTTCTTTTTTCTCTTGTGTTTTTTTGGTATTGAATCTAAAAAACTCTTACCTCACTCAAAGTCACAAAACTGGCTTTGTGACTTTCTTTTTCTATTTCTATTTGTGACTTTCTATTTCTTTCTAAGAGTTTTATAATTTTAACTTACATTTAGCTCTTGAATACATTTTGAGCTAATTTTGGTGTGTAGTGCAAGGAAAAGTTCCGCCTTATTCTTTTGCATGTGGATATACAGTTGTTCCATTGATCATGCATCATTATTAAAGAACAAAATTTCTTCTAATATGTAAATGAAAAGCTTTCTAAGTTTGCAAAGTCATAAGACATTACCTACAGAATTCTGCAATACAGGTACTTGGTCTAACAGCCCTCAAAAAGGTCAACTGATTTATCCAAGACCATCCATGCACCAAATCTGGTGTCAGCTTATGCACTCAGGATCTGCACCAACCTTGACCCTCAATGTGGTGGTATTTGAAGATGGGACCTTTGGAAGACAATTAGGTTAAGAGAGTGAAGCCCTTCTGAATAGAATTAGTGATCTTACAAAAAGAAACAGATCTCACATCCTCTCTCTACACCATGTGATGACATGGCAAGGAGGCCGCCATCTATAAATCAGGAAGAGCCTACTCCCCAAGAACCCAACTATGTTAGCATCCTGATCTCAGGTTTTCATCCTCCAGAATGATGACAAATAAACATTTGCTGTTTACACCCCCCATTCTATGGTCATTTGGTATAGCAGCCTAAACTAAGATCTGGCTGTGTAAAATGGCCTTGCTTCTTTTTGTAGCCTTTCTCCTTATGGGTAAAATGGGGTAATCACAATTCTCCAGAGTTTGTGAAGGATTGAATGAGACGAAACACATCAAGCCCTGAGTACACTGATGTGGTTGGTCGTTGGACCATAACCCTAGCATGACCCACGGGTGGGGGATCTCACTCATGAGATGGATAACAGACCTTCACTGACCACTTAGCTCCAGGGGGCTCCTCCTTGAAGCACCACCCCCTCCAGGGACTCTCTAAAATTGGCAGGATCCCAGTCTTGGTTAATAGAGCCTGAAAAGTCACACTCCCTGCCTCCTGGGAGCAAATAACCCAGAGACATGTAATTTTAACCTTTCTTCTGCTCTTCCTGGCAGAGGAGCAGCCCAGTCCATCTCACCAGGGCCCACCATCCAGCTGTGCCAAGTGCAGGCACAGCCCTCCCATCTGTCCCAACTCCCTTACCCCTGTGGCTGAGACCAGGTCCAAGTCACTATCCACTTGCTCTATAGCAATCGCCTGCCAGCTGGTGGCCACACTCCCAGGTCCTCCCCAGTTTCTAACCCCTTGTTACACTGCCACCTGAGCGACCTTCCAAAAGTACTTAGAAAGTGTGATCCCAATGGCTTCTGCTCTCAGAAGATTCCGCTCTCCATCTCTACCACTGGAGATCATTACGGAGCCATCCTTCTGATAGAGAAAAAGTTGACAAATCTAGCAAGAGCTCCCTTTTCCTTTCAGTCCAAAATCCAAGCTTCATGGTAGGTCCTTCAGGCCATTGGTGACCTGCCCCTGCTGATGCTGCAGCTTCACCCCTGTCACGCTTTCTGGAATTTCAGGCTTTCCCCACACAAAACTAGATGGGCCCTCCTCATGCACGCAGCTACGCCCTGCCTCTTGCCCTCATCACTTTCTCTGCACCTCGTATATTCTTGCCTGTCATCTTCACCCACGTAACACACATGCTACTGTCTCAACTCAGGGTCTCCTGCTTTTGGAAAGATCTTCCTGGGGCCCAGCAGACTTAAATGCCCTTCTCATGTCCCCACAGTCTCTGAGCCCTCAACAGGTCCTTTCTAGCTGGCCAGCTGCCTTATCAGACACCAAATTTCTTGTGCCTTACTGCTCACTGCAGCCTTAAATTTAGCACCCCTCTGTCAGTAAGTGTAACTTATCTTAAATGTATGTCAGTAGGTAGGGGATCCTCCATTTGGGAGCTAGCTGGGTAGAGTGTAGATGTGCTCGCCGTGTCTGAGAACTGGTGAGTGGGCAGGAAGGGAGCCAGCGGGACAGATCAAAGAGTCTCCTGGGAGAAAACTCAAACTGTGGGAGAGTCTCCAGCTACAAGCGCTTTCATGCTATTGTTTGCTGAATTGGTCACCTTCTACTTCCCAGGAATCTCAGATAAGAGGCTGGAGATTGGACGGGGGACACACTGGGTGAAAGGAAAGGCATGGGATGGAAAAGCACTGTGTAGCTCCCAAGGTCTCTGAGGGTAAAGGTTTTCCTGTTGGGTCACATGGCCCATGCCACACAAACCACGCACTCCCTCCAACACGGGCATGCACCCTCGAATCCAGCATGCTCCTTGCCAGGTTACACAACTTCTCCAAGCCCCATTTTCTTGACTAACATGGAGTGACCACCATAGAGCCTAGAGCATACTAAGCTCTCATCAAACAGCATCATTGTTCTTTTTATTATATTATCTTACTTTGAGGAGCCAGAGGCACTGATGCTCACATGATGAGACTCATTATTTATCATGCAACAGTGAAAGCAAGTGGTTAATGTACGTGCACAGATAGGCCCAGAGACTTGGTCTAACTGTGGAGAGAGGAACACCAAGACCACACCAAGGAAAGATCATTTTCAGGCACCTGCAGCAGAAGAAGCGGCATCTCCTCCTTCTCCAGGAGGCTGCTGTTGTGATACAGTGTCCTTTTATCCAGGTCAATACAAAATCCAATCCCTCTGATCTCTTCGTGACAGCCTTTTGGAAAAGGCACTCCAGACCTGCTGACCCAGCTGTCAGCTGGAGAAGGCACTCCAGTCACTGCTGACCCTGCTGTCAAAGGTCACAACTCTCTGTCTCTACCATTAGGGATTATAGATGGAGCTATGCATCTGAGAGTGAACACTTAATAAACTCTGAGAACAAGAAATAGTGCCATAGAAATGCCAAAAATATCGTTCCATTCCCTCATCAACATTCCTGTCATTGTATTTGCCAACTAAAAGGCAAATACAAAAATCCTAGCTGAAAGTGGGATTTTTGTCATCACTTTTCAAATTTTAATCTCTTTCATAGAAAATCTCCCTTAAAGTAACTTGAGGAAGTTCATTAAAAGAAAAAATTTTAAGTTCTTCTGTAGAAGGAGAAAGAACACCACATACCCCCAAGACAATGGAAATAAAATTATTGCCCACATTTTCATTTTCCAGTGGCCCTTTGCTCTATCATTTCATGGATGTTTGAGATCAGAAAAATAGTCCCTATTTAAAATTTAAAGCAACTTCTTTGTCTTTACAAAAATCAAAGATGGATTCAAAACAACTTAAAGATAGTTTCCTAATGTTTTGTTTGATTCAGCTATCTGGCAGGGAGATTATAATTTTTAATTAAAGGGTCACATAGTCCTTGTATTAAAGTTTAAGTTTGACCATTTTATTTAGTCTTCAATATTTATATTGACTTCATAAATATAAACATTGATTTATATTTCCTGGTTTATTTATTAATGATATCACAAATGGGTGACTTTCTAAAAAGCAAACATAACATTATTTGAATGAATTCCGGCCAACAACCTATAAATTCTAATTGTATGAAAACACAGAAGTCTTTGCCAGATTATGTCGTGGGATGGGAATAACAGTATTAGTAGTTAATATTTGTGAACATGTATCATATTTTCACACAGCGCTATATTCTTTGTATTTATTTGTTTGTCTTTTATTTATTCCTTATAGCAACCCTATCAGATAGGCAGTATACACGCTTGTTAGCATTTTATAGATAAGAGATGTGAGAACTAAAATGTCTAAGGAACTTGCCAAAAATCACAGGTAAAATAAATGAAGTGTATTTACTACCTATGTAATGTGCTTGTCATTGTGTTGGGCATTTAAACTTCTTTTTGCCTCCCTCCTTCCATGCCTTTCTGCCTCATTCATACCTCATCCTTCCTTCTTACTCTCCCTTTTTTCTCATGAATATTTATTGACTGACTGCCATGTGCTAGGCATATTGTCAAGCACTGGTTGCTAGAGTGATAAATAAGACAGACAAGGCTCTTGCTCTCATTTACTCTTTTACAAAAGGCATCAGACGTGTGTTTAGTTAAATGAATATAAACAAAGAAAACGGTAACAGGTGCTATCAATCGAACAATATAACATTCATTGGCTACTTTATGCTAATTAGTCAAGGCTAGACTTTCTAAAATAGTGACATTCGAAAGACAAGAAGGAACCACTGCAGGATGAGCAGGAGGGAAAAAGAATTTCAGACAGGGAAAGCCATGTTTAATCCCTTTAGTAACATTATGAGATAAAAATTATTATTCCCTCTGAAAAGAAAAGGGGATTCTCAAATATACTAAAATATCCAAAGTTAAATTGGAATGAAACCATTGTCCTGGATTATTGGCATCAATCACAGGCGTGTATAAGTCTAAAGTGTTATTTTGCCATAATACAAAACTACTGCCCATTTCGCTGATTTGAGGATATCACACTCATACACACACACACACTTCACAAATTAAGTGTACCCAGAAAGGGGTTAAACACCTGGATATAGTTGTATATGCATGGGTCCATGCGTTTACTTGTACCTATAGAAGCCAACAGATGCTTGGTTCTATGATAGGAATATTCGTAAAACTTCTAAACACTCTTTCCTTTGCATATATTCAGGTGCTTGACTGCCTCTTACAGAAAATATCATGCATAGATAAAGCAAAAGATGCCAACATGTTTGGAGCTACTAATAAAAGGAATAGGGCTTGTAAAGAACAGCAAGTTAGCAATAAAAGAATTTACTTACAAATACCTACCTTGACCTTCCTTGTAAGTCTTTCATATTACAAACAAAAAAGTAGTATAGTGCTCGATCACTTGCTTAAATATTCATTTCTTGTGGGGAAATGTCTAAATCATTAGCTGGAGAAGGAATAGTTCGCTTTTCTTTGAGAAAAACAAAGCGACAGACCATTGGTATGCTCCTGGAGTTCAGGAATGTAAGGAAGGTTGGTCTGAAAGCATAAGGTATAAAATTAGGGAATCAAGAGCACTGGGCATGGCCATCCCAGGACACAGGACACAGTCATCACAAAGACATTGACAAACATTGTATGAAGTGTCACTTACTTTTGCTACCTCTGTGGATTTTTTTTTCACAAGCAGATACTGGCTGCCTGTGAGAACCAGGCATTTTACATGGAATTCTGCCTATTGTTCTGTTTTGTCTGGAAAAATCTTTCCAATCCTCTTTTCCTTTCAGCTTATACTGAACATCTGTAGGAAGGGAAAAAAGCCAAGGTGTGCTGGCTCTCCTTTGTGAAGGATGTTTTAATTCTCTAATTTTGTTTTTTCAGAATCTAAACTGGGTCAAGATTTATCATCTGCATTTAGCATTTATACTTCCAAAGTTGGGTGGGGGGAGGATCTGAGCCATGCATATATAAAAGAAAAGATAACAAAAATGCCCTTACCGGTTTATTGTGGTTATGACTATTTTTATGGTAATTTAAGGTTCACAGAAGTTAGACAGGAAGGTGCAGAGACTTCCCATGCACCCCTGCCACCACACACACATAATCTTTTCCATGATCCACCTCCCCCACCAGAATGACACATTCGTTACGATTGATGAGTCTACAAGCCGTCATTATCACCCAAAGTCCACAGCTTTTATTAGAGTACACTCTTAGTGTTGTACATTGTATGGGTTTTGTAAAAATGTGTAATGACATGCATCCATCATTATAGAAACATATAGGATAGTTTCACTGCCCTAAAAATCCTCTACTTGACACCTATTTATCTTTCCTCCTACCTCAGCTTCTAGCAACCACCAATCTTTTCCTGCTCTCCATAGTTTCGCCTTTTCCATGATGTCATATAGTTGGAATCATACATTATGTAGCCTTTCTAGATTGGTTTTCTAGACTTAGGGATGTGCAAGCAAGGTTCTTCCGTATCTTTTCATAGCTGGATCACTCATTTTTTTTAAGTGCTGAGTAATAACCATTTTATCTACTCGCCTACGGAAGGACATCTTGGTTGCTTCCGAGTTTCGGCAGTTATGAATACAACTGCTATAAATGTTGCTGTGCAGATTTTTGTGTAGGTATGAAATTTTCACTAGCTTGTTTTTAAAATGTGGGTTTGGGGTTGCCTGGGGGGCTCAGTTTGTTGGACGACCAACACCAGCTCAGGCCCTGATCTCATGGTCTGTGGGTTCGAGCCTCGAGTCGGGCTCTGTGTTGACAGGTCAGAGCCTGGAGCCTGCTTCCGATTCTGTGTCTCCTTCTCTCTCTTCCTCTCCCCACTTTGTGCTCTATCAAAAATAAATAGACATTAAAATATTTTTTGATTTGGGTTTTTTTTTAAACTTTTTTTTTTAATGTTTTTTATTTATTTCTAGGAGAGAGAGAGAGAGAGACAGCGTGAGCAGGGGAGGGTCAGAGAGAGAGGGAGTCACAGACTGAAACGGGCTCCAGGCTCTGAGCTGGCAGTCAGCATAGAGCCCGACGCGGGGCTCGAACCCACAAACCGCGAGATCATGACCTGAGAGAAAGTCGGACGCTTAACCGACTAAGCCACCCGGGCGCCCCGATTTGGGTTTTATCATTATTCTGGGGCCAACACATCAGGAAGTGACTTCTGCAAAGATAGGTTGTTATTTATAGGTTCTTATAAGTTGTTATAAGTATAGGTTGTTATATGTGAGGGCATGCCATGCCCTGTGGAGCCCCATGGGGAAGCACCAGAATGTGCCAGGAGGCAGAACAAATGAAGGGAAAACATGGACCGAAGACTTTATTGTGGTTTTTATGGGGGGAAAATAGGTGAGGCAAGGTAAACAGATGAGGCAAGGTTAGGATTGGCTGGTTTAGGCTCTGGAGTATAGGGACTCTCTTTAGTTGTCTGGTACCTGGCCCTGGGATGATTAGGGCAGAGGAATGTTGCCTCCTAAAATGTAAGAGACAGGGGCGCCTGGGTGGCTTAGTCGGTTAAGCGTGCGACTTTCGCTTAGGTCATTATCTCGCGGTTTGTGGGTTCGAGCCCCGCATTGGTCTCTGTGCTGACTGCCAGCTCAGAGCGTGGAGCCTGTTTCAATCTGTGACTCCCTCTCTCTCTGACCCTCCCCTGCTCACGCTGTCTCTCTCTCTCTCCTAGAAAAAAAAAAATTAAAAAAAAAAATAAAATAAAATGTAAGAGACAGATAGAGAAGGTTTTTGGAGTAAGGTCTGGGCTCTGGATTGGTTAGTTTGCATACGAAAGGCACACCCCCAGGCAAATTCTTTGTTATCTATAAGAATTACCTAGCCCTGAAGGGGTAGTCTCTTTCTAATCAACAAGGTCCCATTTGCCAGGACATCAAGAATACAGAAAATCAGGACATAGAATGCATAATTTAGCAACAAATTAAATGAAAGGGTATTTGTTTTCTATTGCTATATAACTAATTACCATAGACTCAGTGGCTTACAACAAGAGTGATCATTTCACATGGTCATGGCTAGGTGCACAGGTACAGCGCAGCTGGGTCCTCTGCTCAGTCTCATGGGCTGTGTTCTCATATGAGGCTTGGGGTCCTCTTCCAAACTCATTGGTGTTCACAGAATTTAGTTCCTTGCATTGGTAGGACCAAGGTCCTCATTTTCTTGACGGTTGTTGGTATAGGTTGTTGGTATAGTCTCAGCCTCCAGAGGCCACCCTTGGGTGCTAGCTACATGTAGGACCCCTTCAACAGGACAGGACAGGCAACTCAAACATGCATGACTGCTTTTTTTTAGGCCAGCAGAAAGGCTTGCCTTTCTTTGACTTTTGTCTCACATCTTATGACACTAAGAACTCACCTGCTTAGACAAAGCCCACCCAAAGGAACAGCTTTTTCATGAACTCAACTGTTTAGGGACCTAAATTACATCTGCAAAGATCCTTTTGCAATGTATTGTCACTCAATCACTGAGGTGGCATCCCTTATATCCACAGGTTTTACCCACATTCAAATTCAAGGATGTGGGTCATTTTGGGTCATCTTAGAATTTTGCCTGCGACCAAAGAAAATTGCTGCTTTGGAGCCAAAACTGAAAACGAGCTGTCAGAAAGATTTTCTCTTTTCCATTCGGGATCTATTCTGTATTTGAAATGAGTACCAAGTAATATATAGTCCCCCAGCAGAAAGACTGGACATTCCCTTTGAAGCGTCACCTGATTCCATGACTCACCTTTGGGTCTACCCTTCAGACCACCAAAGACCCAAATATCCCAGAGGGTTGGTGATGGCCCCTTGGAAAGTTTACCCAATGGCTCAGGTGTGTCTGAGCATCATATATCTAAGCAGCAGATTAAGTGTTCTCCCTTACGAGAGTTGGGTGCTGCTATGAGCAGAATGTTTGTGTCTCCCTCAAATTCATATGTTGAAGCCTAAGACTCCAAGGTGATAGCATTGGGAGGTGGGACTTTTGGGCAGTGATTGGGTCACGAGATTCCTCTCTGCCATTTGAGGTTACAGACCAGGAAGCAGGCTCCCACCGGACACTGTCTGTTGGTGCCTCCATCTTGGACTTCGAGCCTCCAGAGCAGTGAGAGATAATATTTGTTGTTTAAGCCACACAGGCTACGGTATTCTGCTATAGCAGCCTGCGCTGACTAAGATAGGTGTGAGGGGTGGACTCAAAGTGACAGACATTGGATGGTGCGTGAAAGATGTGGTCTGAGCAAGGTGGTTGTTTTGCCTCTCGCCGGGGTTCCAAACATGACTTCTCAATCCCCCTAAATTATCCGAGCTCTGGGATAATTTGATGGACAGTCACCGGGGTGATGGCTGCTAAGAATACCTTAGAGGTGGTAAAAAGGGAAAAAAGGAATGAATGGGGGAGAGGAGGCAGAGTGGCAGTCTGTGTCTGCATGTCCACATTCGTTGTACGGGAGGCTTAGAGTTTTACTCTTTCTCAGCTTTGCTTCTAGCCTTGCTGTGACTGTTGCATTTAAAGCATGGTGCGCGGGACACCTGGGTGGGTCAGCTGGTTAAGCGTCCGACTTCGGCACAGGTCATGATCTCATGGTTCATGGGTTCGAGCCCCATGTTGGGCTCTGTGCTGACAGCTCAGAGCCCGGAGCCTGCTTTGGATCCTGTGCCTCCCCCTCTCTCTGATCCTCTCCTGCTCACTCTGCCTCTATCTCTCTCTCAAAAATAGAAATAGAAAACATTTTTTAAAAAAAATAAAGCATGGTGCACTATTGTAGATCATTTCTGAAACCTACGAAGAACACTGGAGGAGCTGGAGAAAGGCTGTTTTTGTTTCCGAGCCATGTCCAAATGGCTGTGGACCCCTTCCCCCATCCTTAGGCCAATGTGAGAGACCATTGCATGACTAATTTTAGATAACTGAGGAATTAGGTCAATGTTGTGTCCAATCTAGAGGGCTAGGAGGGTTGAATTTGATTTCAAAAGTTTTTATTGCTTCTGGAGTCATCAGGCTAAGCTAGGGGTTCTCACTAAGGGGGAAATTTTGCCCCTAAGGGGACAGTTAGCATTGTCTGGAGACGTTTTGGGGTGCCACAACTAGAAAGGTGCTCCTGGCATTAGGGGTGAAGGTCAGGGTGCTTCAGCATCCCACAGTGCATGGGATGGCCCTAGAGACCAAAAATTATCTAGTCCAGAATGTCAGTAGTGCCTAGGTTGAGAGACCTTGGGCTAAACCAAACCCCTGGGCCTGCCCAACACTGTGTCACTCCCACCAAGGCAAAGTATGTCTTGTGATACAAGAACATGGGAAAGCGGAGTTTCTGCATTGTGGACACTTCTGCCCCTCCTCACACCTCTTCCCCAAGGAGGTAAAAATGCTCCCTGCTCCCCATCCATATTGACTGCCTAGGGTTCTGCCCGATAGAAACCTCAAGACCCTAGATCTAGAAGCCAGCCTGTCATAGAGTTCCCAGTGGAACACAGGCAAGGCTGAGCTGGGGACACCATTTCTACCGTCACTCCTGGGTCTGTTGACCTCTCAGGCAGGTGGGAAGGAAGCAACAGCCCAGAAGTTGAGCTGATTATTATCTTTTTTTTTTTTTTTCAGGACCGCATTTCCTGTTTCTTGGTAAATCCTGAATAAAGGAGATATATGTTCCTGGTTTGTACTTTCAGGAGGAAAAGGTACAGATCAGTCAAATGAATGGATAAAAGGGATTCTAAAAAAGGAAAGAAAATGTACTTCTAGGTTATGACAGAAGCAAATCACCGCAGGAAGCCCAAGCTTGAACCCAACATGCTTTACAAACAACCCTCTTCTGAAGCTGTGTTAGGCAAGTTACAGGAAAAAAAAAAGAAAAAGAAAAGAAATAGATAATGTTTAACATTTTGCAGGGGGAGAGGTGGGGAGGTTGTAGACAGTGAAACCACAGATCCTGAGTGTCTGCAGTCATGTGCATCTCTGGGTAGGGGAAAGTTTCCTAGCTCTGTGACCCTGGGTGTGATGTGGTGGCTTGTGTGATTCCTTATCAGCTCTGTGTCCCTGGACATGTTGCATAACCTTTCTCTGTGTCTATTTCCTTACCTGTCAGTTGGAGATAATACACCTGTGCATAGGGTCATTGAGGGAATGAAGTAAAGAAATATTTATAAGGTGCTTAGAAGACAGCCGGGTTTCTAGTTAGTGGCTACATCAATGTCTGTTTTTTTGTTTTTTGTTTTTCCAGCTGTAACACCATATGAGTCAATGATCCCTTTCTGTTGCTGTCTACATTAGTAGGTCATAAAAATTCTGGCCCCAAATGCTGGCCCAGAAGCAGTGCCTCCTTCAGAACCAGCCGCCACTGTGCTGATACATCCCCTTTGCTGGCCTTTCTAAGCAGCCCTCGCCTGTAAAGGTTTTCATCAACAAGGGTGAACCACAGAGGCCTTTGATGAGGCTGAGCTTTGCCAGAAATCCAATTCATTGGCCTCTGGTCCAGCAGCAGCATTTTGGATGAGATATTTCAAGGCTTTCATGGTGTCACTTACTTGTTTGTCTGAGTCTTCTTGTTTCTCTTGGGCATAGACTCATACTCTTGTTCTATTTGGGGGAAGGCTGGTGCTAGAGAAGGTTCTAGAAGGAGTGTGGAGACAGTGATATCCAAAGCCTCATTTGGCCCTGGGCAGACAGAAGCCTGGGGTGGTGAGGTGCCCTTCCAAGGACTGGTTGGCCTGTGGGTGGTGCATACAGGGTGCTCCACTCAACAGGCCCGTTAAACTCGGCCACACAGAAATGACAAGCTCATGGTGGCCAGCCATCGGTCCTGCCCCCTTCTGGGTGAGAGGAAAAGTAGCTCCATGGCAATCGCTGAAGATGCCGTGGGCAAGGGGAAGAAAGCACTATTGCTTTCCTACCCAGCTCATTCTGCAAGGTGGATGCCTGCCAGGCCTGAGGACTGCCAGCTTCCACCCTCCCAACCCACACGGAACCAGGTTCTGATCTGTCTTCCTTAAAGATACTTGGTACCTTCCCCCTTTCTTCTATGTCTCGTGGTCTCATAGCCTCCTCTGCTGGCGGAACGTGACAGGAGTTTATCCAACACAGACGATGCAGCTCCAATTTCCACCTGTTGTCCTGGCACAGTAAGTAACAACACCCCTCTACTCTCAAAAGTGCCCCCGTTTGGAAGATGTAAAATGATCCGTCGTATGCTGAGCACCTCCTCAAGCTCTGCAGCTGGAACAGGCACGCATGCATCTTGGAGAACGGACTTTGGGGACATCGGATGTGTCTGGGAGGGAGGCTCACGGAAGCCTGGATGTCTCTACCTGAGTGCAGAGCCTGATTCTGCTCAGAGCACCCCATGTGAGCCTGACTGTGGAACAGCACCCAACACCCCCTACCATTCTCTCCCCACCCAGCACCAGTGCTCCGGTGTAGCCAGAGGTGGGCACACACAAGGCATGGCCAGTGGGTTTCCCCAGGGCAGGATGGCAGGCCTGGGCACTAGGTATTGTCCAGAATACGATGACCAAAATTCCATGAGAAAAGGAAAAGGGTGTGAACTCTGCCTCTGGGCAGACATGGTGGGGGAGAGGGTATCTGGCAGATCCCTGCAGTGTTTGGGGGAAGACTAAGGAGGAAGTCTATGTATCATGACTTGCAGATTCAAATGGTTTAGCACCTTCGTGGATTTACTGCGAGGCAGCCTGTATGACCATCATTGCACCATTAGTATCCTCGCACGGCTCAAGCTGGGCTCTAAATCTGAGATGTTGGTGGGGCTTCAGGGAGTCTCTACATAGAGGCAGCATAACCCAGTTCCGCCGTGGCCAGCTTCCTGCCCAGCAAGAGAGGGGCATTAGAATGGTCTCTACCCAAATGGGCCATCAGACTGCGTGTGTGTGAGGCACACGTCTCTTCCCAAATGGCCACTTCCATGAAGTCCTCTCATGGGACTGCGGAGGCTCCACGGATGGAAAGCCTTAAGCACATCTTACCTTTTGGATACGCATCAACCTGTCCGAGTGGTGAGAAATGTCCACAGAAACATTCTGGAGGAGAGACAGATATGTGAAAAGGCAGGGTTTGGGATAGAAACGTCCAAGGAGGAGAGAGGAGTCAGGCAAGCTTCCCCCAAGCCAGTGCCAAGCCCTAAGAACTGGAAATGGTGTTCCCCCAGCTAGATAGAGTGCAGCCCTGTCCTCAGCTAGTCATTAAGGGGCATTTTGGGTACAGTCCTAACTCTATCTCCCTCCCCGTCCAGCTGCAAGCCCCACGGGGGGCAGGAACCCTGTCTTTATCACACAGGGCCCCTCACCTAGTTAGGGGCCCGGCGCCTAGTAGGCAGCGATGGCCTGATGCCTAGTAGGCAGCACCTTGGGGTGGCTGGATGGGCCCTGCACGTGGGCAGACATGGACACCTTTCACCTGCCTCCCTGGCCTGGTGTCTGGGCCCCAATGGAGCGGCTGTGGGGGGCGAACTCAGAGGGCCAGTGTCCCTCTGGGTGCAGAGCACAGAGGCAGCCGTGACGGCATGCTGGGCTGGCTGGGGAGAATGGTGAGTTCCACACCACCAGTCCCAGACGGCTGAGGGGCCAGTGCGGGCCAGGGTAGGAGCTGCCCTTTGGGGAACTGTCAGCCACTTGGGCAACTGGATTTGTCTAGCCGCAGGTGACAATTAGCACTGGAGAGGACCAAGAATATTAGAATGGATGGCTCTGAAAAGGATGAGGATCCCTGTAGTGTTAGAGTGACACATAATGTGAGAATTGTATAATTATAGTATATATTACTATATATGACATTAACAGCAGTAATTAACGATGCTGTTAATGTAATAGGTGATGGGTGCCTGTGACAGATGACCCATGTAGTGTGTCAGGTAATCATGCAATGGGTTATTAGCATAATTTATGACATGTATAAATTTAATGTAATGTGCTAATCATGTAAGGTGGAGGGTGTTAGTATAATATGCAATACGTGTCACTGAGGGGCACCTGGCTGGCTCAGTCGGTTAAGCATCCAACTTCGGCTCCGGTCATGATCTCACGGTTTGTGAGTTCGAGCCCCATGTCAGGCTCTGTGCTGACAGCTCAGAGCCTGGAGCTGCTTTGGATTCTGTGCCTCCTTCTCTCTCTGCTCCTTCCCCACTCATGCTCTCTCTCACTCTCGCTCTCAAGAATAAATAAACATTAAAAAAATTTAAAAAACATGCATCACTGAGATATGTAATGGGTATTAGTAAAATGGGAAATGCGCTATTAATGTAATACAAAATGTATTAATAATGTTATACGTAATGTGTTAATATAAGGTATAATATGTATTAACAGAATATGTACTCTGTGTTGATGTAATATTGTGTGTTGATGTAATATGCGATGCATATTAATGGAATGTGTAACATGTAAATAATGGAATGGGTAATGTGTTAGTGCAATATAGAAAGTGTAATTATCTACTATGTAATGTGTATCGGTGTGGTATGCAATGTGGTTATTAACAGGATGGGTAATGTAAGTCGGATGTGGTTGGAATGACCTTGAGGACGTGGCATATCCCAGTGGGGACAAAGTCACCCCTGCAAGGTCTCCGGGAAAGATCTGGACTTTCCATAGCCAAGGGAAAGTCCACAGGAACTGCAATGGGAGCCAACCACACACACATACATACACACACACACATGCACACACACACATGCACACACCACACACACGGACACACACACACACACACCATTGTATCTTCAAGCAACAATAGCTTGTCACTTACTTTTTCCTCTAACTCTTTAATAAAAATTACTTTTCAAGGTTTTCAAAATAATGAGTACTTTAAAAGCCCCTTCAAAAGACTAGACTTTCTAGTTGTCTTCTAAAAGAGAGAGAGGACATAGACAGATGGATGATGGTGGATGGATAGATAGGTAGATGATAGGTAAATGATAGATTGATAGATGCTAGATAAATAGATTGATAAATGATAGATAGATATAGATAGATTGATAGATTGATTGATAGACGATAGACAGATGATAGACTGATAGATTGATAGATGATAGGTAGATGATAGATAGGTTGATAGATAAATAGGCTGGTAGATAGATGATAGAGATAAATAGGTAGATGATAGATAAATAGATTGATAGAGACAGAGATCAATAGATGATAGATTGATAAGATAGATTGATAAGATTAACAGATGGATGATAGATGATAGAGAGAGAGAGAGAGAAAGATAGAGAGATAGATGATAGATACCCTATCTATGTGTCTGTGACATGTATGTGTCCTGTGATTTCTCTGTATTAGTTTCGCAACACCAGCACCCCTGACATTTCGGGGCAGGTGGCTCTACTGCAGGGGCGTCCTGTGCACTGTAGGGTATTTAGCAGCATCTCTGGCCTCAGCCCCCTTGATGCTAGTCATGCCCCTCCAACTGAAACCAACAGCAACGTCTCTACACAGTGACACATGTCCCCTGTCAGATGCAAAGTCATGACCAGCTGAAAGAACCCCTGCTCTGCATTCTCATGGAGAGCAGAGCAACACGTTTAGGGACACAGATTCCAGAGCCGGATGACTTCCTCGTTCAGGAAGTTCAGATGCCTTCCTGTCCCTGTGGAGCAGCTTGCGACCTTGAGCAAATGAACCCTTCTGTGCTTCGATGTCCTTGTTTGTAACATGGGGGTGGTGATAGCTCCAACGCCATGCCCTTGCTCTCAGCGCTACGTGAGTTAAAAATGTGTAAAACATGTGCTACAGTCTCCAGCACAAAGGAAGAGCTTAGCTCTCATTATTCTAAATCCCCAAGGAAACAGAACGGAGAGGAGAGGTGAGTGTGCTGCGTCCGTAAACAACCAAGAATAAGGAGCAAGAGAACACAAAGATCCAGGCCTGTACTTCGATTCTTGGCCAGAAAGCCCTTGCATGTGCAGTCTGATGGAGTCCACATGAAATGACATCTTCCTTGAATCAGAACAGGGATTTATGGAAAACACCAGTATTTCAATAACAAGAGAGTGCCTAGCAGACAACAGAGATACAGAGCTTAGCAAATACCTGATTCTGTTTATGCCGCATCTTTTGATCATTTTTTATATAACTGGCGTGGCAGTGATTGCAAGGTCTGCTTTTACCCAGACCCTCTCCCCACCCCCTCTGGCTGAGGGTCTCCATTGCCCTCCGGTGATAACTGCTGGCAGAGTCACACATTGAGAAGGACCATTCTCAGCCACGGGATGGCTTCTCCACTTCATTGTTATTGGGAAATTGGAGAAGTCTGATAAGGTAAGAATGCGGGCTCTGTTTCAAAGTCACAGCTCTCTTCTTAGTGCTGCAATCTTGTGATTTGCAAGGGAAAATCCAGCATTTGGTGGATCCTAAGTGACAAGGAAAGTATCCCCAAGCCTGTGAGGTGGCCAGAGAGTCACAGAATCCAGGTGTCCATGAGATGCTCTCAGAGGTCCCCTGGGGTGCTGACATTGTTTCCCAGGTTCCGCCTGCATCAGAACCTGAAGAGAAAAGACCGGCTCTGTGCCTGCCTTGTCTCTGGGGACGGTGAGTGACAGAAGCCTAAAGGATTGTCTTCCTACATGGAGCTTTTCCTTTTCATCGGGTACAAAATGACAACACTCATTGTTATCATTAAATAAGAGCAGGCAGGGTATTGCAGGGTGTGTGTGTGTGTGTGTGTGTGTGTGTGTGTGTGTGTGTGTATTCATGTATGAGCTTACGCATGAGTGGATGAGATTTAAAAAAATTCACGTTCCCCAATTAGGGTTAAGTGGCTTGACTGTCCCCCCATGTGCAATTCCTAGGAAGAATGAGGAGCTCACTGAAGGTCACTGTTACCGTCCGGACTCTGAATGACTCGGCGAATAAAACATAAAGAACGCTGGTCTTTAATAGAATCGGTCGCTTCGGTGTGTGGATGAAAATTAATTAAAAGCGTTCAAAATGTATAATTGCTGGGAAATCTGTTGATGATCAACTTTGAAGCTTTTGCGGCTCCTTTCTTTCCATTTATCACCATTTGTCATCATCTGCTTCCCATGTTTCTGGAAAAATGACCAGATGGGACGCAGGGCTGCAGCCAACAGGCAGGTGAGAAACAGATGGCCCAGGAGGGAGAGAGGCCAGCAAGCCCGTGGGCGGGGAGCCTGCCTGGTCCAGGTGGCTCCAGAAGACTGTCCCTATGCTGGATGGAGCTCTGCTTTGTCCCTGTCACATTATCAAGGACGGGGCACGTGTCACCTTTAGCTAGAGAGAAGCATGCCAGAGCCTTCAGAAGGAGGGAGGGGTGCTGCGAGGTAGGGCGGGATTTCCAGCTGCAGGGGGAACTGCCAGCCAAGGGGGATACACCCGTCCTTGTCAGGCCTGTGAGCCCTTTTTGCTCCCTTTCTGTCCCATCTACTGATTGTCTTTTGTCAGTTCTGAAGTGTTTATTTTTAAGAGAGAGAGAGAGAAAAAAAAACCCCAAGTAAGGGAGGGGCAGAGAGAGAGGGAGACGCAGAATCGGAAGCAGGCTCCAGGCTCTGAGCGGTCAGCACAGACCCCACGGGATGAGTGAAGCCACAAGACAGGAGATCACAACCTGAGCAGAAATTGGGTGCTTAACTGACTGAGCCCCCCATGCGCCCCTGTCTTTTGTCCATTCTAGAAAGAGAAGCAAGGCTCTCTGTATCCCCACCTCTTTCCAAGTGCCTCGGTGGTCAATACAGAGGCACGTGCACAGTCTTAGAAAGGCAGACGTCAAAGGTGTTCCTCACCTTTCTCAGTACAGGAAGCCCACCGTGATTGCCCCTCTGAAGGAGAGCCCACGGGCATAGCACGCTGCATTTTGCCTCACTCTGGGTGGGTCCTCGGCAGACTTTTCCGGATTTGGTATCGCTACTTCCCGACATCCCATCAGGGAGAATTGGGTCTGATGAAACGAAACTGGGACATCGTCCCTCGGGAAGAAGATTTCTGAACCTCAAAGCTGAAGCCCCATTTCCCCCAGGGCTGCCGGGTTCCCTCTACTCTTTATCGGGGGGGCCAGATGCTCAGTGAGCTCGCGAGTGGCAGCTCAGAACCAGTTCCGTCCCATGCGATACATTAAGTGTTTTTCTTGGTGTCGTTTCCTTCCTTTGGGTGGAGGAAGGGGTGCTTTCGGGTGTCCGGTGCCAGCGGGGAGGCAGGGTTGGGGGCTGGGGGAGCATTGTTGGTGCGGTGAGTTGAGAAACAGCAGATCCAAGACAGAAAGGGAGGAAGGACAAGGCGGACGGTGAGGGGCAGGAGAGGCGGCTGCGAGTCACAGGGAGTCGTCCCCCAGGCTTCCTATTTGCAGGGACGCCTTTGGCCTCTGCAAACCTGTGTCCGAATGCCAGCTCTGTCCTTCCCTGGGGCCTCCTTGGCAAGTTACTTAGTCTCCTAAACCTCAGGTTTTGGTGCAAGGCACCCCCAGGACCAGAGGAGCACTGTGTCCTGAAAGCCCCTTGAGGTTGCAGTTCCCGCAGCAGCAGGGGCCACAGCGTCCTCACTACCACGTGTGAACTGGCCCCTGGCCCCTGGGCGGAGAGAAATGGAAGCTGGTAACGGTAATTGGCTAAGATTCCCCTTGTACCTAGAAACAAATCTACTTCAAGGAATTTGAAGAGCAATCTTTTCCGCTGTAGGCTTATGTCTCGTTGATGATTTGTAAATTAGGGGTAAAGTCGGACAATGAAATTGTTCAAAAAGGACAGATCTTCAAATCACTAAGTAAAAGGGGGGTGGGGAGGAGGAGGGAGAGGGGAAGAGGGGGAAGGGAGAAGAAAAGGGAGGGGGAGATGAAGAAGTCGAGGAAGAGGAGGAAGAAGGGGGGAGGGAAGAAGGAGGGGAAGGGGAAAGGGAGGGGAGGGAGGAGGGGGAAAGGAGGAGGAAGAAAAGAAAGGGGGAAGAGAGGGGGAGAGAGGAGATGAAGACAAAGAAGAAGAAAGAATAAAAGGAAGAAAAACAGCTACAGCCGTCAATCTGGGGTCAATTTCTTTGCCTTCAGATTCATTAAACCTGCAGACAACTGTGTGGAGATGCCCAAAGGAGGACAGTCATTCTACCCGGGAGCCAGATAAGAACCAGATGGTCAACTTCCTCAGATCCGCTCACGGTGGCGCATCTGGGGAGCCCTGTGTGTGCAAACGGCAGGGAGGCCCGAGCAGATGGGTGAGCTCCGAGCGCGGGGCCCAACCAGCCGGCACAGGCCCGGACCCACGAGAGCCCATCCCTTCCAGCGCGCACCCTACACGACACTGATCCTTCAGGGAGGTCCATGGGAAAAGCTTCTGCACGGCTGGCTGTGTTTGGGCAATGAGTTCCATTGTGTTCTCCTCTTAGCTCGGGTGCTTCTTAGCACATTAAAGCCTCTGAGAAGTCCTGCGGATAAAAGAGATACTGAGGAAGGTCTCAGTACCCCCAAGGACTGGGATTCCCTGGGCCCATTGTGGGAAATCACTGGCCGAACAATGCGGAAAGGTAGCTCGAGCACACCACTCTGGAGTGTACAGGTTTCCACCTGCTATAAGCTTATTTAGTCTTCCTCCCCATCCTAGGAAGGATGCTTTGTGACCTTCACATGTCCTGTGTTACAAATAAAGAGACTGAAGTTCAAGTGTTTCCATAACTTGTCAAGATCTCTAGTGAGTCAGAAAGCCAAGAGAGGAGCCCCATCTCCTAACCTTCTTTGCTGTTAGAAGAACACATACAGATTAATACAAAGTGCTGATAATGTATCTGTTTCCAAGCTCTTGGTCCTTTATCCAAGGCACATGGCTTTTGGAGGTTAGGAGGCAGGGCCTGGCTCTGAGCCTCCAGCCACTAAAAAAGGGGACCCAGTTTCTCCATGAGAAATACCTAGCAGGTCCCAGCAGATTCTCATTCTTCCTTCAGAGTCTTACTTAACTGGCTTCCTCAGAATTATCACTGAGCAAAGATAATATTTGTAAACATGGACCTCGGGATGGTGCATGTAAGAGTCACTCAAGAAACACATGTTTTTCCCTTGTTCAGTTATGTACACCATATATCTCAAGCACTAGGTGTAATCTCCTCACGTTGACTTTGGTGCAAGTTACTGGCATGCATTGAGTTGGCGCCGGGACAAAGCCCAGGCGTGCATGCTGGATGGACTCTCTCGGTCTCTACCACAATCCCGTCAGGAGGGCTTTGCAATTCTGTGTTGTAGATGGGAGAACTCGGGCTGAGGGAATATTAACATTTGCTCAAGACAACACAGTTAACGAATCAGAATTTGATCCAAGCCTGACTGATTTCTGCCTTAACTTTTCACACTCCACCATGCAGTCAGTCAGCTCACAAGGACTGGCAATGGAATTGGGGGGGTGGGTGTGGGGAGGTGGGGCAGTGCAGAATGAAAATACAGGATCCCTCGTTCAAAAGGATTCAGAATTTCAGGATGGTGACAACACAGCATTAAGCCAAGCACAAGTCTCTTCTGAATGTGGAGTCCTTGTACAATGGTGCAGGTTGTGGACTGATGAAGGCTGCCGTGCATCCTACCAAATTGTACACCTCAAATGAGTTATTTGCCCTATGAGTGCAGTGAATTCATTATAAGGAGAGCCTCACCGCGATGGTGCATTCCAGAAGGCTAGTTCTTTAAGTGTTCATTCACAATACGGTCAAATCTGTGATTGATTTCTTCTCAATAAGAAATAAAGTTGAGCATTTGATAGATGCAGTAAAAGACATTTTCTCAAGGGGCGCCTGGGTGGCTCAGTCAGGTGAGCATCTGACTCTTGATTTCGGCTCAGGTCATGATCTCACAGTCACGGGATCAAGCCCTGGGTCAGGCTCCACGCTGAGTGTGGAACATGCTTGGGATTCTCTCTCTCCCCTCTCTCTGCCCCTCCCTCTCGAAACAAAAAAATAAACTTTAAAAAAAGACCCTTCTTCTGCCACACACTGAGAATACCATCGCTTTCAATTGGAGCATAAATATAGAAAAAAGGGGACAAAGTAAAAGAGGCTGATTTTTTTAAGTCTACAGCATTTACAGTAGCTAGTAACCACCTTCCCCAGTAGAAATATTCCGCACTTTTCTGTATCGACCATTTCCGAACTTTGCTCCAAAAACCTGAATTAGTTAAGTGATACTTATTAGAAGGCGACATACTGAGCCTGTAAAATTCAACCCTTTCTTTTCTATGTAATTGGTGCCCCCTAGTGGCCGAGAGGATTTTCCCTTACCCACGAGGTGGATGGTCACAAAAACAGATCCAATCATCTACCAACTCTGTCCCTTAAATTCGGGTTTTCCAGTTGTGGCTCCCAATTACTTGTGAGACCACCAGGGACTGAGGAATGAGTGTGGGGGTGAAAGACACTTCGCTGGCCTGTGGACACACTACGCACTAAGCATCTCCCACCAACTGGTCTCATTAAATCCTTCAAGTCAGCGAAAGGTCTAAAGTCACTCTACTGGTAATTGGCAAAGCCAGGGTTCAAAGGAGGGTTGGCCTGACTCCCAGCCTCATGCCTTTTCCCAGAACACTGTAGAAGAGCCAGAAGGGAAGGGATGGGACGGGCCGGCTGCCATCAGTCCCTCGTGGGGAGGGAGAGAAGTCATGCCACCTGCGTCTCTGCAGGTAACTTTTGGCCAAATCCACCTGCAACAAGGGGTGTTCCTCCTTTGCCGAAGGCTCCTGATGCTTTTTCCAGCCCTTCCTGAAATGAGCTGCAGCCTTCCCCAGAATACCTGTGAGTGGAGAGCCCTCAGGACTCAGTTTCCCCTGAAATAAATATTCTTGTCAGCAATTTGTCTTCAGCACCTGCTAACTTGACATGGTTATTTTCCCTCTTAGAAAAAAATCCTCCTGTAGAGAGATTTTCCTCTCTGTTCCTTCCCACACTACTGGTAACATACAATGAGTTATTTCTCCAACCCCACAGTAACCCCTTTGATGGTGTGTGTCTGTATGGAAATTGATTTTCACATTGAAACATATGCTTAGTCTGTCCCATAGATGTTGGAGGCCACATGTTATTGAACTTGAATTGTTGAATTATGATTGGAACACATTTGGAATCTGATAAAACACTTCATTCAATCCATCAGGATAGAAGGTGTGAGGACCAAGATATTTCATTCAATATTGTGGAAACTGGAGAATCAGGAGCGGGCCGGGGAAGGGGGGGCTTAAACAATAGGAAGAAAGTCCAAAGCTAAATGGCCCATGTAAAACCTTGGGGTATGTTTGAAAGTCTTCATAAATCTACTTCCATGAGTAAATTTAGGTTCAGAAGGAAAATGCTGGAAAGCGAGCCAGTGTTCCTATATTTTGATGAGACAGGCGTATTGAGGCGGAGGACATCTGGGTACTTGATGCCCACAAGTCTCCGCCTTGGAGGATGTCAGGAAAGCCGGCTGAGTCTATCTGCTCCAAGATGGGTGGAGGTCATGGACACCTAGAACATGTAGGTGCTACCTTCCCGAGTCCTAGAGCAGCATGGGATACAGGGTCCTGCCTGGGGAAGCTACAGTGAAATCAGACCTCTCCTCTTACACCTTGCGTTTGTGTGTTATGGAGATGGCTTCTTCTTTCAAATCTCATAAGCCGTCCCCTGCAAGCTTCAAACTTTTCTTGTATAGCCTCCTCACTCCTCTCAGCCTCCACAGAAGTGAATAGAGTTAGGACCTTGCTCTGGATTAGGCTCCGGCTTAAGGGAATGTTACGGCTGCTGTGAGCTTCCACCCAGATCACCAAAACATTCTCCCTATCAGCAGGAAGGCTGCTTTTCATTCTTATCCTTTGTGTGTTCACTGCATTTGCACTCTTATTTCTTTCAAGAACTCTTCCTTTGCACTCACAAGTTGGATAACTGGTGCCAGAGGCCTCGCTTTCATCCTGTGTCAGCTGCGGAGATGCTTTCCTCACTAAGCTGAATCATCATAAGTGAGAGATGTGTGACTCTTCCTTTCACTTGGTCACTCTGAGGCCACTGTAGGGTTACCAGTCGGTGCTATTTCACTACTTATGTGTTTTAGGGAATAGGGAGGCCCAAGGAGAGGGAGAGAGACCAGCTAACAGAGGTCAGAGCACAGTCAGAATACACACAACCTTTATCAATGAGGTTCACCACCTTATATGGACAAGTCTGTGGCACCCCAAAACAATTACAATAGAAACATCCAAGATCACTGATCACCGTGACAAATACAATAAAAATGAAGAAGTTAGAAATATTCCAAGAATTGCCAAAATGTGACACAAAGACACGAAGTGAGCCAATGCTTTGGAAAAATGGCACTGATAGACTTGTGCAACACGGGGTTGTCACAAACCTTTAATTTGTAAAAAACAAAAATGCATCTGTGCAATAAAGAGAAGTGCAATAGGGGCGCCTGGAGGGCTCAGTCAGTTAAGCGTCTGACTTTGGCTCAGATCATAATCTTGTGATCTGTGAGTTTGAGCCCCACGTCGAAACTGCTTGGGATTCTGTGTCTCCCTCTCTCTCTGCCCCTCTCCCGCTTGTGCTCTCTCTCTCTCTCTCTCTCAAAAATAAATAAACATTAAAAAGAATTTTTTTTAAAAAAGAGAAGTACAGGAAAATGAGGTGAGCTTTTGCTTTACAAAAAACAAGAAAGGACAAGCATCAGTGACTTTCTTGTTGAGCCCTTCAACGTGCTGCACACCTTCCTCTCTCTGAAGTCACTGCTTGCTCACTAACTCACACAGAGTGATACTTTTGTACAAAATTGGCTGATGAACCAGGAGCCTGCGTCTGTTTGGGGTTCCCAGGATGATAGGAAATGGAATCAAAGGGTTCTATACCCTACTGGTGAAGATTCACCAGAGAATGTGGTCGTTACGGTGACACTATCAGTGAAGCTCAGACAAGAATACTTAAGCCATTCCTTTATGGTTACCTCAAGTCTCAAGTTCAACCTTCTCAACCCTAGAGGTATTTCCTACCTCCTTCTCCCCCGTAAAATGTCCCAGTTTTCTTCAGAGAACACAGAGCAGAACAGTTTCCGGAAACTCAAAAGGGAGACACTCACTACATAGCTGTAAAAAGTACTGTGATTTCTTGAAGTCGGTGTTGGCGGGCAGTATGGCCAATGCTCTCTTTGTTTAAATTAGATAATGCAAATCAGACACAGAAACGTTAAGCTTTTGGAAACGTCTAACATGCAGGAGAGATATTTGTGCAATGAGGCACTGTAAGAATTTTAGGTTTGCAACTAAGCGTGTGTTCACTAAATATGGAAGCAGATGAGAACTAACAATAAAAATTGTTCCCAGGGAATTGCCATAGCACAAACTGAGTGGATCATACTGAGCTGGTGCTTTAGATTTTGGCATGGGCAGCTCTGTCATTCTGGAAGAATTTCCTTGATCTCCAAGGTATGGCTGAAGAAACAAAAACATTGCTTTAGATCAAACGATTTATGGATCCCCTGATATGGGCAAAATATGTCATTAGAAAACCCCATTCTATGAGTCTCATCTCTATGAGTGTCTACTACTCATTAAGTGGATTTTTGTTGTCCACGGGGTGAAAGCCATGATTCTCTCTCAGGTCCCCCAACTGAAGTCCCCCAACTGAAGTAGAGATGGCTTTAGCCATCCCACTTCTTTTGATATTTTCAACACGCCTTGCTGATTACTTGCCTTGCACCATCATTGTTGAGCCATACTTCCCTCTCCCTGAAGAATACTTACCTGCCAATTCTCCACAAATTAATTTCTTAACTTTTTTTAAGATCAGATAGAAAGGAGATTTCATAAAGTATTCTTCTGTCTCCCCCATCATAATTTTACAATTCACTCTTTATTTACTGCCTCCAGAACTTACAGAAATGATTTATAAAATAAAATATTGACCTTGCTTACATTTTATTAGAAGTTGTTTTTCAATTTTTACACATGTGTGTATTTTAACTCTGTAGTACCCTCTTTGGAAGTGAAGTCTGTATCTTCCTTTAAAAATATCTATGTCTTGTATAATCTGGGATCAGAATAGAGATTCCTATCGAGTTGGACATGACCTACCAATTAATTTGAGTCTTGAATGCTCCACTCTTGCATCGACTGCCAAGATCATGCCTCATATTCAACAACCCACAAGCATGCTTTAAAATCGCCTTTCTTAAAAAGCCCCTTCCTAGACTCTCCATCATCTCCAGCTGCTGGTCTATTCCTCTGCTATCATTATGCTGTATCACAGCTACTCCAAGGAGTTGGGCAAATTCACTCTTTGTTTTCTCACTACCAGTGCTCCCTCCAAATTACTTCATTTGGGATTTTGGAAACTATACCTACAACTTCCATCTCAGCAGGTCCAATGTTGAATTCTCATACTGCAGATCATGAAAACTCTTCTCGGTATGTGATGCAATAATCACTGCCTCCTCCTCTTTCACCTGATTTCAGAGGACCTCACTCTCCAGTTTCCTCACCATTTTAGTTTCACTGGCTGGTACTTCCTCTTCTTCCTGACATCTGAGCACTCATAGTCTTGACTGCATTATTCAGGCTGTTCCTTTGAACTTACATCAGGTTCTAACTTGTCAATCCTCTGAAACCTAGCAGGGATTCTCAATGGCCCCAATATCCCAGTTTTCCTAAGAACATGTAGGGCTTTGTTCTTGGACTTGACCTCCATCTACACTTATTCCATATGTAATATTTTCTAGTTCCATACCTTTAATTACCATCTATATGTTGATGGCTCCCCAATTTACAGTTCCAGCCTCAGCCTTTCTCCCAGATTCGAGACTTGTGTAGCCAACCACCCACCTGACACTTCCAACGTGGATGTGTCTGTATACACAGGCTAACTCATGACAAAACAATCCAAAGATGTTTCATTATCTCCCCTTTAGCTTACAAGGTTCTATTTCTCTCCCTCTTTCCTTTGCTTCTTCTTGGCAAGCAAAAAAAAAACCCCAAAAGGCTGGGAACTTTAGCTGCCAGGCTCATCTGCCTTTCAGTTTCTGGTTGCAGCTGTGTTCTGCTAATAAAGAGCCCTAGTGGGAAATTTTGAAGGTGGAAGAGAAATAGAATATATTCTTCTTCCCCGTGCACCAACATTAGACATGAAAGCTTTAGCAGACATGAGTTTTTGCAGTAGCCTCTGGGTGGTCGGTTGCAATAACTCCTCTCAGTGTTGTGGGGCTGCTGGGGCCATCACCACAAATTTCCTGTACTTTCCTAATCTCTGGATGGAAGTGAAACCTTCTACATTCATTATATCAGTGGTGGTGGCAGAACTGAATATCACTGGGCACCACCCTTACCTTGTGTTTCCTCAGCTCTTCCAAATTTTTGTAAGCGTTCAGTTCCCTGTATTAAACCTCTTTCTGCTTAAAATACCTAGAGCAATTTCTTTTTCCCTGTGTGAATGCTCACTGATAGGGTTCCCCATCTTCTCAGTTAATAACACCAACATTTACCCACTTGCAAAGAACAAAAATATAGGAGTCATCCTTGACTCTTTGTTTTTCTCTTTACTTCTTGTATTTCATCCAACAAAAAGTCAGCCTGGATATTCTTCCAAAATATATGCTGAATCCCACTCCCTCACACCCAGGGGATTCTCATCTCAAGTATAAGATGCAAACCTCTTACTTTGTCCTACAGAGTCTTAAAACTCTAACTATAACCCACCTCAAGCATCTCCTTGCTCCAGCTATAATGGTCTTCCTGCTTTTTTAAATGAACATGCCAAGTTCATCTACCCCCAGCGTGTATTTAATATTTCCTGTGCCTAGATTCCTTTAACCCTATAACTTCATGTGGCCCGTTCTTCTATTTCACTTAAGTCTGTGTTCAAAAACTCCCTTCTCAGATAAGACTTTCCAAATTACCCATCTAAACTAGCCCCTCAAGCACCCCTTCTCTGCTCCTTTACCCTGTTTATTCTTTTCTCAAATATCTATCACTATCTGAAATTGTATTGTTTATCTATAAATTTTCTTTAAGACTATCTATGTCCTCTCTAGAATGTTTTCTTCAAGAGGGCTTGGTCAGCTAGTTCACCACTGTACCCACTGCTTAGATTTGTACCTAGCAAGCGGTAGACATTCTATAAAAAGTGGTTGAACACATCATTGGATGACCTTGCTCCTCTATTCAGAGAACTTGAGCTTTCCAGGAGGCAGATGGTTAGCTGATTTTCTCAGGATAGTCTCTCCCTTCACCAGCCACAGTCATAAGACCCTGGTGAAATCAAAAGGAAACTTCCAGAATTGCAAAGTTATAGAGGACACAGATCACTTTTCTGATATATACCCAAATTATTTTTTTTAATATTTTTATTTATTTCTAGGAGAGAGAGAGAGAGAGCGTGAGCAGGGGAGGGCCAGAGAGAAAGAGAGACACAGACTCCAAAATAGGCTCCAGCCTCCGAGCTGGCAGTCAGCACAGAGTCCGATGCGGGGCTCAAACCCACGAACCTCGAGATCATGACCTAAGCGAAAGTCGGACGCTTAACCGACTAAATCACCCAGGCGCCCCTGATATATACCCAAATTCTTAATAGGGATTCCACTGAAAACTAAAAAAATCCATTTTAAATGTTCCTAAGAAACATTTTCTCTGTGCATGCACTTTAAAAATTATTTATAATGGTACAGTGAATCAATATATCATATGTTACATTGAAAGGCATGGCCCACATTTACCTGGCAGGAATCAACCCAACCTAAAGGATCAAACCTTGATAACCAAATACATTATCATGTGTCAAAACCCATGCTTCATGCTGTATGTGTGAAGTGAGGGTCAGTGGGAAGTCAGTGAACAGCAGAGAGTGACGGAAAAATACAAAGTAGGAAATAAAATGATCTATAGACCAATGAAACTTACGTATGTGGCTGCCAATTTCCTGCCTTGGCAGAATTATTTCTGAGAAGCCAAAATTAGCAGGGGAGAGTTGAAAGGCATTAAACAAGAAGTTCAGAATGAAAATGCAAGAGGCATGACTTCCCAGAGCTAGTAAATAATGGTATATTTGCATTTTTAACTATTCACCACCACCACCAATGGTGTAATTGCTTCCATATAAAGGATCTTTGATATCAGCCCAAGAGGCTAAGCTGTATCTATTTACATGGATACTGATGATCTCATATCTCCGGGCTATAACTATAGGAGGAGGCGTTATCTTTGCTAAATAAGGCAGGGAAGCTGTTTCCTGCAGAAAGCATTGTTGAAAAACATCCTTTGCCTTGAACAAAGAAGCAAAGTGAAGTGGGTCACATCATATATAACATTAATTATTATATTCATAAGAATATATAAATAAAGAATATTAGTAACTGTGGAAGTTATTAATTCTGTTCTCCATGTATTGTATTTCTCCCCCTCTAGGCACATGGTTAATTTTTTTTTCCTGCTTCCTTAAGACTCTGCGTGACCACTTAAGAATTTCCAGCAACTGGGGGGCCCGGGTGGCTTAGTCGGTTAAGCGTCCGACTTTCGCTTAGGTCATGATCTCGCGGTTCGTGGGTTCAGCCCCGCATCGGGCTCTGTGCTGACTGCCAGCTCAGAGCCTGGAGCCTGTTTCAGTCTGTGACTCCCTCTCTCTCTGACCCTCCCCTGCTCATGCTGTCTCTCTCTCTCTGTCTCTCCTAGAAATAAATAAAACATTAAAAAATAATAATAATAAAACATTAAAAAAAATTTCCAGCAACAACTTCTAAGCATAAATGATGTATTCCTCGTTGCAGTGTAGCCAGACCTATCCTATCTAAGTGCTAGACACTTTGTTAAGCATTTGACATAAATTAACTCATTAATTCTCACAATAACCATAAGAGTTAGGTATTTTATTATCTCCCATTTACAGATGAGGAAACTGAGGTCTAGAGCGGTTCAGTAGTTTTCCCATGGTCAAAACCCACCAAGTGGCAGAGGCTGGATTTGAACCTGTGGAGTCTGGCTTCAGCATCTATGCTGTCAATCACACAAATGATGAGAAGGCCTTTTGCGTGTGCAAGGAGGCAAGCTGCAGTTGTCTGTTTAGTGAGAAGCATGTTTATATGCAATAGTAGTGACTCAACCAAGGGGTCCTTAAGGCCATAGCAGCTTTTTATCTTAGAGTTAACAGGGAGTGTATTAAAGTCTTATTTTATCAATGGAACTATACTTGTCAATCTCTCTGAGCCTCTCAGAGAGAGAAAGAAAGACAGAAAGCGAGGGAGAAAGGGAAGGAAAGTGGGAGGGAGAGACGGATGGAGGAAGGAAGGGAAGGAGGGAGGGAGAAGGAGGGAAGGAGGGAGGAAGGAAGGGAGAAAGGAAGGAAGGATTTATTATAAGGAATTGCCTCGCACAATTATGGAGGCTGACAAATCCAAAGCTACAGCGTGGAGACACTGGAGAGACAATCATGCAGATAAAATCCAAAAGCAGTCCTCCATAGAATTTTCTCTTGCTCAGAAATGCTGCTCTTTTTGTTCTATTCAGGCCCTCAACTGATTGGATGAGGCCCACCCACATGCAGGAGGTCAATCTGCTCTACCCAAGTTCAACAATTTAAATGTTTATCCCATCCAAAAAAGACCTCCAAGCTGACATATGAAATGGACCATCACAGGAATATAGGACCTAGAGGGACTGAGTCAACAGTTTGAGGTTATACGACAAAGCCAATGTCAGAGCTCAGGTCCTCTGGTTCCCCAGGTAGCATGACCATAGCACCACACAGCCTCCCAGTGAAGCCATGAGAAACATGTGCCACCCTCGAGGGAAGAGTAAGGAGACAGCGAAGATGCCCTGTTCTTTAGCATTGCCATCAAGTGGCCAGAGCACAAAAGAGCTTCATTTCCTTTTTGTCAATTCTTTTATAGCTGATGCTTCAAATAAAAGTTTTTATAAATAGCAACGGTCTGCTATTTACTGTTTTAAAAAATGGAAACACAGGAAGCACAAAAACATGGCTTAAAATTAGGGAAGGCATATGATTTTTCCAAAGCTGTAGCTTTTTTGTTCATGAGAACTGTTGCTTGACCTCCTGGATTCAGAAAGGCTAGATCTAGCCCTCAATAAGGAGTAGGAGACAGACTGCATTGGGGCTCATCTGAAAACTGCAGTTAAATTGTTTCTTTTATCTTAGAAACTCCCTGGCTTCTTCCTAAGTGACTCTTCTCATCTCCCTGGCACATGCCACATTATATGACATTACTGAAGCAGCTGTCAACCACTATGTTGGTGTCACACTGGCCACCAACTCGGATGCTCAGAAACATGACCATCTTGCCCAAGGTTAAAGGTACTGTTTCATCACCAATACATGCAAGAAATGTGTATAGACGTGAGCTGGACAGGAAAAGCCTCAGGGTACAAGCTCTGTTTGTGTAGAGATGATAGAACCAGGAATTCTGAGAACTGGAAAGTTTAAGAGGTTTACCCAAAGTCAACCATTTTTCTTCCTCCAGATCCCCATTGCCATGTTATTTGTATGTCAATAATTATTAAATGGAACACTTTCTAGGTGCAAATCACTGCTGAGCACTTTCCAAGAATTGATTAGGTTTTCTCCTATATCCCTGAAGGCTATGTGATTATACCCAGTTTACAGATGTGGCAGTTGAGGTGCACAGAGAGAAAGTTACTAGCTTAGTGTCATCACACTAGCAAGTGGGGTGCTGGAAATAGATCCTCTCTCTGTTTAAACTAGGGTTTAGCAAATGTTTCCTGTAAAGGGCCAGATAGTAAATATTTCAGGCTCTGTGGGCCACACATTCTCTGTTGCAACTTCTCAGCTCTGCTCTTGTAGCAAGAAAGCCATAGAAAACACGTGACTGAATGAGCATGGATGTATTCCAGTAAGTCTTTTACAGACACTCGTGAGTCACAGGAAACCAGTAGCTGCCTGGGCCTGGCCTATGGGCCGTAGTTTGCAAACCCTCACGGAGATGAACCTAGGTTCTGGCTTGACAAAGAAGTGCAGAATGAATCTAGGAATTAAGAGTGAAACATGTTTCTACCAGCCAGTCATAAAGCTATAATTATCAAGTAGAAGATGATCGGAAAGAATGACCTTCTCTCCACATAAAAGTGGGTTTAAGTACCAGAGAACAGGCAGCTGAGATGCTGGGGTGTGTAGGTGGACCAAAGTGAGTTTGATGTTGGGTCTAAAGTTCTACCCCCAGGTGTTTGTGTCGGGAAGAAAAGGCAGAGGGGCTGGTGGGAAATGGCAGCACCATTCAGAAGGCAAGTGTGAGATGATGCCCTGGGTGGGAGTAAATATTCTTTCTGGTTCATCTCTTTCTTTCTCAGTCTAGAAAGACCAATACCAGAATGTCACCTTGCCAGAGACACTAAAAGAACTCAAGACAGGGGTATAGGTGCCTACAGGTAGGCAGCAGCCAGCTCTACTTTCCAGGCAAAGGAGTCTCCTCAGTTTTTGGGTCTTGAAGGCCTAGGTTCCCAAGGAACAGTTGAGGTGCCACCAGAGGAAAGAGGGGAGGGGGAGACCCATTTTCCCAGTGGGTTGAGCACAAAGGCTGAGACCCTCAGCGTCAAATCATGGTGTCTTATTCGCAGAGCTTAGCTCTGAGCGACACCATCTTCCCTGAAAGATGCACAATGGTCTGGTTAGAGACCATTCAGGTAGAAAGGCAGAACTTTTCAGGTGGAGGGACCAGGCATGATCCCAGGCTATGCAACTGCGGCCCCAATTCAAGCCCATCTCTGTGCATGGAGTTTGATTAAGCTTGGTTCATTTGGATCACATCAACCCCCCTCCCCCCAGCTTCCCCGGGTGATTTGAAGAGGACACAGCCTCAAGGGGGAGATATTGGACTTTCCGACAAGATGGCCCTTGAAGGGTGACTCCGTTTGCAGTCAGGAAAGAAAATGAAAGAGATAGGAAGCATTTGGTACCCCAGCTTTGGGAAGCCTTCACTGGGTTATCTGACGACTAAGTGAGGTCCTGAGTTTGGAGACTTCCTCATGAAGCCTGACATGTCCTGGGAACTAAAAATTATTCACCTCCATGCGCCCAACTTGGGCATTGAGGGAGAGCCTTAAAAGGGCTGTGCAGATTCACTCCGTGAGTCTCAGGGTTTCCAAAGGTGGGGTGTGGTCCATTGGGCCTGCTGCAGGGACAGACCTTGGCAGCTGGTTGGCAAATCTGTCCACACTGCTTGCACCTCTCCTCTTTGTCCTCTGCTTCTCAGTGCTAGCCTTTAGCACCCCTTCTTGGAACACTGGACTCCTCTCCCCCTCCTAAGTCCATAGGATAGGACTCCCAGATTCCCCACTAGGATAAGAGGCACTTGGAAGTCCAGCTCAGGGACTAGTTACCCAAGAGCACGTGGATGCGGTCGGGCACCGGTGGAGTAAGACCCCGGATATGGGGCCCGAGAACTGTGTCTGCACCACGTGATGCAGGGGAGAGGTAACACCCCATTCTGCAAACACTGCCCTCCCTGTTTTTGTTGACACATCTGGAGGCCTGGGGAGAAGGGTCTGGTGCAAGAGGTCTGTCTCATCGACACCAATTCCGGTTATTGACGATAGAAAACTAACAACGTGATGGGGCGCCTGGGTGGCTTAGTCGGTTGAGGGTCCGACTTTCGCTTAGGTCATGATCTCGCGGTTTGTGGGTTCGAGCCCCGCGTCGGGCTCTGTGCTGACTGCCAGCTCGGAGCCCGGAGCCTGTTTCAGTCTGTGACTCCCTCTCTCTCTGACCCTCCCCTGCTCACGCTGTCTCTCTCTCTCCTGGAAATAAATAAAACATTAAAAAAAATTAAAAAAAAAAAAAGAAAAAGAAAACTAACAACGTGAGAAAAGAAAATCGAAAGCAATATGCATATGAAACTTTTTGAAATGGCTGATTATCTCTGCCTCATTACCAAGAAGCAGATCATGATTACTTACAGTCACTAAGTTCACTGTTGCTTCCATCTCCCATGTCACGTAGTCTCAAGATGACATCTCAAGACATGCCATTGCAGCTCTGATGAAGGACGAGTCCAAAACTGGGCTAAAGAATCCATCTGGCCTCCAAGCTCCAAGTGCCTACAAGCTGCACACACACTTTTGCATTATCTGTAGATGATCAAGCTTGAAGGATTTATGGTCTTCTCTTAACAGAGGAGAGGACATGGCTTCCAAGAGGTGACTTGGCAGAGCAGGGAGCAGCTCCTTGTCAGCCTGGGTCTTCCAGGTCACTGTATTAGCATTTCTTTGCATTCTGGTGCCTTTACTCCTGGGGCCTTGCCAACCTGGGGAGACTGATCCTTGCAGGGCTGGCCTGGCCAATTCCTAGTGATGGATTCCGATTAATACCAATTCCTAGTAAATGATTCACCTACAAACACACTTTCCGTATGTAAACCGATCAATACAGACCCCCATCCCCAAACATCTTCTTTATTGGGCTCTCACACTCCAGGCCACCTGGGGTCAAGAACAAGGAGAGACAATCCCTACCCCCCAGAGCCCACCAAAACTATCCAAGCTAGCCAATCCTCTGCCTGCTTACCCTGCTTGATCTTTTCCTTCCTTTGGAAATCACAATAAAGGCTCTTGCTCATGTCCTTTCCTGTCTCTCTGCCTCCCAAACGTCCCTGCTGCTTCCCATATGGCCCTGAGTGGTGTGGCCTGGCCTCTCTCCTTGGGACTTGTGAATGACACACCATGTTTGCAATGGCGGTTATCTGATCCACTGGCTTCACCATACCTGAATAATAGTAAAACCTGCATTTTAAAATAGTCATGTCCCCAACAAGTTCTGCAGATACTCATGCTCCCGTAAAAGATGAAAATGACCTAAACTTTTATGCATTAACTATTTTCTAACACAAATGTGTAAAGAAATGGCCTGGAGGGGGAGACAGTGGGCTTCAGAGTCACATTCTGGGGGCTTGAGTTTGCCTTCTGCTCTTTTCTCTGTGGAGCTGGTGGTTACTGGATCTCTCAGTTTCCTCTACAACAAGGAGGCTCAACTGGGTTTCAACTAAAAAAACCTGGAAAAGATACATCAATAGTTTGTGCCATGTGATCAAGGCTCATAGTCATTATCATTGCTGGCAACGTTATTCTTCGTCAATAATTGGTTACTCGCATTTTTTTTTAACCGGTAGCCCACAATCTTATCTGAATGAAGATTGTCATTTTTCCCTTCTCCTCAACTCTTCTCTTAAACATTTGATTTGCATATGGTCATTAGAAAGGGTATAGACCTCTTTAATCATTACTGACTAGAACCTAGAGTGAGCAGGGGTTCCCTGATTTAAAAGGTAGGTCATCCAAGAACACCTCTGTGGACAGACTTCAGTTTGAGAAACACGGCATTTAAAATTAAACTCTGGGGTGTCCGGGTGGCTCAGTCTGTTGAGCATCCAACTTCGGTTCAGGTCATGATCTCATGGTTTGTGAGTTCTAGCCCGCATCGGGCTGTCAGCTGTCAGCACAGAGCCTGCTTCGGATCTTCTGTCCCTCCCAGCCACCCTGCCCCTCCCCTGTGCTCTCGCTCTCTGTCAAAAATAAATAAACATTAAAAAAATTAAACTCTGTCCATAGCATTGATTGCTTTATGCTGACAGAATCATAAGCCCACCAGATGGGGGCCAAACACAAGTGGGGAGTCCTGAAATATCACAGTAATGCATGAGGCTATTGCTCAAATAATCTGTTATAACATAAATATATAGAGGTAGATGGAGTTTAAAGAAAATCACAAGAAAAAAAAAAAAACCTTCTCAAAGAGGGATCCCCAGGAATAGCTATAAAGTAGCTTTAAAGTAATTCGGATCATCTTATAGATTCCAAAAAACCCAAGGTGAAGCTTCTACAAATAGACTGTTTTCTTCTGGACACAGAACTTTTATTAAAGTCAGCTTTCTGGGTGAAAGAATGTATTCGGTCTCCAAATTGTAAACTTCAGGTCTCTGGCAAGATTTGATTCTCCGCTGTCTAGAAAGTCTTACACTTTTTGAGCAATGTGCCTGCATTTTCATTTTGCGTTGGGCCCCTCCAATTACGTAACAATTCCTGGACACGCCCATTTACTGCCCAAGGGAGGAAGGGTACAAGCCAGGCTGATAGCCACCCTGGCAGGCTGCCTTGGGGTCCGGGCACTGCCATCGCCCCGTCAGGAGGCTGGCTTTGTGGAGAACCTCCTTCTGCTAGAATTCCAATGAGCAAATTCAAATCATTAAAAATTTAGCGGCTACCAGCTTAGAAAGGATGAAGCATCCTAATGCTGGAACAAAAGGAAACTGAAAAGCTTGCAGTTTTTTTTTCAAACCCTACTGGCTGGCTGTTCTTGCTTGTTTATCTTGGCATCTGATTCTTTATTTGGTAGCAAATTAATCTGGGTAGTGATCCCTATCGTCAGCCTTCTCAACGGTTGAAAGGGCTGATTTTATTACGAAAGGCTAATTCTTTGATGCCTGCAGCCTGTAGAAGGATAAAGAGTCGGCAGAGTGAATGGCACCCCCCACCCCTCCGGTTCACAAGGTCGGCGGTCCAGAGAAATCATGTCTTGTATTAAATAAACAACACAGGTGATTCTATACGTTTCTCGCTGTCCTTGGCATTGGAAACAGCAGGCTGGATCACTTCGGTTATCATTCATCAAGCAGGGAACAGATGCAGAGAGTAACTTTGTCCTCTGCCATCTCTTCTCAGGGTCCCTGTTGCCTTGTTGTGAGATGCCCCTAACCCGCAGGTCCCCGTTTCCTCAGATAGTGCTGTCCGGTCTCTGCTGCTTTCTTCCTGGGTGCTGTGCTCGGCTCCGCTTCCCTACCTCTCACTTGCCAAGCCCCGCATCCTGTAACCGCAGGGCTCTAACCTCAGACACGACTCTCTGGAAAACATCAGGCAACTAGCACAGCTGACACTGACTAATGACGTTGCACGGCAATCAAGGAATGATTGCGTTTCACAAAAGGGGAGACTCCCAGACATGTAATCCCCAGGGGCCGCTCCCCCACGTGGGCATTTGAGGCTTATTTCCGCGCATGGCAAGGACATGCATGATCTGGGAATAAGAGAGGCTGTCGAGATTTACCTAATAAAAATAACATATTTTGTTTAAATGTCTGCAAACATTTATTATGGGGGGGGAAAGACGGTTTCTTTCACTGAAGCTGTGTCTCATCTCCTTGCACAAATTTTGCTAGCAATTGAGAGAAACTGTGGGGTTCCCAGGAGGGTGGCCTGACCTCCCAAAGATGCATCTCACTGGCATTGACATTTGCTCCACCGGATTCTTACTTAAAATAAAAATAAGAAAATTAAAACGCTTTAGTAAGCTAGGCCATCAGAAACACCAAAGAATGAAGGTTATTCCCAAGCAAGTATTTAAAGATCAGCATCAAACTAGCGTTTCGACAGTCCCGACAAACTGTGAGAGACTTTGAATGGCTGGAAGGTTGGGTCGCCTGAGTGGCTCAGTCCATTAAGCGTCCGACTTCGGCTCAGGCCATGGCCTCACAGTTCGTGGAATCGAGCCACGTGTTGGGCTCTGTGCTGACATCTTAGAGCCTGGAGCCTGCTTCCAGTTCTGTGTCTCCCTCTCTCTCTGCCCCTCCCTTGCTTGCACATGTCTCTCTCTCTAAAAAATAAACATTAAAAATTTTGAAAAAAAGAAAAAAGGAAAAGAAATGGCTGGAAGGTTGGCTGAGGGTCCTGGCCAGTGTGTCCCTCTGGGCTGTCCCCTCCTTTCACTGTTCTTGGGCTCCCTTATGGCTCCCTATGTGACAGATGGTGTCTGTAATGCAGTTGATTTCACCCATAACACTCAAATAGATTATGTCCAGTAGAAATGAAGTTAGTCTTTGCTCTGGATTTTAACCCATTTTGCATTTATTTGTAAATTCATGTCAGCATCTCTGATTTCCTGCGTGTATGTGTGGAATTCTTCTTTGAACTCGCAGTGGCATCATAGTGGTTCCCTCCTTAGTAATAAGTTAAATCTTTAACACATGGTCATTTTTAAATTCTATGAGAATCATTGTTTTATCCTTAAAAAAAAAACTCTTATAACTAGATTCCTCCTCAGTAATTTGAGATGATCTTGTCAAAGGCTCAGCTTCTCTTAAAGCTGGTATTGAATTGTTCAAACTTATCTGGAACATCTGTCCTTGAAGTTCAAAGTCCTTCCAAAGGAGACGTTCCTCGCCAGGTCTATCAGTGGCCAAAGACCCTACATTTCTTCATCTGCAGGTGAGGGGTGGGGGTTTCACAACACTTTTTTTTTTTTTAATGTATTTGCTTGTTTTATGTTTGTCTGTATTTTTGTTTTTGGAGGATACCCTTTATTGGTTGAAAAAGCTGCCATCTGTTTTTAGTTTACTTCTAGTTTTTATGAGGAATAATATTGAATTTTATTGCCTCTGTTGACGTGGTAATATGGTGTTTCTACATGACTTTTTTAATGTAGTGAGTTGCATTAACAGATTTTTTGGTGTCAAGGCAAGCCTCATTCCTGGTCACAACTGATTTTTAATATTCAATCTGCTAATGGCTTATTTAGTATGTTTCACATATGTTTATAAGGAGAGATTATCTGTTTTTGTTTTTGTTTTGCATCTGTGAAGCTTTAGTATCTAGGTTATACTAGCCCCACAGAATGAGTTGAGGACTTCCAATTTTTTTTAGGCTTAGAATAAGTTTGTATATAAAATCTTACCAATTAGTGGTTAATTCAGATCTTTTGCCTCTTCTTAAGTCAATTTTGGTAAATTACAATTGTTAGAAAATTATCTAAGACTCACAGTAATTGGCATCGTGTTCTCTAGAGATATTAAAATTGACTATACAGGGGCGCCTGAGTGGTTCAGTTCATTGAATGTCCGACTTCAGCTCAGGTCATGAGGTTCAAGTAGTCAGTAGGTTCAAGCCCTGAGTCAGGCTCTGTGCTGACAGCTCAGAGCCTGGAGCCTGCTTTGGATTCTGTGTCTCCAACCCTCTCTGCCCCTCCCCCTCTCACGCTCTGTCTCTCTCTTTCTCAAAAATAAACATTAAAATTTTTTTTAATATTGACTATATTCTACACCTATATATTCTTTTTCATTGTTTATATTGCTTCTTTATGTCCTCTCTATTTTCTTTTCCAGGATAATCTCACTCAGAGCTTGTCTCTCTTTTTTTATTTATAATTTTTTTAATGTTTATTCATTTTTGAGAGAGAAAGAGACAAAGTGTGAGCAAGGGAGGGGCAGAGAGAGAGGGAGACACAGGATCCGAAGCAGGCTCCAGGCTCTGAGCTGTCAGCACAGAGCCCAACTCAGGGCTGGAACTCACAGATCGTGAGATCATGATCTGGGCCAAAGTCAGACGCTTAACAAACTGAGCAACCCAGGCACCCCATAGCTTGTCTCTTTTTCAAACTTTTCAGAAAAACAGCTTTCAGTTATTTTGTTCTTTCATCTTCTTTGTCTCCTATCATTAACCAGATGTTCTCTTTGTCTCTTGTTCATGATATAGAATATAAGAGAACAGCTCTGAGCTCCTTAAAATGTTTTCTACTCAAAGAACTTCATAATGAAAACATGACACAAGCTCAAGGTCAACGAATATCTCAAACAAGGATTCTTTCCATTTTGCTTGATATTCAAGTACACTTTGATAGAAATTATACATTCAGCCTGTGATGGCTTAACCAGGGCATGGATTACATTGGAAACATCACCTGTAACAAGCTACATAGTAAATGCAGGTATGTACTAGGTGGAATCGTGAACACATATTCATTCTGACAATATAAGCACTCAGTTTCTAAATTCATTTATTCAACATTTATACCAGAAGTATTTATGGAGTACTGTCAGAATACTGGGGCTTCACTGGTAAATAATACCTAGGAGTCCCTGCCCTCCTCAAGACTGTATTATAGTAAAAGAAACGGTTAATAAGAAAGAAAGAAAGAAAGAAAGAAAGAAAGAAAGAAAGAAAGAAAGAAAGAAAGAAAGAAAGGAGAAAAGGAGGGAGAGAAAGAGGGAGGGAGGAACTAAAAAGTGTGTCATGCAATTTCAGGATCAAAGGACAGGAGATAAGTTGTTTTACATTATCTCCTGATATTGATGGATATCTAGTAATGACTGTACTTTTATAAGTTTTATGAACTTTGTAAGCCGTGTCTAGGAAGAATCAATGAACATAGTGATGGAGAAGACAGTTGAAGTTATTATACCGTTTTACAAATTTTTGTAGACTAGGTTTACTGTATAAAACTGATAGACTTCTCCACTTGATTTTAGGACAAGAAAACAATAGAGCACACTACCTTATATACTTCGTGAAAGGAGTTCAGAGTTTCAGCTAAACACCTGAAGATCTTAAAAGATTGAATTTGCCAAGAGCACTACAAGTTGAATAATGCCCAGTCCCTCTGCTTGTATCTTTGTTTGGAGGCCTCTAGAGAAAGGCATTATCTTTAGGCTGCGGTGGCTTCCGCTATACAGTCTTGGAGGCCTCAGTCCACGTTTACTGGTATTGACTGGCTTTATCCCCTAACCCCTCTCCTCCTCACCCTCTTTGTTCTGTGCTCTCTACTGATTCTTTCTGAAAGATATTTTCTGAAGGCAGTGGTGGGGTTGATGGATATACAAATTAAATAATCAATACACAAAACCCTTCCACTCAAACTGTCTCCTTTTGAATACAAACACACTGATATGTTTGTGGTTTCAAAATACAATTTGCCTAAATTCTCTCCTTTTCCCTGAGGGATGGTAAGCCAGATCTCAGCTGACAAATCAAAGTTGGAAACCTAAGGTATTACTGGTTAATTTGGTTAAACAAATGAAACCAGACCTTCCAAAATTACATGGCGATTTAAGGAAAGTTTCCGCCCTTGGTGACTGGACTGTATGGGGTAATTGTCCCAGTTATTTCACAAACTATGATTGCAAATGTCCAGTCCTTTTGAGCTATAGTCACGCCTTTGTGATCTCAACTTGAATTTAGTAGCAGGGAAACCAAACTGACGTCTGTGTTAGAAGCGTAGAAAGAGAAACACAGTTTCAGGAATCCTGTATTTTTATCTGAGTAAAAAATTTTAGCAACTGCACTGAACTCAAAGAATTACAGGAATTCCTCCTCTAAAGCACTTAAGGAGATGAAATGCAAAGAAGAAAAAGACTAAAAATTAAGAGAGAGGTCTAACCTTACCAATAAAACATTGTCTCCTCCTCTGTAAGTCATTTGACCTCTGTATCTCTCATTTTAGGTCATCCGCCTCTCAAAAGAATAAGTGGGTGGATGATGGATGGAAGCAAGGATGTATAGATGGGTGGATGATGGATAGATGGATGATGAATGATGAACAGATGATGGACTACAAATAGATAAATGGATGAGTTACTCATTTAGAATAACTGATTTTAGATCATTGGAGAATGAGTGAATGATTTGTCAGTTTCACCATTCTGTATACCCCTAACATTGTAAATGTATTTTCTGAATACCAACCCGAACCATGACTGTGAACTAGACATACCAAAAAAAAAATATTCTCTACCTTATGGGAATCTATATCTAAGTGGACAGGCAAGTTAAACCACATACACAAAACAATAACAATGAGAGTCATGTGAAAAATTATGAGACTTGGACTTGGGCACTGACAGCATTTAATGATTGATGAAATCTATTCCCTCATTCAACATCTTTGCCACTTTACTTCTGATCCAGAAGGAGAAGGAGGAGAAGATAGAGCAGATCAATAATAGAGTAAGTGGACCAGACTCTTATAACAGAAGAAAAGTCAAGATGGGCATAGAACTGGTAAGGAAGCTCAGGCCTTTGATCTTTCTGGGCGTCAGTCAGTAAGTTGTGTTAATCCACCATCAACTGTCCTAACAAACGTTCCAGCTTGATGCCTGTGATGGTTAATCTTATGTGACAACTTGACAAAACTATAGTACATAGTCACCTTATCAACTGCTATTCTAAGTGTTGCTATGTACTTACAGCTGCAATTGCTTGACTTTCATTAAAGTCAAGGAAATTATTCTCAATAATATGGATGGACCTTACCCAAATGAGGGCCTTAAGAGCAAAAGCTGAGGTTTCTTGAAGGAGGAGAATGTCTGCCTCGAGACTACAGCATTAACTCTTGCTTGAGTTTCCAGCTGGCCAAGCTGACCAGCTGACTTTGGACTTGGCTAGTGCCCACATTGCATGCACCAATCCCTTGAAATAAATGTTTAAAAACTTTTTTTAATTTTTTAAAAATGTTTTTATTTATTTTTAAGAGAAAGAGTCAGACAGACAGAGAGAGCACAAATGAGGGAGGGACAGAGAGAGAGGGAGACACAGAATCCAAAGCAGAATCCAGGCTCTGAGCTGTCAGCACAGAGCCCCGACACGGGGCTCAAACTCGTGAATCACGAGATCATGACCTGAACGCTAAACCAACTGAGCCACCCAAGTGCCCCATAAAGAAGTTGTTTAAGTAAAATTTCAAAAATCTGTTATCTATTTATCTGGCCATCTGAGTAGCAATCTCTCCCTGGTTCTGTTTCCCTTAAGAACCCTGATGGACACAGTGCCTTATTTCAATATAGCCAGGGTCCCCACATTTGTGGGGTACAAGGGCAAACCTGAGTGTCTTCTGTGGCTTGATGTTTGTGACAATTTTTTATGGACATATTAAGACAATATGGGACGTCTGGGGATGATTTGACGAGGTTCTGAAATGAGGCAAAGCGGGTAAAATGGTTGGAAAGGAGCTTCACGTGTGGTCCTTCCGGGATACTTCCCACCCAACCTGCCGTGAGTTCTCAGCATGGTGATGTTTATGAGATGAAGAAGGGCTTCCTCTCCAGCTCTTCCCACTCCACTCTTTCCATAATGTAATTAAAGCTTTCAGGGGCGCCCGGGTGGCTTAGTCGGTTAAGCGTCCGACTTTCGCTCAGGTCATGATCTCGCGGTTCGTGGGTTCGAGCCCCGCGTCGGACTCTGTGCTAACTGCCGGCTCAGAGCCTGGAGCCTGTTTCAGTCTGTGACTCCCTCTCTCTCTGACCCTCCCCTGCTCACGCTGTCTCTCTCTCTCTCTCTCTCTCTCTCTCCTAGAAATAAATAAAAAACATTAAAAAAAATAAATAAAGCATTCTAATATCAGGGACTTAAACACTTGAAAGATTGTTTTTTTTTTTAAGGGAAGGCAAGAAATGTAAAGCATCTCAATTTTAATCACAAAGAAGGACCTCATTATGTAAGTGAATAAACCCTGGAGCGGGCAATTATCAATTCAAAAGAGCAAAAATGGTAATTTCTAGTTGGGAAAGAAGTACCCGGTTCATCCCCTTATTTAATCCATCAAATTTTAATTTTCGTCTTATTTCTATAATGAAGGCAAAGCTGGCAGCTTTGGGAATACAGAACTGTATCCTTCTGTTTGGAAAGGAGGGGGCTTTCTTCTCAACTGTCACATAAGCAATTAAAGCCTCTGAACTGGGCTTTTTCTCAGATGGATGTGTCTCCTTTCCACTTACTCATCCTGCCAAAAATAAGGAGGTTCGTTAACCTCACACTGTTAGGAAACGGAGCTTATCACGGAGAAGTCTGGGCCGCGTTCCTTCTGCGCGCTGCGAAGGAAGGGTTGCTTTCCCTAAGGGGAGTGCTGGCCCGGGAGCTCCAGAACGGGGTGCCATCTGACTTTGTCCTTTAGTCATTGCTGCCGTGGCTCAGTTTCCCCACCCAGAACGTGAGAGGCTCAGTGAAGCAAGAGAGCTTCTAAATAATAATGTCCAAATGGTGTAGTGATCAAATGTTGCCAAAGGATAGGCATGGTGTTGGATTGGTCTTACTACCTTGTGGGATTGGAGACTTTGGGGCTCCTTCCGAGCAGACAGCGGGGCCAGAGGGGAAGCAGCTGTGAGACCACTAGCATATCTCCAGCTTATTATGCTCAAGTACAGTAAAATTATCCTGAAAAACCATCATAAGTAGCCAGCCACTAGGGTTCCCAGATGCTGTATCATTGGATAGCTGTGCTTTTTGCCTTGGCACTATCTTTTCAGCTATTGAGATAATTAATGATACTCTCTTTGCGCCCCATCAAGCTTTGGAAATGTTTCAAATGAAAACAGCTTTTTTATTTTTTTCCCCTTTTCTTCCTCGTTTTTTCCCTTTCTGAAGCTTGCAGGTGGCAGTATCCTTCAGAGTAAAATCTGGCCCACATGGGAGCATCCTCAGTCAAGGGTTAATCAGATTCTCTACAATATCAGGGAGGCTGACTGAGAGGGAGTGTTTCAGTCGTGGAAGCATGAAATGTCAGATGGTCCCCCCTGGGGCATGTGGCAGTGACAAACCACACTTACCTGGGCACGACAGCCCTGTTCTGCACTAACAGGTGCAGTTCTTCTGAGATGAACCCGCTGGTCATGACGCTTGGGCCAGCTTGGATCCAGTGGGGCTCAGTGGTGCGCTGGGGTTATCGTAAAGGAGAAATAGAATTGCTTTTACTTCAGACAGAGCCAGTGAGGTGTCTCAGTCTCAGCAGCTGTGACATTTGGGGCCAGATGACTTTTTGGTGGGGTTCAGCAGCACCCCAGAGGTCAGTAGGACCCTCCCTAGCTGTGACGATCAAAAATGTCCCCGCACACTGCCGGATGTCCCCCGGAAGGTTGGGGTAGGGCAAAATCAGCATGGGGCCAAAACCCCTGGGCTCCAGTTGAACACAGGTGAGAGGTGTGGATCAGATATTACCTCTAAATTCATTTTTTTTAATGTTTTATTTATTTATTTCTAGGAGAGAGAGAGACAGCATGAACAGGGGAGGGTCAGAGAGAGAGGGAGTCACAGACTGAAACAGGCTCCTCTGAGGCTCAGCACAGAGCTTATGAGATGTCAAAGACGAAAGTCGGACCATCCAAAACCGTGGAAACGGCAGTCCGCTATACTTTTGAAGGAATATTTTTAGGCTATTCTGAGAGAATCTAGAGAGCGCAGGAGGCTTTGAAGCAGACAGAGATTGAAAGGTGGCAGGAGTAAAATCTGGCCCAGGCATCCTCAGTTTAATCTGGGAGGCTGACTCAGTCGTGGACCAGATGAGTGGCAGTGACAGGGCACGACAGACTTTTCTTCTGAACCCATGACAGCTTGGATCAGTGAGTATCGTACCTGAGCTGAAGCTCAGAGCTGTGACATTAGACTTTTCAGCATCAGTAGGACCAACGATCAGTCCCCGCACACTGCCTACTCAGCATGAATTCTTGAACACAGGTGACAGATGTAATTTAAAGAGAGAGAGAGACAGCGTGAGCAGGGGAGGGTCAGAGAGAGAGGGAGTCACAGACTGAAACAGGCTCCAGGCTCCGAGCTGGCAGTCAGCACAGAGCCCGACGCGGGGCTCGAACCCGAACCGCGAGATCATGACCTAAGCGAAAGTCGGACGCTTAACCGACTAAGCCACCCGGGCGCCCCTAAATTCATTTTTTTTTAATGTTTTATTTATTTTTGGAAGAGATATAGAGACACTATGAGCAGGGGAGGGTCACAGAGAGAGGGAGACACAGAATCTGAAACAGGCTCCAGGCTCTGAGCTGGCTGTCAGCACAGAGCCTCACACAGGGTTTGAACCCATTAATCGTGAGATCATGACCTGAGCTGAAGCCAGATGCTTAACCGACTGAGCCACCCAGGCACCCCTACCGCTGAATTCTAAATACAACACGTAATTAAAGCTAAAAACACACTTTTCACATCTCCAAATATTCCTCTGTCGCTCCCTTTTATGGTGTCTGCAAATAAATGCTCACAACTATCACTGTTACAACAGTCGTTCTGAAATAGTGACACTGGCAGCATTTATCTCAGACACAGAGTTTGAGATCTTGTGCTCAAAGTGCACGTGATGAGTGTTTACATTTACTTCTTAGGAGAATAAGAGGGAATTAGTCTCAGTAAAACGAGCACAAAATAATAATGGTCCACCATAAAAATTCATGAACTTCCTCACATTGCTTGCTTTTTTATATAATTATACCCAGGCACTGGTCTGGGACCTGCTAGCCATACAAAGGAGGATAAATTATGGGCTGTGCCCAGGGAGCTAACAACAATCCTGAAAAAAATTAAAAAACCTACCAAGAAATGATGCAAGAGAAACCAAGATGATAATTGAAGAGATAATTCAGGAAGCCCTCCATTGTGCCAAAAAGAATTATAGATATGTCATTCGTTTTGCTCAAGAGAGCTCGTTCAGATCCATTCCGGTTGAGGTGCCTGGGAAAAATTGTAACAGATAAAATTAGATTTAAAGTGGACCTTATAGGGTGAGCAGGTGCAGAGGGGGAAAGAGAGAAATCCAGAGAAGCAAACAGCAGGATTGGGCTGGGAAAAATAAATAAGCCAGCATGCTGGTGTAGAGGTGCAGGCATGTAAGGAAGGATTTGGGTTCGCATCCCGGGGCTGGCCTTGCCCAGCTCAGCAGCTCGCCCCCACAGAGCCGCCGCTTCCTCCCAGGGAGAGCAGGGAGTCAACCCAGCAGAGAGGACTCAGTGACACTGTGTGTCTGCCACCCAGACGGTGGCAGCAGCCTCTCTGTGTTTTGAATCCCTCACTCCACGTCTGGGAGAGGTTCCGTGAGCACCCCCAAGATTTCTGCAAGTATCCAATGGCTTAAATGACCATCATCTCTTTCCCATCTCAGAATCCCTCTCCAGATTCTTGTGCCCTGCCCATGACCGAGTCATCTGCTCAGCACTGACCCGTCCCTAAAAGCAATGGGCGACAGTTAGTGCACTGGATATATTAGTTGCCTGGGGCTGCCTTAACGAATTTCTGCAAACTGGGTGACTTGAAACCGTAGAAATGTATTCTCTGGTATTCTAGACGTCACAGTCTTAAATGAAGGTGTCCAAAGTGTTGGCTCCTTCTGGTGGCTCTGAGGGACACTGTGTTTCCATGCCTCTCTCCCGACTGCTGATGATTCCCAGCAACTGTTGGAACTTCTTGGCTTGGAGACCCATGATTCCAGTCTCTACCTTCACATGGCCTTCCCCTTGTGTGTCTCCATGTCCAAAGAGTGGTCACATGGCCTCCTTGTGTGTCTCTGCTCCAAATTTCTCTCTTATAAACATACCAGTCATACAAACACACCTTAAGCCAGTGTGACCTCATTTTAACTTCACTACATCTACAAAGACCCTATTTCCAGACAAAGTCCCATTTATAAGTCTGAAGGCTTAGGACCTGAACATATCTTTCTGGTGGGTACAATTCAACCTACCACCCTGGCTGTGACCAGATCAAAGTCTGGAGCAAAGGCTCCAGGGAGAAAGGAAAGATGTGAGCTGAGAAAAAGGTGTCCTAAGGACAGAATCAGTTGATCCTCTTGGTGTGGATTTGAACACTGGGAAAGAGGAAATGGTGCAGATTTTGAGCCCCGTGTGTTTATAAGCAAGCAAGCACTTGCCACTTACTGGGTAACTGGTCTGTAACAGTGACGGCTGCTTGTGTGGTTGTAAGTTCCGCAAGGAGAGGTACCATATTGTCCTGTATTCATCCTCGGTACCAGGCTTTTAATAACAGGTCAGCAAAGGGGCGCCTGGGTGGCTTAGTCGGTTGAGCGTCCGACTTTCGCTAGGTCATGATCTCGCGGTTCGTGGGTTCGAGCCCCGCGTCGGGCTCTGTGCTGACTGCCAGCTCAGAGCCTGGAGCCTGTTTCAGTCTGTGACTCCCTCTCTCTCAGACCCTCCCCTGCTCACGCTGTCTCTCCTAGAAATAAATAAAACATTAAAATTAAAAAAAAAAAAAAAAAGCTGAAACTAGTTCTGAGTTTTCCCTCTTTGAGCTTCGGGGTCAATAACACCCTATCAAGGGTGATTTAATGTCTTGGGAAGAAAAGACTCACAATCTTGGTCAATGTGGAATAGAGGGGGCCCTCAGGTGAGTGCGTGAGGCACAGATCAATGCTGAAAACTGCCCCATTGGAGTGCTGGCTGGAAACAGATGGCCGTCTCTAACCAGGTAAGTGAGCCGAGCTCATGAGAGCACTACTCACCAAGATGTGGGAAGCCAGCTATGCATGTGGACGCGACATCCATGAGCAGCCACCACGAGACAACCAGGACCCCCTAGAATGTGGAGACAGCAGGGAGAGAGGACACCAGAACCTAGGGTCTTGGGACCCCTATAGCAGAGGATCGGGGGACAGTGGCCGTTAGCACAGGAATGCAGCCACTGCCCAGCCATGGCCTGAAGGAACATAAAAACCTCCAACCAGTTTGTCCCCAGCTTCCTCTGGTGCCTCCATGGGCCAAATCCCACGGGAAGGCACAGACAAAGAGATCCAGTGGATGTTGTTTGTAGAGGTCACTCTCCTGGGGTTCTAAACATGGTGGTGAAGGGTAGAAGCAGATGGAGGGCAGGGGGAGCACAGAATACCCAACACGTTGTTAGTCTGTGTTTTTATCTGTGACTCCTAAACCTAGCTCATAACATACTGTGTTTTAAAGTACATTTTACCAAAGGTTTGCATTATGATAACTTAACTTTGATTTGTATCTGTGAAGCCAAGGGAAGCCTAGATATCTGAGTAAACACTCTTCCGGGTGTGTCTATGAGAGTGTTTCTTCATGAGAGAGGCATTTGAATTGGAAGATTGGGGGAGGCAGATCCCCTCCCCCCCATGAGGGCCTAGATAGTACAGACCGTCGAGGAAGAGTGGGTTTGCTCTTGGCCACACAGCTGAGCTAGGAAATCTGGTCTCCTCTCCCCTTTCTCTTTCTATATATCTGCACAGAGAGGTAGATGGATGGATAGATGATAGATAGATGGATCTTATTGGTTCTGTTCTAATACAGTATCTATGCATTTACTTAGGAGAAAGAAAATCATTAAAAGTAAAATAAATGAATGAGAGAATTGAGTCCCTCAGAAAACTCATGACACAGTTGCCCATTGTGCATCGTAGAGGGCAAAGCATTCTAAATTGTTTAAGAATAAGACCTCTGCAAAGAGCATGACTTGGTATCTCTGCTTATGTAGAATATTTCATGGACATTTTGGTACCAGACTTGTATCATCTTGCTGTTCACTCATCATCTGCAGTCTTTAGTTGCTGAGAATTCCTGTCTGGCGGCCAAACTCCTGTCTGGCAAGTGTGTGAGCCAGTCTATATCTTCCATGATGAGTTTCTAAGGAAGCATTACAGGGAAAGACGGAGTCACTGGCAATAGACGGCCATCTCTAACCAGGTAAGTGAGCTGAGCTCATGAGGGCACTGCTCACCAAGATGTGAGAAGCCAGCTATGGATGTGGACGTGACATCCAATACTGTACAGGAAGCAACCTTCTTTTTTTTTTTTTAATATTTTTATTTATTTCTAGGAGAGAGAGAGAGACAGCATGAGCAGGGAGGGTCAGAGAGAGGGAGTCACAGACTCTGAAACAGGCTCCAGGCTCTGGGCTGGCAGTCAGCTCAGAGCCCGACACAGGGCTCGAACCCACGAATTGCGAGATCATGACCTAAGCGAAAGTCAGACGCTCAACCGACTAAGCCACCCAGGCGCCCCTGGGAAGCAACCTTCTAAGGGTCATGCGGTGTCTTTGACAAGGTGGGAAAGCATCTACTCTCGCCTCCCTGAATGAAGCCCTTTCTCCCTGTAAAAGAGACGGATCCAAGCGTCTTCATTTTCGTGAAGCGGGTAGAGCTAAGGAAACAGAGTCATCGTCCACCAAATTATCTTCACAAGTGCTCTATTCTTATCCTGCAGATCTGCGGCCATGCTGACCATGGTCCCTCCCAGAACCAAGAGGCAAGATCCTCCCATAGGTGGTCTGTGGCCCAGGAGAGATCCCCGGCAGAGAGAAGAGCATTTCTTCCCCATGTTTGAGACCCATTAGGCTGACCGAGAGGTGTCAGTGACACACTGGGGTCTCAGGGACACCAGCCGGGGCGCTTCTAGTTGCTGTGAATTCTTTTGGCCTTTGGAGAAGGGCCACTGCTTACATAACACGGCAAGGGGGCAAGACCAGTTTCCTTTATGGCTCCATCACATGGTACACACACCTTCCTTCTATTTGTTTAAAACCACCGACGTGACGTCATGCGACAAGGCAAAAGCTGAACGTGTTAGGAATCCAAACACGACTGTAAACAGACCCCCAGCTGTGGGTGGCCCAAGTGCAGGCCATCGGGATGGACGGACTGGTCACTGCAGCCCCCTGAGCCCTGCTGCCCGTGGCCCTCAGCTGTCAGCACCCCACAGACTGGCCTCAGCCAAGGAGCGGGCTCACCCTGGGGACACCCTCCTTCAGGGGCCCAGCCTCCTACGCTGCATTGACGGGGGATGCATAACAGCCTGGCCTGCTGTCCGCTGTGCGCGGCACGGCTCTGAAAGGCCAGCCGTCGTTTTCTGATCCCCCACGATGGTTGGCGTGGTTACCCCTCTCCTTCCCAAAGCCTGCTGCACCGCCTCGCCCCCTCCCTTCCACGGCTGTGGCCCCCTGAGTCCAGAGTGCTCGTCTCCATCTTAGGGTCCACTTCCCAGGGTCTCAACCTGCAACAATTACCAACCCCTTGGCTCTCTTTTGATCACTGTCCTTTTTTAAAAATTGAAAACAGGGGCGCCTGGAGGGCTCAGTCGGTTAAGCGTCCGACTTCAGCTCAGGTCATGATCTCATGGTTCGTGGGTTCGAGCCCCGCGTCGGGCTCTGTGCTGACAGCTCAGAGCCTGGAGTCCTTTCAGATTCTGTGTCTCCCCCTCTCTCTGCCCCTCCCCCACTTGCGCTGTGTCTCTCTCTCAAAAACAAATCAACATTATACATTTTTTTTTATAAAAAATAGTATAAATAAAAATTGAAATAGACCTTTTAAAACTGTAAAGCCTGTGTGATGATTGGTTTTCTGTGTCTACTTGGAGAGGCTAGTTATTCAATTAGACACTAATCTAGGCATTACTGTTAAGGTATTTTGTAGACGTGATTAACAGCTGCAATCGGGGGGCACTTGGGTGACTCATTTGGTTCAGCCTCAGTCTCTTGATTTCAGCTCAGGTCATGATCTCATGGTTGGTGAGTTCGAGCCCTGTGTCAGGGTCTGTGCTGACCATGTGCAGCCTGCTTGGGATTATCTCTCTCCCACTTTCTCTATCTCTCTCTGCCCCTACCCTGCTTGCATACTCTCTCTCTCTCAGAATAAATAAACTTAAAAAATATTTTAAATACCTACAATCAGTTGACTTTAAGTAAAGATTACCCTCAAGGGTGGGCCTCACCCAACCAGTTGAAGGTCTTAGAGCAGAAACTGAGGTTTCCCCGGAGGAGGAAAAATTCTGCCTCAAAACTGCAACATCAGCTTCTTCCTGAGCTTCAGCTGCCAGCCTCCCCTGCACATTTTGGATTTGCCAGCCTCGCTGTCACGGGAGCCAAAACCTTAAAATAAATCTCTTTTAATATACATGCCCTTTCAGTTCTGTTTTTCTGGAGAACCCGGACTTAATAGTCTCCTACCATGACTGGATTTTATTTTCTTTTTCGACTTATCTTTTTCTTTCTTGCACATTTGGAGGTCATGTTATCAGGAGCAGACAAATTACGATTGTTTCATCTTAACACTGAAACTTTTATTGCTCCGAAGTGAACTACTTGTAGCTCTGACTTTGCAACTTTTGTTTCGCATCATATATTTCCCATCCTTTAGTCAACAATGTATTTATATATAAGGTGTGTGTCTTATAAACAGCATGTTCAACTTTGTTTTATTTTATTTTCTGGACTGAGGAGCTTTATATTTCAATTGAAATACTGAGTCTGCTTAAATATACTATAATTTAGGGGCGTGTGGGTGGCTCAGTTGGTTAAGCGTCCAACTTTGGCTCAGGTCGTGATCTCACGATTCGTGGGTTCCGACCATGTGTCGGGCTCTCTGCTGACAGCTCAGAGCCTGAAGCCTGTTTTGGATTCAGTGTCTCCCCTCTCTCCGCCCCTCCCCCGTTTGCACTCTGTCTCTCACTCTCAAAAATAAATAAAAACATTAAAAAAATAATAAGTAAATAAATAAATAAACTAGAATTTAAGTTTAAATCTGCCATCTTACTATTTGTTTTCTGTTTGTCCTGCCTAGTCTATATTTTCTTCCTTTCTTTTTTTAAAAAACTTTTTTTAATGTTTATTTATTTTTGAGGGAGAGAAAGACAGACACAGTGCAAGTGGGGGAGGGGCAGAGAATGAGGGAGACTCAGAATCTGAAATAGGCTCCAGACTCTGAGTTGTCAGCACAGAGCCCGATGCGGGTCTAGAACTCACCGACTGTGAGATCAGATGTTTAAGCGACTGAGCCACCCAGGTGCCCCTGTTTTCTTCCTTTCTTAAGATTTTTTAGATTTATTTAATATTTTATAATTCCTTCTTCTTCTATAAGCCTTTTAATTATACTTAAAAGGTTTTTTTGGGCATTTTGCCTGGCGATAACAACCAGTATTCCTGACCTATTAGAGTGCTATCGTTGTTGTCTATTTTAATTTTCTATTGTGCCTCTCATGAAGTGATGTTACTATTTACACAAGTAATATTTATCTAGATTTATGTATCTTCTTCTCATCGCTCTTCATCGTCTTCCTCATTTCCTTATTTTGCCCCGTTCTTTGTCGTTTACTGTGATAAATGCCTTGCGGACGCTGCCCTTGTCATGTAGTTTTTATTGTTACAGACTGGAAATCAAGGCTCAGAGAGACGGTGTACAACGTGGTACAGCTTCACAGCTCAGCATAGGCTTTGGAAACCGATAGATTCTACCACCTGCTGGCCTTACCATTTTGGGCCCATTGTTTACCACAGTAAGCTTCTCTTTCTCCATCTATAAAGTGGCGGATACTAATAACACCAGCACCTGCCTCATATTTTGGGTGTGAGACTCTAACGAATCGAGGCATGTGAAATGTTTCAGGCGAATGTTTGGCAGGTCCTAAATGTTCTACCAAGGTTCACCTTGATTGGCATCACGCTGAGCTGCCATAGGTTTTGTACACCATCACCCACCCCACTCTGCTCTGTGACTGGGGGAAGCCCCGCCCTCTCCAGCACCTTGTGGGAGGCCGCATTCAGCAATCCTTGAGAAAGGTGTGGCCGGAGAAGAGACCCACAGGCCCCAAGGGTGGCTATTTTATGTTATTTTCATAAGGCCCTTTTTCATTCTGAGATACACAACTATTCTGGCACATCTTCTTCCAGGATTTTTATCCAGACTGATTTTCAGCATTCAAATCTTTAATTCGTCTGGTATTTATTTAGGGGTAATGTATCAGAATACATGTTTAAGTTTATCATATCAATGTACTCATTCTGCTTCCGGAGTTTCTATTTCTTTCCTTGCTCTAGTATTTTATTCTATGCCACCACCACCCGTTTTAATTTATTAAACTGTTTCTGCATCTAGTAAGACAAGTATCACCAGAGAATCTTTTTCTCTTTTGTTTCTATTTTATTTTTTTCTCGGCTGTACTCATGAATGTATTCTTCTGATGAATCTTAATTTTACTTGAACATGTTTCAGAATAAATCTCACTGGGAATTTAAATGCAATTGCATTAACCCTATGAATGAACTTGAAGAAACTGACGTCTTTACAATATGGAAAAAATTGGGTGATTTTCATTTAATATTTTCTTTTTTCATGTATCTATCAGGTTTCTTAGCTACCTTCACATTGTTTGCAAAATTCCTTAAAAGCCTTTTTAGGTGCTTCATGTTTTGTGCTACTCTTATTAAAGGGAAATTATTTCCATTAAATATTATACTTAGAATTTTCTGCATTTTAGAAAAGCCATTGAGGCTTATAAATTCATTGTGTATCTAACCCCTCAATTTTAAATTTGGGTGTTGAGATCTTCCTAGAGAATCATCATTGTCTAAAAGTAATAAAAAGGTAAATTTCTTCTTTCCAATGTTACATATCTTGCTGCGTTGGCTAAAATTTCTAGAACGTTGGATGATAATGGTGGCAACAAACATCCCTCTCTCATTCTCCGTTTTCGTGGGACATGTTAATATCTCATTGCCAGGTATGGCTTTGGCTCTTTTTTCATATATTGAAAGAGATAATGCTTACATTTCTGAGTTTGTTGCCTGTTACTCCTCTTCCTATTATAAAAATGACTAAACAAGTAATATAGTAAACTATCTGCAGCAGTTCCTAGCATATATTTAAGACTAAGCAATACTTTATACAATAGACATTAAGAAACTCATCTCAATATTTTTTTTTTATTTATTTCTAGGAGAGAGAGAGAGACAGCGTGAGCAGGGGAGGGTCAGAGAGAGAGGGAGTCACAGACTGAAACAGGCTCCAGGCTCCGAGCTGGCAGTCAGCACAGAGCCCGACGCGGGCTCGAACCCACGAACCGCGAGATCATGACCTAAGCGAAAGTCGGACGCTTAACCGACTAAGCCACCCAGGCGCCCCTCTCATCTCAATATTTTTAATGCAAGGTTACCATTATTTCCAGTTAAGTGTAAAGCAATGGAGATGTTAACTCACTGTGGTGGGAGGCTAAGGGCTGGGGCTCAGCTTTGAACCTTGATCTCTAATAGTCAAAATGTGACTTCCATATATTTTGTCATGCAAAGAGCTCATTCTTCGTGTGCCCTCCCCCCCATCCATGGACTTCCCACCCATCTCTGCTTAGCTCTGTGCCTCAGGAGGATGACTTTTGCATACTGCACTCTCCAGTCTCAATTTCTGGTTGCTTTCTATTGGGTTTGGCCAACTAGGGTCACCGACACGACACTGAAAGATAAGAAAAAGGTGAGGGTATTTCTTCCTCAGCTCTCTCCCTGCCTAAGTGTGAAATCTTTAGTAGTAGTTGAGTCCACAGTAACAGCCTTTTTACTGTAGCTTAGCCATCACTACCTCTTCCCTTTCCCCATCAGTCCCTGGGGTGGTAATAACTTACCATGGGTGTTATCTCTAGGTCCCTCACCACCCCTTGTGTGTCTCCTTAGCTTTGCCAAGCTTGTTTCAAGTTGTCCCTTCACTAATGTCTCCATTTGAAAAATTCAATGGGACCCCTAACTTATTCAGAGCTTCTATTTTTTTCTAATTTAAAAAAATGTGTCTTATAAAAGTCCACGAAGATAATATAGGAGAAAAGCCTGATGACTTCTTAGATCTATTTTGAAGTAATCTCTCCACCTAACGTGGGGCTAAACCTCACAACTGAGATCAAGAGTTCCATGCCCTACCAACTGAGCCAGCCAAGTGCCAAGACTTCTTAGATTTAAAAGTACGAGCAGTCAAAGGAAAAAATAATAAGTGGATTCCATTAAAATTAAAAATTTCTGTTCTGCAAGTAACACTCTTAGAAGAATGAATAAGCAAACCTCTTTGAAGGGAAAGGTTTTTCAAAACACGTATCAGATAGAGTACTGGATCCAAAATATACAAACGACCTTTACAAGTCAGCAATAAGAAGGCAAACAATGAAAACAGGCAGAAGAGCTGAACAGATACTTTATCAAATAAGATATACAAATTACAAATAAGCATATGGAAAGATGCTTTACACGATTAGGGAATTGCAAATTTAAACAAAGAGATACCATATTACACCTAATAGAATGACCAACAAGGAAGCACTGACAATACCACATGTGGACTTTGGAGCAACAGAAACTTCCTACTCATTGCAGGCATGAATGCAGAATGGTAGAGTGACTTTGTGGTGGTTTCTTACAAAATTAAACACACTCTTACTATATGACCTAGTAATCACACTCCTTTACATTTACCAAAATGAGTTGAAACTTATATTCAGCTCAAAATCTGCTCATGTATGTTTATTCATAACAGCGGCTTTATTTATAACTGCAAAAAAAGAAATGAGCTACAAACCATGAGAAGACATGGAAGAACCCTAAATACATGTTGCTAAGTAAAAGACACCAATCTGAAAAACTACCTACTTTATGATTCCTACTACAGGGAAGGAAAAATAATTTTCCCTCTACCCTTCTGAGTTCCTAGCTGAGACTCCTGTAAGAAAAGACAGGTTAACAAGAGAAGAACAAAAAGACGTTTACTAACATTTCTATCTCATGTATGTGTGGCTAGATACCCAGGAAAAAGTGAGTAACTCTCTGAGGTGGTTTAGAACTCAGGATTAAATGCCATCTTAATGAGGATAAGGGAAGCTGTAGGCCCCTTGGGAGAGAGCAAATGATTTTAGGGAAGCCAAAGGGGCTCTCAGCAGACTCGGGGAGGAGGGGATCTGACAGTTTGGGACCGAGTGTATCAGGGTGCAGTGGTGACTTCTACTCTTGTCTCCAGTGATAACAGTCCATCTTCACTGCTGATGACACTCCTAGGGAGGGGTTAGATGATGACCAAGTTCCTTTTGGAGGATCTGACTTAAGGCAGATGAGGCAGTTCAAAGACAGCCTCTACTGCATCTGCTGTTTTCCAGCACCTTCAGTTCAAAGTAATCAGTATATCAAAATGTCATATGCTGAGTTGCCATGTCCTGAATTCCTTCAGTCACATTTTTGAGGCAGCATATTCTGCTTCCCATTACTATGAGATGACATTCTAGAAAATTCAAAACTGTGGAACTAATAAAAGGATCAAGCCCATGGAAGAGGGAAAGATGAATAAGTGAAGCACAGGGGAGTCTTTGGGCAGTGAAATCTTCGGTAGGGTGCTGTAATGATGGATGTGAGGCATTATACATTTGTCCAAACCCATGGAAGGTATAACACCAAGAATGAATCCTAATGTGAACTATGGGCTTGAGTTAATAATAATGTTATTAACATTGGCTCATCACTTGTAACAAATGTACCACCCTAATGTAAGGGGTTAATGGTAGAGGAAGCTGCAGGAAGAAAGAGTATTTGGAACCTCTTAGTATTTTCCATGTATTTTTGGTATACCTAAAACTGCTCTAAAAAATAAAGTCTTGGGGCACCTGGGTGGCTCAGTTGGTTAAGCATCTGGCTTCAGTTCGGGTCATAATCTCATGGTTCATGAGCTTGAGGCCCACATCAGGCTCTGTGCTGACAGCTCAGAGCCTGGAGCCTGCTTTGAATTCTGTATCTCCTTATCTCTCTGCCCCTCTCCTGCTTGTGTTCTCTCTCTCACACACACACACAAAGATAAGTAAACATTAAAAAAATTTAAAAATAAATTTTTTAAATGAATACATTTTCAGTAGAGGTACTTGAGAGAATAGAGGCACCTTTTCCTTGGAACTGTAGATAAGATCCATTAAATTGATAGATTTCCCAGTGCAGAATTGTCCTCATATTCCTGGAATAATTCTCTTTGGTCATGATATGTTCTCATTTTTATTTAGAAATGAAATTGATTTGTTAGAATTTCATTTAGAATTTTTGCACCTATATTCATAAGTGAGAGTGTCTCATGCTATGTTTTTTAAGTTCAGTGGTTTTGGTGCTGTTTTTCTCAAGCATTGGTATCAAGTTAATCTAACTTCAGAAAAATACATTGAGATTTAAATATAACTGTCAACTGCACATATGTGCTATATTGTATACAGTAGAAAGTATTTAATGTGAAACCACTGGACCTTGAAAAAATTTGGAGCAATTTTAAAATTTCTGAAAAACCTTTTCAATAGCATGCATAGTAATTGGTATTCAGGTTTTCTGCTTCTTTTTAAGCAAAGTTTTATAATTTATACTTGGCCAGAAAATTGGGCTTTTCACAAAAATATCAAATTTATTTATAGAATATGTATTTTAAGGTTACCCTTATTTTTGTAGTTTCCTCTGAATCTGTAGTCACATCACTTTTTTTCTCCCAGTCCCACATTTATGCATCTTTATTTGAATCAAATGTATTTAATCAAAATAGTAAAAATTAAAAAGTGAATGTGTGTCTGTTGTTGAGTTTTTCTTATTTATGTAAGTAGCTTTCAGAGTCATTAATCTATCATCTTGACAGCTTTCCAATTTCCTGATATAAGGGAGAAGCGCCTCTTCCTTTCCCCATTTTTGCTTCTGCAGCTGGGGCTGGAATTAGACTAGCCAAAGGCAGATTAACAGAACAAACCGACATTTATGTGCACAAGGAGCACTCGGTAACCCAAAGAAATGGTTAGAACTTGGATTTAAATACAGAAAAGGGGGTTGGAAGCTTCCGGTCAGGGGAGGCCATTTGGGGGAAAATGACCAGGAATAGTATGGTAAACAAGAGTTGCCTAGTAAGGTTTGTTTGTTCTGCAGATTTAAGTTGGTGAGAGAAAGAGAGAGAGATAGAGAGAGATCTACAAATGTAAATTTCCTTTACAAAAGAAAAACCTGTACCCTGTTTTTAGAGCTTTCCCTGCTTCTGCTTGTTCTCAATAGCCTTTAGCTCAAAATAATCCTTATGTTAAAGAGATATATTTTGGGGTGCCATATTTTGGTGTTTTGGTATGATAATTTTTAAGTGAGATATGATTGACCTGTAACATTGTATTAGCCTTAGGTATACAATACAATGATCTGATATATTGATATATATATAAGTGAAATCATGCAGCATTTATCTTTCTCTGTCTGACTTATTTCACTTGGCGTAATGCCCTCCAGGTCCATCCATTTTGTTGCAAACGTCAGGATTTCCTTTTTTTGTGTGTCTGAACTATATTCTGTTGCCTGTGTCTGTATAATTTTCTTTATCCATTCTGGATACAAGTTCCTTATAAGATGCGTTATTTGCAATTTTTTCCCCCTTCTGGGGGAGTTTTTTTTTCTTTTTCTACTTTCATGATGGTTTGCTTTGAGGCACAAAAGTTTGTAATTCTGATGATGCCTAATTTATCAATTTGTGTTGTTATTGTTTATACTTTTGGTGTCATATCTATGCAACTATTGGCAAATCCAAAAATCAAGAAGATTCACATTCATGTATTCTTCTAAGAATTTTATAGTTTTTTAAAAAAATTGTTTAATTTACATCCAAGTTAGTTAGCATAGAGTGCACTAATGATTTCAGGAGTAGAATCAGTGATTCATCCCCTACGTATAACACCCAGTGCTCATCCCAACAAATGTCCTCCTTAATGCCCCGCACCCATTTAGCCCATCCCCCTCCCACAACCCCTCCAGCAGCCCTCAGTTTGTTCTCTGTATTTAAGAGTCTCTTGTGTTTTGTCCCCCTCCCTGTATTTTGCTTCCTCCCACCCCATGTGAGAGAGGGCATCAACTTCATTCTTTTTCACATGGCTATCCCACGGTCCCAGCACCATTTTCTACAAAGACTATTCTTTCCCCATTAAATTATCTTGGCACACAATTTTAACATATAGTTTCTCAGGGTTATTTATAAATGGTTTCTAGTTAGTAGCTTTCATTTCCTAGTGAGTGAACATTTGAAACGTTTGCTTTTTATTCCCCAATGGTTGGATTTTTTTTTAACGTTTTACTGGTATTCATTTTTATTTTTATCACATTGTGGTGGTAGGCTGTCATGTACAAACTAAAATATTATTAAAATCTCATAAACTATATGAGAGGCACCTGGCTGGCTCAGTCAGAAGAGTATGCAACAACTGATCTCAGGGTCATGAGTTCAAGCCCCATGTTGGGTGTAGGGATGACTTAAAGAAAAACTTTTTAAAAATCTTATAGACTATATGAGATATGTGTTTTAGTTAATATTTCCAAAAACTGAGAAAGCTATGCTGAATCTTTGTAAGGCAAAATCTTTAATATCTGTTAATATCTCAATGTCTTATTAATTGCACTATTAAAATCCTCTGTGGACTTTTTATTTTGAGAAATACTTTATTTTGAGAATTTTGAGGATAACATCTTAAAATTCTTTTATTTCTTATATCTCCAAATGCTTTTTTAAATTTATTTATTTATTTATTTACTTATTTATATTTTAGAGAGAGAGAGAGCACGAGTAGGGCAGAGAGAGGGAGAGAAAAAATTTTAATTAATCAGACTCCATGCTCAGTGTGGAGCTCGGTGCAGGGCTCAGTCCCACAACCCTGGGATCATGACCTGAGCTGAAATCAAGAGTCAGTTGCTCAGCCGACTGAGCCACCCAGGTGCCCCTATTTTATTTATTTTCGAGGCACATTTAAAAAAATTTTTTTTTAATGTTTTATTTATTTCTGAGAGAGAGAGACAGCGTGAGCAGGGGAGGGTCAGAGAGAGAAGGAGACACAGAATCTGAAACAGGCTCCAGGCTCTGAGTTGTCAGCACAGAGCCCGACTCGGGGCTCAAACCCACTAACCATGAGATCGTGACCTGAGCTGAAGTCGGATGCTTAACCGACTGAGCCACCCAGGCACCCCTAGAGGCACACTTTTAAAGCATCAAATTTCATGACAATTTATCTTCACTGTGATTTTTTTTCCCCTTGTCCCCATAAAACAACCATCTTTGCATTGTTTTATGCTTCTTCACCTTGGATTCTCCATTATTGTGCTTTGTCTTGGTTTGTGTTTATTTGATACATCTTTTCACATGCTTTACCTTCCAATTCTCCTAGTTATTTTGCTTATTGCATGAATCTTTTTCTTTGAATAAGAAAGATTAGTTTATCAAATTTTATCCATTTAAATTTATTTTTATAGGTGATATATCTTGTCATACCTTATTGTTAATGATGATAATTAATAATGATAATAGTAATAATCAGCAGCAGCATTGTTTGAGATTCATGACTGGGACACTGCTAAGGACTTTTTGCGCATTATCTTATTAACTCCTCAAATAAACCTATGAATTAGATTTAGAGTGACACACAACACAGATGAGGAAATAAACTTTAGGGAGTTGACATTTTAGAACTTTGTTTTCTTGTTGATCTGCTATTTTCTTCTTGTTTTCTCTTTTTTCAAAAAAATTGACAATATTTCATGTTTTTAATCTCAAATAATTAGAAAGGCGTAAGCTTATATTTTTAAATTATCTGATAAATTTCTTTGAATCTTAAAACATACATTTGAAGCTACATTTATTTCATTACTATCACCAAAGAAAGACAGATTCTGTTGATGCTTCTTGATGTAAAATTAGAAAATTAACATCTTTTTATTTCCTTGCTCTTTTCCTTCATCTAATTTTTTATTTTGGTTGCCAATAATCTGGAATTGAAATGTGCATGTGTGTATGCAGGGGGTGGGGAGAGAAAGAGAGAGAGGCTCCTTTCATTTTTAGGAACATTTTAAAAATATTTGCACTATGTTTTCAATTATTTCTTCAATAATAATGAAATATCTAAATGCTCTTGAAACGCCCAGAATTCGAGAGAACCCCAAAAACAGACCACCAGAGACCAGAGTCAAAGCCAAGCGGCAAGGGTTGTTTATTTGCAGGTTCGAACCCGGTCCTCCGCGCAGTCACTCGTTGCCGGTGACGCTGAGAGGCCCTGAACAAAGCCTCTGCAGCCTTTTTATAGACAGAAGTAAACAAGTCATGGGGAGGGACAGATTTCCGTGGTTACAAGTTTGCCATTGGTTAACATTCAAATGTGAACATATACCGTATCTGATTGGTTCCCGCCATCAGGTTTGGCGGGATCTAATTACAACATTTGGGATACCTTTGAATTCAGTCTATCATAGAGCGAGTTTTAAGTCTTGTTTGGCGACTAACAGGTTAACATCTCTCTCTCCAGGCCCTTCTCTCAGCAAGGTGGGGGTGGCTGCTGGCCTTTTGGGAGTGGCTGCCCCCAGGGGGCTAGTCCCTTGGGCAATCCGGCGGCGGGGAAGCGAGCCTTAAGCTTTGTTACAGAAGCAGAGAGAGCTGGTTAGGTGTTAGCTTCCCGCAGCGCAGGCATTTGCTCAGAAGTGGAAAAGCTGGTTAAGTTTATTTAGGCCTGGGGCTATGTGCAGCCCGAGGTTTCTTTTAATGGAGGACTTAATTTTTGGCTCTACACTCTCTAATATATCTGCTATAGTTTTCACATTCTCAAGTTTCTGGCTTTGCTTTGCTGCAATACACATTCAGTTTGGAGGGCGTTATTTTGTTTTGTTTGTTCGTGAAGAGAGGACAGGGACATGAACTACTTTCTAAAGCCTTGACTATTTGTTTTTGCATTTACAGATGAAGAAAAACTTGTTTGGTCTAGATTCCCGGTTACAACATTTCCCCTTTAAATCTCTGTAAATGGTACTCTTGTTTATATCTGCTGTTCATTACCATGGAAAAGTCTGAAACAAACATTATTTTTCTGTATTTTAAGTGAATTGACTTTTTCTGCCTGCATATTTGGAGGATGTGTTTTTTGCCCTCAGGTTTATACGTTTCACAAAGTTGCATCTGGATATTTCTCTCTGTTTTTATTCACCTGAAAATAGATAAAGTGTTTTGATTTGCAAACTTAAATTCTTCAGGTAAAATGCATGTTCTTTTATTTTATTTTAGCAACTATTTGATACTTGCTTCTGTCCTCTTCACTACATTAAAACACATGTACACATGGACCCTGTTGACTTTATCCATCTTTCACTATATCTGGATTTTCAATTTTTCCTCCTTCCAAGTTTATGTTCTTTTCGAGCATTTATACGGTTTGCGTGTTACCTTGAGATCATTAATCATTGGGGAGCCTCCTTATGTGAAGTATAAACCCAGTTTCACTTTCTCATCAATCAATCCACCTGCTTCAACCATTACAATTTCCCCCAATGATTTGAGATGCATCCTTTATCACGTACTTATGTCCCATGTAGTTGAATCTATTTCTGGACGTTCTACTCTGTTCCACTGGTCTGTGTGCTCACGGAATGCTTCCACATCACTTTAATTGCAAAAGCTTATGGAATATTATAATGCTTCAGAGAGTTAAGACTCCTTTACTTTCTTTTCAGAGTTTCTTTGGCTATTATTCCATATTTTTTTTAATGTTTTATTTATTTCTAGGAGAGAGAGAGACAGCGTGAGCAGGGGAGGGTCAGAGAGAGAGGGAGTGACAGACTGAAACAGGCTCCAGGTTCTGAGCTGGCAGTCAGCACAGAGCCCGACGCGGGGCTGGAACCCACGAACCGCGAGATCATGACCCAAGCGAAAGTCAGACGCTCAACCGACTAAGCCACCCAGGTGCCCCTATTATTCCATATTTTTAAAAAGTGTTCATTTATTTATTTTTGAGTGAGAGAGAGTATGTGTGTGCGAGCAGGGGAGGGGCAGAGAGAGAGAGAGGGAGAGAGTGAATCCTAAGCAGGCTCTGCAACTTCAGCGCAGAGCCCAATGTGGGGCTCGAACCCACAGCCTGTGACATCATGGCCTGAGTTGAAATCAAGAGTAGGATGCTTAACCGACTGAGCCACCCAGGCACCAGTATTATTCCGTATAGTTAAAGAGTCCATATGAGTTTTAGAATCAAATGTTTAGCCCAAGGGGGAAAAAATCCAAACTTGTTAGTATTTTTATTTTGATTGTATTCAATTCATACATTGATTTCAGCAAGTTTATAATGTTGAGTTGTTTCCTTATTATTCAAGTCTGTTATGTGTCTTTCAGGAAAGTCTTCTACTCTTCTTCATTTTCTTTTTAGCCCATTTCTTGTAACATTTATGTTTAAGTATTTTTCTTATTTCTTTTTTCAAGTTTATGTATTTTGAGAGACACAGAGACAGCGTGAGGGGGGTGGGGAGAGGGAGAGGGAAAGAGAGAATCCTCTCTGCTGTCAGCACAGAGCCCAGTGTTGAGCTCAAACCATGAAACCATGAGACCATAACCTGAGCCAAAACCAAGAGTCAGATGCCTAACCGACTGAGCCACCCCGGCGCCCCAGTATTTCTCTTTTCTTCTTTCTTTCTCCCCTTGGATGTAGGGTCTGCTTCTTCATTGTGGTCTAATTTATGGGGGTGGTCAAAGTGCCTGTGGTAAATAATATTCTTTTCTTCTGTAAGGTAGGCTTTTTGATACATTTTTTTCCCTTCCCCTTCAAACCTCTGGGTTGGCTCCTTCTTCCCTGGAAGACTCATATCTCCAGTCCGATGGAATTTTAAACTTCTTTTTAATCCCACAGGAGCCAGTTCTCTGAGCCCCAAGGTCTCACCCCTGTTCTCAATATCCTTGCCCAAGAGAGACCTCTCTTCCCTAGGGGTGTCTTCCCGTTCCATCGCTGTGAGGGGGAACATAGAGGACACAATGTCCCCTGACATGGCACATTCGCATATTGCACATTTTAAGCTGAAGGAGTTTGAGAAAAGGACGGGAGCAGGAAGGTCACGCTGGCCTCCACTCTCCTCACCTCTCTTCCCCCCAAACAGGTCCCAGAGCCCTCACGTGAGAGACTCCCTCTGTGCACCCGGAAAGGACGAGAGGAAAGAAGCATCGTTATCCCCGTAAACAAAGGGACCCCTGTTTGCTTCCCTCGCCTCATTCTCCTTCACTGATCACATTCCTCCAAGACTGTCCCCTCCTCCTCCGACGTAAAATAAAAATACACGGCTGTTTCCTTGGCTCTTTGTTTCTTTTGAAGTCTGTTTTGCCATTTCATCCTTACACTGAAGAAACGTGTATGCTTTTCTCCTGTGAAGCTGCCTCTGTCAGTTGAATTTCCCAAGCCAGTCGGGGGAGGGGAGGGACCCTAAGAGGGGTGAGGACAACAATTTCCTCCTCCACCATTGCTACCCATGCACTGCGATCTTTCCCTCATATTCAGCCCTCGCCTCTCTCTGCTGCAGCCTGGCATCTGGAACTGGCTCTGCTGTTCCGAACGCTCTCCCCAGTCACATTTACACTTGAGACTCTTCTTTGTCTCCTTGCTTTGTTGCAAGTGACGGTTACAGGTGACTCTGGCAATCCTCATGGTCCTGTGTGCTCTTTGAAGTATATGAGGAGACATTTGGCTTTAGGTAGCTGCCATTTGGAGCATGTGTGTGTGTGTGTGTGTGTGTGTGTGTGTGTGTGTGTGCCCTTTTGCTTTTTAATTTGAACATTGGATAAGGAGAACCAGTAAACCTCAAATAATATAATAAAACCTCTACAAATAGGTTAGAAATTAGAGATTAATTTTCTGCCACCCATTATGATTTTTTGTTGAATTTCAGCTCTTACAACAAACTTAGGCTTGTGAGAAACAAGCGTGGTCCGTGGCCCTGGTCATGCCTCCGAGGAACTTCTAAACTAATTGGCATTAAGCTTTACCGGTGATGGCTGCCTCAGGAGAACAAGGACATGACCTAATCGAGATTCTGAACGGATTTGTGAGTTAAATAACTCACTTGGCAACTGCCCTGGATATTGGAGGGTGCATGAGATGAACATCCTGGATATTGGAGGGTGCATGAGATGAACATCCGTCTGTGAAGTTCACAAAGAAACCGAGTAATAGTCGTATGTATATGTGATAAGATAGAATATGCATAGAACTCTTTCTTACAGATTCAAAATTAAGACATGTGCCTTCAAAGCAAAGCACCAAGAACTTCCTGGGTTTTGGTCTGCCTATAAAGAGGTAAGGTGGGTTTGAAAATTCTGAGATAGACGAATCTTATTTTAAAAACAGCTCAACAGGGGGCTGGAGTGGCTTAGTCGGTTGAGTGTCCGACTTTCGCTTGGGTCATGATCTCGCGGTTCGTGGGTTCGAGCTCCACTGCGGGCTCTGTGCTGACTGCCAGCTCAGAGCCTGGAGCCTGTTTCAGTCTGTGACTCCCTCTCTCTCTGACCTCCCCTGCTCACACTGTCTCTCTCTCCCCTAGAAATTAAAAAAATTAAAAAAATAAAATAAAAATAAAAACAGCTCAACAGAAATTCAGTCAGGTCATTTCCGAAGCTTCTAGATGTCAAGTTTTGAATGCAAATGAATCAATAAAGAAAGCCTACTTTAACTTTGTTTGGTCAAAAGTGAGCTTAAGGGAATGCTATGGGGCTGTGTCAATTGAATTTCTGTAAAGATGGATGATTTTAGAGACAGAAGCACCTTTTTTTCCCTCTGAACGTAATTACTACCTATAGTCATCCTCTCTTTATTTTCTTCAAACATGATCTTTCTTTATGACAAACGAGTTTGCATTTGAATCATCACTAAGACACTATTATCCAGGGGCGCCTGGGTGGCTTAGTCGGTTAAGCGTCCGACTTTCATTTGGGTCATGATCTCGCGGTTCGTGGGTTCGAGCCCCGCGTCCGGGCTCTGTGCTGACTGCCAGCTCAGAGCCTGGAGCCTGTTTCAGTCTGTGACTCCCTCTCTCTGACCCTCCCCTGCTCACGCTGTCTCTCTCTCTCTCTCTCCTAAAAAAATAAATAAAACATTAAAAAAAAAAGACACTATTATCCATACCACGTTTAATACTTTGAACAAAATGACTCATGTTTTAGTTTTAAAAGTCAATCAACGTAGGTTCTGGGAATGTGTCAGAGCATGATCCCCCTGCCAGTTCTGAATTCCTTTCGTTAATGACGTTGCATTGGAAATTAGCCACTGTCTCTTTTCCCTTGTGCGGGTGGTTGTCTGATCACTTGGTGCTCAGCTGGTGTTTGCATTTGGTAGATACGCAGAGCTCAGGTGCTGCCCTTACAGACCCCGTTCCTGGGCTCTCGCTGCTGATTCCCAGAGCCGGAGCCCAGTCATCCACTGCAGCATTCCTGCTCGTTGCTCTTCCCAACTGGAGGGGACCGAGAAGCTCCAGTGTTGGATGGTGCCGATGGTGGCCACACGGGTGCTGAGCTTAACGTACAGAGAAGCTGAATCTGTATGAAGACAACGGAACACTGTGTGTCAGCTGTGCTCACATAAAAATTAATTTTAAAATACTAATTAAATGACCAAAAAACCCCCCACAACCCCCAGTCTTGCTTCCTAGGGTCATTTTCTCCTGGATTCATGTTTTCCAAGCCTTCCTTTCTCCATGTTCCTCTTTTCACCACCAGCATGCCGCCTTCTCCCCGTTGGGCTCAGACTTTGGCTGAGATTAGAACAGCCTACCTGAAATCACAGTCAGTACAATAATGTTTCCATGCCTTCTATTTTTTCCAAGTTCTTCCAATTCAAGATCCATTGTCTTTCTGAAAAAAAAAGAGAGAGAGAGAGAGAGAGAGAGAGAACCTTCTGGGAACTAATTTCTGTCTCCCCTCTCACAATTCAATGTGAAATTCTTTCTGTAACATTTAGTCTATTATGCTCTCACTTAATATACTCACAGCTGCCAATGTTCGTGTATATCTTAACAGTTGGAACTGAAAAATGATTCATTTAATATAACTCACCATTTCCTCCCAATTAACATTCACTTGCCACCCTAGATGAGGAAGTGGTCTTCAATCTGCACAAATTGGAGGCAGATTCCTGCCTTGTGGTCCCTCTGGGGTGGACATGTATTCATTCACTCCATGGGGAGAAATAAAGACACTTCTAATGTGCTATGTTTCAAACGTCTTTCAGTCAGCTTTATTTATAGGTCAGTTTGCTGAACTCCTTAAATCTCAAGGGCTAGGCATTTCGATTCATCTATTTTGAGATTCCTGAAAATGAAAGGAAGAATCATAAAATTTCATCCAAGATTTCGTCTCAGAAAAATGATGTCCAGCAGTACGGAATCCATGTGTGGGCTAATCACTCAATTGTCAAGGATATTTATTTTGTGCAAGAGTTAAGATCCATTTATAGGAAAATAACCTTGGATTCAGCAAGAGAAAGAGCTTTCCAACAACCCATGCTCTGAAACATAAAATAAGTTGGCTGGGGATTGATGAGCCCCGGGGTGCCGGAGGTTCAGCAGAGGTCCCCTGGTCCCTAGGGATCCAAAGGACTCATGCGCAGCCTGAGGAACGTTGAACAAGATTGACTTTGGGGTTGCTTCCCATTCTGACAGCTAAGACTTTAAGACAACCAGGCATCCGACAAGTTATATAACGTTCCAGACAAACAAAACAAAAATACCATTTTCAAAACTATCCTCAGATGACTCATGACGAGGAGTCTGAAGTCCTGCATAAATATTTTCTTACTGCACACTTGTGGCCTTAGGTCTATTACTCTTGCTGCGCCTCATCTCTCTGCCTGTCTTATCACAGTCTTCCTCATCAGTTAAACCAATGAACAAGAAGAGCATAAGTGTCTTCCTCATTTCTTTTCCTGCCACTGACTCAGAGGGAATGGAGAGGTGATGGAGGTCACGGCAGATTTATGACATATGTAGGTTTACAATGTGTTCACAAATGCCTTGATGAAAGGAAGTAAGTGGAGGTTGCCTGCCTTCTTTTTCCCCATTATCACGGATGCTGTATTTTATAAAGATATTTTACACCTTTATAAAAAAAAGTCTACAGGATTGAAACAACATAAAGGACTATTTTCTATCCTTCTTCCAGGTCCAACATGCTATGATGTTGGGATTTTCGACAATAGATCCAGAACTGGCCAGGAAGCAGGAAGTGTTTGCTTAAATCTCTAAGGGTCTTGCTCCCCCCCAAAATGCCCGTGATCAGCACCATCACATGGGACAATGGGCTGGATGAATTGTTGTTCTATTTTAATGTGATATGCTTAAGATCTTCTGCCCCAAACTATTTCAGTGACTTTCTGGCTGGCTTCTTCCCTTTATAAAGAACAGGTAGATAAGGAAGTTAATACATAGGCATTTACTTCCTCTTTACTAAGACACAAATTGGCAATGAGTAGATGTTGGATTCTTTTGTAGACTTTGCTTTTTCTTTCTTAGCGTCTGGTCAAGGCTCTCAGGGAAAGAAAGATTTAGAACTTCCGGTTTCAGCTCTGACACATAACAAGCTTGGAAATCATTCTGTGCTTACAAGAAGAAGAAACTGAACTCTTTCTTGGAAAATCAATAACATTTCTTGGACTCGTGGGAGCGCTGAAGTTGCAAGGCAAATGGTCAACCCCAAATCTGGAGAGACACAGGCTAGGTCTGCTTACTTAGCGTGAAAGTCACTGGAGCCATACACTGGTAGGAACACTCAAATGGCAACTCTGATGAATTGCTCAGAGCTGAGTGTGGACTCTCAAGAGTGAGAAACCATGGAGGGCCACAGTCTTCAGAGGAGGGAGGAATACTTTCATGGGCTTCACCTTCAGGAAACTCACAAGTTCTCAAGAAGAAGATGTGAGAGATTCACTGATGGCTCTGGGAGGAAAAGGAAGAGTAATCTTTGTGAAATGTGTCCATAACAAAGGCCTTTGCTCCAACAAAAGAGACTTGACTGTAGCCATATCCCAGCTAGAGAAAGGGCATTCTTCCCAATAAAGCACAGTCTGAACTTCCTGTATACTTGAATATGGGATCAACAACAGACACAAGAACAACAACATAGTCAACAAGGATCATGGTTTCAAGGGAAAAGATTTGGAGCGCTGCACTCAAGAAACAGTGGGGTCAATAGAGGAAGCACAATGTGAAAGTCACAATCCATGACCCAAACCCATTAAGAGACTGAGGTTGATTTGTGAGATTGTAGGATGTTTCTTCTCCTCGACACAGTGTCACCACATCCAAGGACTCCAGTATGATAATGGAGGAGTATGGCTCTGAGAGCTGACACAACCTCTCTCTGAGGAGAACTTAGGGAAGCCCGAGTCAAGAGCAGAGACAAAGACAAGGACACAGGACGATTTTGAGACTTCCGGCATCTACAATACTTCAAACACTAAACAGCTAAACTCTTGGCAAGATGATCGTATACCAAATGTCTATTCATCTTAATTCCTGTCACCTAAAACAACATGTCTGGCTTTCAACAAAAAAAAGTTACAAGAGATTTCAAAAGACAAGAAAAAGAATCCAAAGAGAAAAAGCAAGCATCAGAATGGGACTCAGAAATGATACGTATGTTGGAATTATTAGACAAGGGACTTAAAATAACTGTTTTATATGCTATGGGTTCTGATGGAGAAAGTAGGCAGGATGCAACAACAGGTGGGTAATGGAGGCAGAGAGATGGAAACTCTAAGAAAGAATCAGAAGGAAATGATAGAAATAAAAAACACTTAAGAAAACTGAAGAATGCATTTAATGGGTTCATTAGTAGACCATGAATCACTGAGCTTGAAGACAGATCTATAACAACTTTCCAGACCGAAACACGAAGACAAAAGGAGTGGGAAAACAGAACATTCAAGAACAGTGGGACAATTTCAAAAAGCATAACATACATTTCATTAGAATATCGGAAGGAACGGAGAAAATGGTGGGGAAAGAATATTTGAAGTAATAGAGGCTGAGAACTTCAAAAGTAATGAAAAATAACAAATTACAGGACCAGGAAACTCAGAGAACACAGAGCAGAATAAGTAACAAACAAACACACCAAAGCATATCATATTCAAACTGCAGCAAATCAAAGAAAATCTTAAAAGCAAGAGCCCTGGGTCTTGATAGAAATAAGTGCTGCCTGAGCTGACCTGCTTCCTAGCCAAGAAATACTGGACTTCGCCTCCTTTAAACACTGGTAGTTTTCTCTTATAATTGATGAAAGGATACATATACAAAAGCCTCTTTACAGATATTACTTTCTTCCTGATATAAGCGAAAATCATTGAGGTCATATATGTACAGGGAAGCATTTTTTAACTGCGGCATTCTGTGAATATGAAGAGTTACAATTATAAATGAAATGCAATCTCATGACCCTTCCAGGGACCTTGAAACGAGCTTTCTCAGCAAAGAGAATCTTGGGGTGTATTTTGAATCACAAGGCATTACCTTAATGGATGTCAAATTAGATATTGTTTTTGGCTTAGATGGGAATGGAGCTGAAGTGTCCAAGGCGAAAGGTGAAAGAAGGTTGAGACTCAGGCTCATTAGATAAATGGTTAGGGTAGGAGTAAACCAATTGAGATGCTTTGGAATCAGAAAGAAATGCAAATACATATTTCAATATACAGTTGAGCCTCAGCAATAGGTGAGTCAGGGGCACATTTAACATATTCAACCTGTGTAGTTGAAAATCTGGATATAACTTTTTTTTAAAAAAGTTTAATGTTTATTCATTTTTCAGAGAGAAAGACAGAGTGTGAGCAGGGGAGGGGCAGAGAGAGAAGGAGACGCAGAATCTGAAGCAGTCTCCAGGCTCTGAGCTGTCAGCACAGAGATGGACGTGGGGCTCGAACCTATGAACCGTGAGATCATGACCTGAGCTGAAGTTGGAAGCTTACCCAACTGAGCCACCCAGGCGCCCATGGATATAACTTTGACTCCCCCAAATATTAATTACAAATAGTCTACTGTTGACGAGAAGCCTTATCGATAATATAAATCATCATTTTGTATGTTATATGTATAATATACTGTATTCTTACAAAAATTCCCAGGGAGGTATGTGAATCCAGGAATAATATACTTTTGTTTTTATAAACTTACTAGAACAAAAATATATCAGCAGTAAAAATATTAGAGAAACGGGTTCTAGTAAGAGAAGAATGAAAACAAATACATTTGCATTAAGCATTAGGGTTTACAAAACACTGCACTGTATCATCTGGGTTTCATAACCAAGGACACTTAGACTCCAATAAATTAAGAGATTTTCCCATTTTGCTTGACATTACTTGTGCTTGAATAATTATTCTTTCTGCCTTTCTCTTTTAAACTCTGATCCAAACAGCTCATGAACATGTTTTTTTATAAGGGTAGGAAGTAGTAGTAAGAAACAGAGAAAATTTCCTTGGAGACATTTTTTTTTTCAATTTCAAGATAACATCCAAAGGATGAATGAATTATTTATATGACATTTCATTTATAAAAGGCTTTTGTGCAGCCATCTCATTTTATCTTCGCTCTCTAATCCGTCAGGCAGGCAGTGGCAATGGTCTCTTCTAGACCAAGAGTCTGGGCACAGGTCCGAGAAGTACCGCGTTCATCCCCACAGCGGCTGAATGCCAGGGCTACGATTCAGAGACTCTGAGTTCTGACTTTCAACCTGCCGCGGTCAGTTCAGGCTGCTATGACAAAGTCCATACACTGGATGGCTTATCAACTGCCGACTTTTATTGCTCACAGTTCTGGGGGCTGGAAGTCTGAGACCAGAGTGCTAGCATGGTCAGGGGCTGCTGAGAGCAGTTTCCCAGGATGCAGACTGAACTATTCTTGTTGTGTCCTCACACTGTGGAGAAGAGGCACGGGCCCTCGCTGAGGTCCCTTAGTGAGGGCACTGATCTCATTCATGAGGGCTCCACCCTTATGAGACAATTACCTGTGAAAGGCCCCACTTCCTAATACCATCACCTAGGGGTTTGGATTTCAGTATATGAACTTCGAGAGGACACAAACACCCAAGCCTTTACACACTTCATGTTGGTTTTTTATGTTGCTTTACTTGTATTTTTCCTTTGTGATTAGAACACTCCCCGTTTGACCTTTACAACAGAAAACTGATCTTTTTTTTAATCTTTATTTATTTTGAAAGAGAGAGAGAGAGAGTGGGTGTGTGTGAGTGGTGGAGAGGGGCAGAGAGAGAGGGAAAGAGAATCTCAAGCAGGCTCCATGCTCAGCGCAGAGCCCCGTGTGGGGCTCCATCCCATGACCATGAGATCTGAAGTTAAGAGTCGGACACTTACACAACTGAGCTACCCAGGGGCCCCAGAAAAGGGATAGTTTTACTTTCAATCATTCTAACATTTGCTTCTTGGCCATCACTAATCAAATCTGTTTCTTCACTAACATATTTAAGCAGAGACTCCTTTTAATTTTCCTTTCCAGCATGCTCATACAATCCCCCTTTAAAAATGTGTTCAGTAATCTTTGATAGATAATTTGCTTGAATTGAATCCATTTTTAGCTATTTTATTTATTCTTAGGGTTTTTTATGTTTACTTATTTATTTAAAATTTTTTTAATGTTTATTTATTTTTGAGAAAGAGGGAGACAGAGCGTGATTAGGGGAGGGGCAGAGAGAGGGGGAGACACAGAATCCAAAGCAGGCTCCAGGCTCTGAGCTGTCAGCACAGAGCCTGTCGTAGGGCTTAAACTCACAGACCACAAGATCATAAGCTGAGCCAAAGTTGGATGTTTAACCAACAAAGCCACCCAGGTGCCCCTATTTATTTATTTTTAAGAGAGAGCGAGAGAGAGAGAGAGCACACACACAAGTGGAAGAGGGGCAGAGACAGAGAGACGGAGACCCAGATCCAAAGCAGGCTCCAGGCTCTGAGCTGTCAGCACAGAACCCAATGTAGGACTTGACCCCACAAACTGTGATATCATGACCTGAGCTGAAGTAGGACACTCAACTAACTGAGCTTCCCAGGCGCCCCTTTCCTTAGCTATTTTAGACACATTCATCAGAGGATTCTTTCTTATTGCTCATCTAAATGCAAGGAAACAACTTCTATCAACTTGCTTTCCTTCGCAGGGGACTCAGCCAACTCTGTTGTCAGTTCTATGGCTCAAGACTCAGTTCCTGCAATCTGACTGCATTTTACTTCAAACGGGAATCCAGCCTATAAATTACGTGTCGAATTTTCTCAAATCAGCAACAAAGGTGGCGGCAAATCTCTTTACATTTATAGAATGCGTTGTCTGTATCAATTCCAGAATGTATACCACAAATCCTAGTAGCCCCTCTTGTCACTGCTATTTCTGTCTGCACACGAGACTTCCTTCCTGGTTACATTTGTCACAGCGATGTTGACATATGGCACATGCAGATAACCGTAGTGCCAGTGCAGCTAATTCGACGTCATTTAAACTGCACTGGAAAGGGGAATGTTCTTTCTAACAGACTGCGTCGCTTTTCTTTTCGGTGCCACTAGATCACATTATGCATTCCGCTTCTGAGTCATTCAACCATCCTTCAGTGCCTCTCAGGGGGCATCCAACCCAGCCCTGAATGAGAAGGAAAGCATCAGCATGTGTTGCTAGCAGACTTTAGTGTCTGAGGCATTCCACGAACTACCTTACTAGCAAAAGGATTAGTGAACAGAAGCATCAACAGGCATTTTGAATGTCACAGATATTTCCAGTGATGAGGGGCAGAACGGTTGGACGTTTATGCAGCATTAAACTGTATTGCCAAATCTCCCTTTTAAAATGATAAGCAAACACTTGTTGAGAATTTCAGCGTTGACAAGCTCTCTATTCATGTTTTTTCCTTGGCTGTTGCAGTAAAAGGCTGAAGTAGAGATGACGGGCGGGGAGGGGCAGGGTTTGCAGAGGGGACATTCACAAAGAGTTGGGAACGGCCATGCCAACACCCAGCTTAAGGGACAAGGGGCATTCAAGTGTGCCTGGTCTTCCCTCCTCTCTCACCACTCACTGGGGGAGGGCTAACCCACTTCAGCGTGCTGCCTGCAGACAGAACATCCTTGAACTCAAGACTTTGGGGTGGGCTTCCAGTCCATTGGCTGATTTTACAATCTCTTGGGTCATGTTCATCTTTGGGGGCCAAGGATTCATTTGAGGAATCAACTTAAGCTCTCAATCCATTCCTCGGAAAAGTCCACGCACATCCTCCATTTTATATACGTTTTTGGAAAGCTGGTTATCGGGAAAAAGAGTTCAGCCATTTCATTTCACTTCCTTTTTTCATTTGATGCCATTCTTCCTTGTTGGCTGCTTCTCACTATCTCCACACCAGACTGGACATGAAGTAGGAAAGTAACGTAAGTCAAGAGTTAATCATACTTGTCCCCTGTGAAGCTCTAACTCGACTACCCCAAACACCTACATTTAGGACCTGTTTAAACACACACTGAAATGTTCTAAGGAGAAATAATATCGCCAAGAGCTATGGAGGAAATGAAAAACCTGGTTTATTGCTGTGAGTTGTCCAAACAGGCCAGATTGACATGTCTGTTTACCACATAAGAATATTTCCCATCCCTTTGCCTGTAGAGATGCACCCAGTGTATAAAATGCAGTCCCGGGGGCATTTCAGGCTAGACAGAGCTATGTAACCTTCGCACGTATGAGGAAATACAATATACATTACAGACTAACACATCGCTAGATTCTGTGACATTTTCACCTTCTAGAAGATCAGCCTCAATAGCCTTCTGTATATCTGTGTTATAGTATTCCATGGGCAATCCGTGGAGTCTACAGGAGAGAAAGGCTCTTACCTCTCCCTCGGGTAAATCTAACTTCCTCTTCTGAAGGCTGGAAGTTCCGTTTCTCTTTCCCTAGGGCGAGAGTCTCTGGAAAGGTACCTGATCAAGTCACCTTCAGTGCAAGTCTGCCTTGTTTGCCAAGAGTCAGGGCCCACCCAAGAAAGAAGAGGTGTCTATGTCAACTCACTTGACAGCCTAACTCACTCAATTCCCATTCATTTTCAGACTGGACTCCGGGCTTTGCATCAGCTGTTCATGTCAAGTCAGATTTAAAGACATTCTGTTCTCAAAGGAACACGTTTATTAAGACAGTGGATTAGAAGATCAGGATTTTCACCCTGACCCCTTCAATCCTGAGTCATCACACCTTTTATCAAATTAACATGTTAGCATTGATTTGGAGTTGACAGTCAAGAATGTGGGGAAAGAATAATAGCAATAATAATAATAATAATAATAATAATAAGGAGAAGATATACTATCCCTTAACCACCTGAAATTAGCATGCAAATTCTGATTCTACAATCTCACCTGCTGGGAGTAACTTAAAACCCTTTTTTTTTAATGTTCATTTATTTATTTTGAGAAAGAGAGATAGAGCACAGCCAGGGAAGGAGCAGAGATAGAGGGAGAGAGAATCTCAAGTAAGCCCCATGTTATCACTGGAGAGTTCAATGTGGGGCTCGAACCCACAAACCGTGAGGTCACGACCTGAGCTGAAATCAAGAGTCAGATGCTTAACCGACTGAGCCACCCAGGCGCCCCAAAACTCTTAATGCTGATCCACAGGGACTGTGGAGTCTTCCTCCTCCCAAAAATCTAAATATGGGCACGGTAACTCCTACCTTCTCTTGAATACATTTGGAAGCAAAAAGTATGATGTGACTCAAATAAATATGAGCCTAGAAACTCCTACACATACATACACACACACACACACACACACACACACACACACACACACACACACAGCTGTTCTGTTCGGGTTATGCCGAATGACAAAAATAAGCAATTGATCCTTTAGGCACACTTAAATCAGGCCCCTCTGCTTTGCAAACTGCCTTAATTTTTCACGTCACATTAAGCAGGCAATCATCCATCACCCAGTCTAATAACATTGGGTACATTTTATAATTAGCCATAAAAGAGATCTTTTTTGCCAAGCCTGAAAATTAAGTTTGTACTTCAACATTGTACAGACTGTAAGCAGCCAGAAAGGGCCTTTCCTTGGTAGTTCACAGTGTGCATTTTCTGTTGCCTTGGCAACGGTCTGGCTGGGGCTTCCTAGCTTGGAGAAGGCGCCTGACGCAATCCTTCAGAAACGACCATGAGCACGGAGCAGACTGATACCGATGAAGGCGAGTTTGGAGACATAAATATCAGAATCCTGCCTACGTTACGTTCTACTGGAATTGCAAAGATAGAAGGGAGAGCTGGGGAAAACGTTGCAATTTTGGTCAATTCTAATAAGAAAAAAAAAAAGACAGGATAAGGTCAGCATTTGGCCCTGCTATGGAGCAAGGGCTGACCATGAGCTGGGACAGCTATACATCGTTTGTGCGACCCCTTAAGGCCTCTGACAAGTTTTGTCAAAATAGAATCCGTACGTGAACTTGACATTTCATTACATAAACAGAAAGCAGGAGAGAAAATGAAAATCCCTTGTTCTTTTCGTCTCAAACATCCCTGGCTCAGCCTGTAACTCTTGTTTGGGGTTCAATCCCCCTTTTGTCCTTCAGGGCACTGAGGTTTTGTCACCTGGGGCTGGGACACCCTGACCCCACGCACGGTTCAGTAGCCCATGCCTACTCCTATAGGGAAGGTTAGCAAAGATTTCCCTTTTCAATTTGAAGTGCTTGCAATCTTGCTCTGAGGAGTTCCTGGAAACATTTGAAATCATCGAGAGGCTGTAGGGTATCTTGAAGTCTTGCTTAAAAATTGGTCATTTTAGGGGCGCCTGGGGGGCTCAGTCGGTTAATTGTCTGACTTCAGCTCAGCTCATGATCTCATAGTCCATCAGGTTTGAGCCCCGTATCTGAACTAAAGCTCAGAGCCTGGAGCCTGCTTCGAATTCTGTGTCTCCCTCTCTCTCTGCCCCTCCCCCGCACACTCTCTGTCTCCGTCTCTCAAAATAAAATAAAGACATTAAAAAAAACTTTTTTAAAGAAATTGATCATTTTTTTAATGTTTTATATATTTCTAGGAGAGAGAGAGAGACAGAGCGAGCAGGGGAGGGTCAGAGAGAGAGGGAGTCACAGACTGAAACAGGCTCCAGGCTCCAGGCTCCGAGCTGGCAGTCAGCACAGAGCTCGAAGCGGGGCTCGAACCCACAAACCGCGAGATCATGACCTAAGCGAAAGTCGGACGCTTAACCGACTAAGCCACCCAGGCGCCCCAAGAAATTGATCATTTTAAGGAGTAAGCATAAAACCTAGTCTGTGGCAACCTCACATATGCATATAACGTTAACAGTTAATACAGCCATTTCACCCTCATGATCCTTTGCTAACCCAACAGTGCCTTGTGGGTATTTCCATCTTCATTTTAGGGGTTAGGAAAGTGAGGCTTACAGCTAATCAAGGTCTTACAGGAGCCTGTTGGACTCGCTTTGGGGCTTATAACCAGATTCCTTCTGCAGATGAGATCCTTATTCACAGAAGTAGATTCCCAGGGACCAGGTGTGCCATATGATGTGATGGCTAATTTTATGGGTCAACTTAGCTAGCTCTGGTGCCCAGATATTTGGTCAAACACCAGTCTAAATGTGAAGGTATTTTTTTTAAATGACATTAACATTTAAACTGGTGGACCTTGAGTAAAGCAGATCATCCTCCATAATGCAGGTGGGTCTTGTCTAATCAGTTGAAGGTCCGAATAGAAAAAAGACAGAAGTTTTCCAAGGAAAAAGGAATTCTGCCTCCAGGCTGTGTTTGAGCTCCAACATCAACTCTTTCCTGGGTCTCCAGCCCACCAGCCTATAGTACAGACTTCGGACTTGCCAGAATGCAAAATCATGAGACAATTCCTTAATATAAATTTATCTCTCTCTCTCTCTCTCTTTCTCTCTTTCTTTCTATTAATAGATGATGATAGATAGATAGATAGATAGATAGATAGATAGATAGATATGGAGACAGAGATACACACACACACACACACACACACACACACACACACACACAGCACTTATCTCCTGGCTACAGCCATTTGATGCAAAGGTAAATAGTTGACTCAAGCTAAGCCATGCCCTTTTCCCCTTACGCTTTGTAACATGGGAAAGAGTAATAAAGACCAAAGACCAAGAAGTGGAGGGGAGGGGGCTGAGCTGTAGCAACAGCAGAAAGTCTACAAACTTTTATTATTAAGGGTCCTAGAACTATGTTGCTCCTTCCTTCCCCAAATCTCACATCTTTAAAGTTTCCTTAATTTACTAGAATCTTCCAGTGTCTTCCTCCTCAAAATTAAAAACATGCTCACTCTCACTCTCACTCTCTCTTCTTCTTTCCCCCAACTTTTTTTGTTTGCTTGCTTGCTTAAGGTTAGCCAGTATTCTTTTCCATTCTTCCAACCGAGAGAAACTTTCCCTTGCAGCATATATTCAGAATACTTCAATATTTTGTTTGGTGTTAGATTCTTCCTCTCGCCTGTGAGCTCTCTGGAGAAAGAAATTATCTTTCTCATCTCTGTGTCTTTAGCACCTAGCAGCCCCTGACACAAAAATGAAAGCATTATTTTTCTGTTGCTTCCATAACAAAGTGCCACAAACTTAGTGGCTTAGAACAGCACCACTTACTAGTTCAGAGTTCTGTAAGTCAGAAATCCAGGCACAACGTGTCAGCTACTTCTCTGCCCTGGGTCTCCAAAACCAATGTATTAATGAGGCTGTGCTCCTTTGCTGGAAATTTAGGGGATGAGTCTCCTTGCCAACTCATTCAACTTGGCGCAAATGCATTCCAAGGTTTGTAGAACAGAATCCCTGGTGGGTTTTTTGCAGACTGTTTGCCAAGTACTATTCCCAGTTCCTAGCGGCCGGCCATGCTCCTTGGCTCATAGCTCCCTTCCTCCACCTTCCACAACCAGCAATAACAGATCGAGCTTTTCACATGTTTTGAATCTCTCCAACTTTCCCTTTTGGTGTATCTCTCTGACTTCCTTTCCTGCTCTTAAGGGCTCATGCAGTGACATTGGCCCCAATGGATAATCCATTATACGATCACCATATTTTTTTTTTAATTCTTTTTTTTTTTTATGTTTTATTTATTTCTAGGAGAGAGAGAGAGAGACAGCGTGAGCAGGGAAGGGTCAGAGAGAGAGGGAGTCACAGACTGAAACAGGCTCCAGGCTCTGAGCTGGCAGTCAGCACAGAGCCCGACGCGGGGCTAGAACCCACGAACCGCAAGATCATGGCCTAAGCGAAAGTCGGTCGCTTAACCAACTAAGCCACCCAGGCGCCCCAACGATCACCAGATTTTAAGGTCCGCTGATTCGCCCCCTTAATTCCCTGTGCAGTGTCACTTGACAGCACGATCAAGATTGATGTTTGATTAAATAACCAGACGATGGCATCTTCAGGAGACAGCTTCAGAGATCTGCCCTGTAGAGCAGATGAATGAGGTCAGGTAAGACTGGCCCTTTCTCAGATATTTCCAGGCCAGTCCAAAAAGGTGGGTAGCACCTTGCCTTCCTGACGTGGAGAGCCCAGTTTCTAGCTGCCCTGCTCCGTATGACTTCTAGGGAGGAGAAGTTTGCTTCCCAGCAGTCCTGTGGCATCTGTCTTTGATTTGTTCCAGAACACGGAGACCTCGACTGCCACCAGTGAATCTCTTCTACCAATATTGTTTTTCTCTAAAAAATACACACACACACACACACACACACACACAAATAAGACAAAGGGAGGTTTATTCCAAGGGCTACATGGCTGGTGTACTATTCAAACATCAGCCAATATAACTTACGTATCAACAGACTAAAATGGGAAAAAATAAAATCACATCAATATATGCAGAAAAAGCATTTAACAAAAGCAAAGATCTTTTTTTTAATAAAAAACATTTAGCAACCTACAAACTGTTTCTTAGCCTGTAAAGGATGGGCAAAGATTAATATTGTACTTACTGGTGAAGACTGAATGCTTTCATCCTCTGATCATCAATAGGCAAGGATGTCCTCTGTCACCATGCCTATCCAACACTGTACTAGATTCCTAGCCTATGCAGTAAAAAGTACACGGAGTGGAAAGACTTAGTAAGTGAGTCCATCCAGGTCACAGTATACAAAGCCATCATACAAAAATGTCAACTTACATACACTAGAAATGAACCATTGGAATTAAAGAAAAATTAATATCAGAAATTCAAAAATACATGTACAGGACCCATATACTTAAAAACTACAAAATTCTGATGAAAGATCTCAAAAACTATCTAAATAAATGGAGAGTTACAGTGTGTTTAAGAATTAGAAGACAATATTTTTAAGATGTCACTTCTCCTTAATTCAATCTATAGATTCAATACATCCCCAATCAAAACCCAAGAAGTCTTTATTTGTAGCCATTGAAAAGTTAATTATAAAATATATATGGAAAGCAAAAGAAACTAGAATGGTCAAAACAATTTTGGGAAGGAAGCACAAAGTTGGAGGATTCCTACAACCTGATTTCAAGATTTACTATAAATATGCAGTAACTGTGGAATCCCAGGTGGTTCAGTCAGTTAAGTGTCCGGCTTCAGTTCAGGTAATGATCTTGTATTTCATGAGTTCAAACCCCACATCAGGCTCTGCTCATAACCTGGAGCCTGGAACCTGCTTCCAATTCTGTCTCCCTTCCTCTCTCTCTCTCTCTTTGTCTCTCTCTCTCTCTCTCTCTCTCTCTGCCCCTCCCCAGCTCATACTCTGTCTCTCTCTCATAAACAAAATAAAACATTAAAAATTTTAAAAAATAAATCTGCAATAACACACAGTTAGTAACACAGTGTGATACTAACAGAAGCCCGGACATATAGATCAATGATATAGAATTGGGAGTGTAGAAATAGACCCCACCCCCGCCCCAACACACACACACACACACACACAAGCACACACACACACAGCAGTCAATTGATTTTGAATAATATTGCAATAACATTCAGTGTATTTTTTTAAATATATTTTTTTCCTAGGAGAGAGAGAGACAGCATGAGCAGGGGAGGGTCAGAGAGAGAGACACAGACTCTGAAACAGGCTCCAGGCTCTGAGCTGGCAGTCAGCACAGAGCCCGGCGTGGGGCTCGAACCCACGAACCGCGAGATCATGACCTAAGCGAAAGTCGGACGCTTAACCGACTAAGCCACCCAGGCACCCCATTCAGTGTAGAAACAACTGTTTTCTCAACAAGTGCTGCTGGAGGTCTGGGACACACATATGCCAAACAGAAACTTTATCTCATACTTTACAGAAAAGAAATTATAACTCAAAGTGGACAATAGACTTATTTAAATTATAAAACTATAAAATTTCTAAAAAAAAAAAAACATAGGGGCAAATTTTCATGACCTTTGGTCAGACAGTTTTTAATTATAATAATAAACCACAATCCATAAAAGAAAAAATGATAAATCAGACCTTGTCAGAATTAAAAACTGTTGCTTTGAAAAAGACACAGTTAAGAGATTGAAAAAACAAGCCACAAACTGGAAAAAAAATGTTTGCAAATCCTATTTCTGACAAAGGACTTCTACCCAGAATACATAAAGAACTCTCAAAACTCAAAACTAAGAAAATAAGCCAACTTAATTTTTTTAATGGGGAAATGATCTAAACAGGCATGTTGCCAACAATGGCATTTAAGCATATGAAAAATGATTAATATTATTGGTCATTAAGGGAATGTAAATAATACCACAACATAATACCACTACTCACCTTTTAGAATGGCTAAAACCAAAAAGCTTGACAAGACCATATGCCAGCAAGAATACAGAGCAACTAGAACTTTCGTATATTGTTAGTCTGCTGGTGAGAAAGGAAAATGGTAAACCACTTTACTAAATAGTTGACCAGCATTTTCTTAGTGTTAATGTACACCTACTATATGACTCAGCAATTCCACTACTAGTTGTTTACCTGAGAAAAGGATAACTTGACGTTCACGTGAAGACCTATGGTGAATTTTTCATTGTTTTTATTTATTTATTTTTGAGACAGAGAGAGACAGAGCTTGAGGGGGGTGGTGGGGCAGAGAGAGAGGGAGATACAGAATCCGAAGCATGCTCTATCTAGGCTCTGAGCTGTCAGCACAGAGCCCAACCCAGGGCTCCAACCCACAAACGTGGAGATCATGACCTGAGCCGAAGTTGGCTGCTTCGACTGAGCCACTCAGGTGCCCCTAATTTTTATAAAAGCTTTATTCACCATTTCCAAAAGCTAGGAATAAACCATGTGACCCTCAAAGAAAAGTAGATAAACTATTATAACACTCATACAATGAACTATCACAGGGGAATAAATGGAAACAAGCTATTGATTTATACAGCAATGCAGATGGTTAAATGCATTTCCTATGAGAAAGAAGTCCAGCTCCCTAAGCTACATATTATACGATTCTATTAATATGACATTCTGCAAAAGACCAAGCTTTAAAGACGGAAAGCAGATCAGTGGCTGCTGGGAGTTGGGTGACGGTGGGAAGGGTCCACTGTGAACAGAAGTCATGATTTGGAGGGAATGAAATTGTTCTCTGAGGAACTGTTCGAGTCAACATACAGCTATGCATTTGTCAAAATCCATAAAACTGTACATCGCAAAGAGCAAATTTGCTATGTGTAACTTAAACACTTTTAAAAATCAACATCTATGTTAGGTAGATGGGGCACTCAAGAGAGAAGGCAGACAGTGAGAAATGACTCTCATAAATGAATCATGTAAGCTCACCCATCAGACTGGGGAAGAGCTGACCTACACATCTCTGGGAAATCTGTTTTGACTAGATACTGAAAGGCCAAAGCAGAAAGAACTGTACCTGACACTGTACCTTATTTGGCAAGTTTGTTTTCCTCTGGGGTATAGGTTAGCAATTTTAAACTACCTTACATGTGTACTAGTACCAAACATGCAAGAAAGTTACTGCATATTGTGAAAGCCAGGTTTCTCAGTGGGAGAAAGAAGTTAAAATAAAGAGGGTGGATAGTTTACACCACGTGGTGCCGGACTGGACTCAGAAGTATCAATACGGACTCATCTTTTTATAAAAATAGATGTACGTGTAGATACATGTACAAATAAATATAGATATGTGTGTATGTACAGGTTAATATAATACACACATTTCCTGGTTCTGTCTGCAGACCTAGAAGTAATGACACTCCAGTAGCAATGAGCACACCCAGTGCCCAGATCTTGGCTCCTAAATTCTATTTTGCAATGCAAGAAATGAGGGCTTGTGGAGAGGTGGTTGATTCCACCGCTGCAGCGAGGAATGTGCAAGGTGACTGTCTGGAGGCTTTGTAATGCCAGAAAATGAGGCTCAAACAAAGACGATTGAAGTGCATAACAATACACGAGCCAAACAGAAAGAGTTCCCAGTAGCCAAAGCTGAAACGATTTATCAACAAAATAAATAATTACAATATTGGATTATAAAACAAAGACTGAATGAAATAAATGGAGGAGAAGGGATCACTCTTCTTCCTAGAGAAATTTCAACTGGAAAAAGTAGAAAGAACAAGGAAAATAGAAAATCACTACTGGAACCCACAATAAAGATCTACCAATAGATGCTAAATTAGCAAAATTTTAAAACAAATCAATTCTTTTCATAGCCTCAAAGAATAAACTAAGTATTGATTAATTACAAAGGGGAAATAGTAAGTTTACAGTAGGGAATCCTGGCAGACATTGCCCAAGCATAGTGGTCCAGGTTAAGTCACCAGCAGTAAGACAGATGGATATCACGTATGTACCTCCTGATATAATGTACTAAGAAGGACCCATCATCTCTGTGACAGTCATCCCCAACATACACAAGCTGCATCTAATCATGAGAAAACATCATACAAACCAAATTTAAGGGAAGTCTCACAAAATAACCGACCACTACTGTCGAACGTGTCAGGATTGCGAAAGACAAGGAAAAACAGGGGAATTGGTATAGACTGGAAGAGACAGGACAGACATGACAAATAAATGCAAGGTGACATCCTGGATTCAATCTCAAATTTGAGAAAAGACATCAGTGGAAACATTGGTAGAATCTGAATAAAGTCTTCTGTTTAGTTGGCAGCATTGTGCAAATGTTAATTTCTTAATTGTGAACGTTGTACTATGGTTTTGTTAGATGCTAACATTAGCTGACACTGAATGAAGGGGACACAAGACCTCTGTACTGTTTTTACCATTCTTCTGCATGTCTAAAAGTATCTCAAAGTTAAAAGTATTTTTTAAAGTGTATGGGTTAATTTTCATTAAAACGTTTTACTTCTTCCAGCTACTGATCTCCTGGTGAGGTGTCTTCCCTGCTCGGAAGCCACATTGATTTTCTCCTGCTAGCTTGCAGATCCAGCTTAATGCTGTGGGCAGATGCATTTGTCCCTTTTTAAGATTCTGTTACTCACTCAGTGCCCACATAGTTCATGTTAATCACTGCATAAACAAACACACTAACCATGCTGTCAGTTCTCTGGCTTCTATTTATAGTCCTTGTATTTTGAACAGTGGTTCACCATTGATCTAATAGATGCTATTATGTCTTATGAATTCAGACCAATTGTTCAGGAATCATTCTATTAAAATGAGAAGGAGTGACTGAAGGAGGTTCAAAATCCAACCTCAGAGGGACCAACACAAAACCCATTTGATTTCAGGATTGCTGATTGTTACATGCTTATGACTTTGACCCTGGCAAACACAGTCTCCTTCCCCAAGCAGGGTGAAGCAGGCAAAGGCTGCTTGGCTCGGTATAGGTGTCGGTATCTGTGGAGCAGACATGAAGGAGGAAACATAGAACTATTCACCATTGTTCTCCTTGCCTCCTCCGATCCTCCCAAGGCACTGGGTCATGAAAATTTTCTGTGAATTTTCCCAAAGTCTTAGAAACTGCCAAGGTGGATGGGGATAGGACTTACGTGTTTTGGAATAGGAGTGAGGGACTTACTGATAACACACAGATGCTGACAGGCAGGAAACAAGGCAGGACATCAGCCATATTACTAATTGATCTGCTGAATCCTTCTGGGCTACCCAAGGAATACAATAGCAAGCTACACACTGGGGTAGTGTAACATGTTCCATCCAGATTTTCTAGAATTTGTTCTCTGAGTTCATAAGCGGGCTCTTTATTAGGAGAAGAAAGACATGCAGGAAGCTTAGATTCTGCCCAAGACATGCTGTGGGTCAGAATTTCAGAACCTGGTCAGTGCCACTGATTTGGCTGATATTATTTGCCAACACTTAGCCAATTCTTGGGTTCTTGGGAAGAGCAGGGCGATTTGAACATTGGAATGTAAATGAGAAGATAGAAAGGCTGAAAACTATCAATAGTAAAGTTTACAAAGTAGAGAAGAGGTATCCAGCGTTTCATTTCCTCATTGGCATACCGCTCAGAATCAAGTGGGGTTGAATGTTTGAGGAGGAGCCTCCTTGCTAATTTGAGCTCACTCAGGGACAGCATATCTTCTTCCTCCTGGAAGCCAGAGAAGAGCTCAGCTATTCGCAGCTACCCTATAAGTATATGTAAATGTCCATTTTTTTCCTAACTGTATATATTTGCTTGTATGCTAATATATTGAGATCTACCCATTTTGTTTGCAGCATCTAGGGAGTGATCCCTCCCATCACAAACCATGAAAATGTCTTCTAAAATCTGTCATGCACCAGCATGGACATTGGCGATGCATCAGACACCCCTCCTGCAGTGAAATGAGACAGCATAGTGTGGACTGGAGTTGAGGGTGAATGCTTGATGCTTTGAGAAATGCCACCGGTGATAGTAGAAAATTGGATAATTAAGAGAAACCAAAATGGTCTGTAGACCTCTTCAGACAAAGTATGCCCATGACAGCAATTTTTAATTCATTGTAATTCAGTATATTATTTTTGCCACTAAAGATGACTGGAAACATGCAAATAACATTATGCATCTTTCTTCATGATGTCTTTCACCCTGGACTGTGTCTACCTGTCACACAGGGTGGTATCATCATGACTGTAAGAAAGAGAGCATGGAAGGGGCGTCTGGGTGGCCCAGCCAGTTGAGCATCCAATTCTTGATTCCAGCTCAGGTCATTCTCAAGAGAGATCTAGTCCTGCAGGACTGGGCTGACAGTGTGGACCTTGCTTCAGATTCTCTCTGTCCTTCTCTCTCTGCCCCCATCTCACTCATACATGCCTGGATGTACACACAAACACACACACACACTCTCTCTCTCTCTCTCAAAATAAATTAATAAACATTTTTTAAAAAGAAAAGAGGGGCGCCTGGGTGGCTTAGTCGGTTGAGCGTCCGACTTTCGCTTAGGTCATGATCTCGCGGTTCGTGGGTTCGAGCCCCGCGTCGGGCTCTGTGCTGACTGCCAGCTCAGAGCCTGGAGCCTGTTTCAGAGTCTGCCACTCCCTCTCTCTCTGACTCTCCCCTGCTCACGCTGTCTCTCTCTCTCTCTCCTAGAAATAAATAAAACATTAAAAAAAAAAAAAGAAAAGAAAGCACATAAGCCTTTGCCATTTTGACGTCTAAGACTTGGCTGAGGTTGGATTGAGTCTTCATTCTCTGCAAAAAAAAAAAAAATGTTTTTAAAGAACCAGACTCTATGGGACATAGCCCTCAAAGCTGTATTCTAGTGCAGGTGTCTAATTCTCGAGAGTGGCCATCAGCCCACCACCACCACTCACCTAGGAAGTGATGCCTTTCTACTGAGATATCAGATTCCAAAGCAGGACCTGAGTCTGAACAAACTAATAGTGGTAGTGCATGCTGTAGGGGGAAGAGGTGGGTTCTGTTAGATGACAAGCATGGAAGGAAAAACTTCCATGAAAATGAAAACTTCTATTCATAATATTTTGGTCTAGCTCGTGGTTATGTGAAATAGTAGTTACATGGAAAGTCTCCCATGCCACACACAGATGTGTGCTCTCTTTCTCTCTGTTTCTGTCTCTGTCTCTCTCTCTCACACACACACACACACACACACACACACACACTCCATTTGAAGTTTTGCACATTCTACAATTTCTGAGTGCGAAGCATTACCTTTCCCCTTCCACCCACATAAGAGGCTGATGTGTGGAATAAAAATGCATGCAGGGAGAAGTCTGCACCTCTGTAATGGCTTTAAAAACAGGGAAAGTACTGCATGTGTCAACAGGAGTGGTGTCTGGGGTTTCTGTGAATGTGGAATGCTCTGCCCCCAGGAGCGGACAGTCCAGCATGGGCGTAGAGATCTGGCAATTTAAGTGGAAACCCTAAGCTATAAGTAGAGGGTAATAAGAGCCTCTGGTAGTAAAGAATTCACCTTTCCTGGCATAGGGGAAAGAGATGTCAGGGAGAGAAGGTTGGTGGAGGGGCTGGCATTTGAGTTTGGTTGTGACAAATGAACAGATGAACAGTTTCCACAAGGACAAAGGAGGGAAGAGAATCCCAGGAAGCTCACATAACACTGATGGATTTGACATGGTGGCACACAGGGTAAGGAATGGTGAGAAATGCATCCCATCGGATGTCTGGGGTTCTCATGAACATGGCTGTTGCACCTCTCCAAAGGCATGATCCTGGTCATTTCATATATTCAATAGACTCTCAGGATTCTCGGAGTTTTGGGAAATCCCTGTTGTTTTGTTAATGACGATGATGGTCCAGCAAATGGATCCCTGTTGCATTCAGAGGCTGGGAATGTGTGGGTCAGATGGTAGCTGCAGCTCAGTCTCCAGTGGGGATGCTCGGGAGAAAAACACAAAGGTCAGCCACAGTTACCCTTCACATCTGAAGCCAGAAGAAATAGTCCTGAGCAGGGGCCCCTGGGTGGTTCAGTCTGTTGAACACTCAACTTCAGCTCAGATCATGATCTTACAGTCTGTGAGTTTGAGACCCATGTCAGGCTCTGTGCTGATTCTGTGTCTCCTGCTCTCTGTCCCTATTCTGCTCGCTCTCTCACTCTCTCTCAAAAATAAATAAATATTAAAAATAGATAAACATTTAAAAAAATAAACATTAAAAAATATTAAAAAGAAAAAACAAACAGTCCGGAACCTAAGAGCACTTTCCTCAAACCGTCAGAATTAAATGGTCTCAGAGTGATTGCATTTAAATTCAATGCAAATCTCTTAGTGTCTAAAGATATTAAATAAGAAACAGCAATCTCTGGTTTAAGTGTCTTGATGTTGTCATTCTCATATTCTTGATAGATAAGAGGCAAACGCCACTGGGTCCTGTATAAATATGGGAAGCTCAAACGTGTTGCTTTATCAGCATTTGGCTGCCTTACTTGGTTAAAGTGAGCCAAGATAATAACACATTCAGATGACATCATTGTCTTAAAATGGCATTATTATACTGAAGACAGAAACCAGGCTGTGCTTCTATCCACTGGGATGAGGAGAAGAGGTTCGGAATAAAATGCCTCGGTATCTAACAACCTGAAATTGCTTAGGAACAGGAATAAGGAAGTCCCTACACCATGTTGAGTTATTTCCATTTTTGAGACAAAAAAAGGCAATAGGCTTCAATGGAATGTATTTATTTTTATTGGTGTTTTCTTCTCCCATTGAAGTTAGGGTCCTCTTACAAGCATAAGTGAGTTGGAAATATTCAGGATTTGTCAACACTGAATCCCTGATGTTGAGTGTCTTGGTACAGAACTCCCAAGGACTTCTGGCTTGACATTTTCCCCCTGGCTCTGCACTGGGGGCTTGGACTCTCCCTTTTCCTTCCTGTTTTATTTCCCATGACTGTGTCGTGATGATCACTTTGGCTTCCTGTTCTCAATTTGCTTTCATCCACACCAAGCTGAGATAAACATGTGTCATGGCAATTAACTGACACATGTTAGTTCATTTGAGTTCAAAGGAAAATATATCACGGAAATTAACATGTTTAATTTAACATCTTTAAAAAAATGAACCATGAGAGAAACAGAGAGTACTCATCTGAAAACATGGTAGAGTTGGAATATTTGGTCTGAAAAATAGAAAACATTGGACACAAATGTAAAGATACAAATCCTGTGGATTCTCTATTTCAGGATGGAATATGGATGGATAATGTACTTGGGAAATCTCTCCCAGGCATTATCCATTCAGTTCTTGTTCCCAATAAAAAAGAACTTGGAGGGGTGCCTGGGTGGCTCCATCGGTTGAGTGTCCAACTCTTGATTTTAGTTCAAGTCATGATCCCAGGGTCATAGGATTGAGTCCTGCGTCAGGTACCACACTGACAGCATGGGGTCTGCTTGAGATTCTCTCTCTGCCTTTCTCTCTGCTCCTTCCTGGTTTGTGCTCTCTCTCTCTCTCAAAATAAATAAAGCTAAAAATTTTTTTAAAAAAAGAATCTGGGGCCATTATAAAATAAGGGAACTTAAGAAATCATTCTAGGGGCACTTCAGTGGCTCAGTTGTTTAAACATCCGACTTCAGATCACGTAATGATCTCACAGTTTGTGGGTTTGAGCCCCACGTCGGGCTCCATGCTGACAGCTCAGAGCCTGGATCCTGCTTTGGATTCTGTGTCTTCCTCTCCCTCTGCCCCTTGCCTGCTCACACTCTGTCTCTCTGTTTCTCTCTCTCAAAAAATAAATAGCCATTTAAAAAATCATTCTAATCAAATGTCTATGTTTCAGAGACTGAAAAGGAAACCCAGAGAAGTTCAGTGTTTTCTCCTATGTCCTGAAACTTGTTACTGTCTCGGCCTCAGGCTTTACGGCTTCTGGTCCATGGCTCTTTTATCACCAGTTCCCAAATCAAAACATAAAATGTGAAAACCAAATATTTGATTTAACTAAGTGGTGGCTTTTCTAGGAAGGAAGTATGGTGACTGAATGTTACTTATCATAAAATGGGCCACTTCTTTCTTGTTGAAACATAATAATAATAATGATAATTTAAGTGGTCGAAACACTGGATTGAAGAACCCCTATTCTCTCCTGAGACAGCATTCTCATCTTTTCCTAAAATACGTATATGAAATAACCCACAAATTGTATGTTTTCTGTTCTCACTTGGGAGTTTTCATCTTTCTTTTACTTTTCCCTTTCAGAAACTCAAAGACACTTTCTCTTTCATCCCCTTTCTTAGAGCCAACAAGAGTCTGGATAGCACTGAGCCATGCAGGATAATAAAGAAAAGTGTACAAGGAAATTTCGGATGTCACCACAAATACATAACTGGACATATAGTTACAATCCTAGGATTAGGGCTGACATGAAGAAGCAGCATGAAGAGGTTGTTTGGAAATGATGGGATGGGTCTGTGTCATGATTTTGATAGTGGTTACATAACTCTACGCAGTTGTCAAAACTCATAAAACTGTCCAGGAAATAGTACATTTTATACTGCACAAGTTAGATAGACAGATACATAGATACATAGATAGATGATAGATAGATAGATACATAGATACATAGATAGATACATAGATAGATAGATAGATAGATAGATAGATAGATAGATATAGATAAATAGATGATAGATAGATACATAGATAGATACATAGATAGATAGATAGATAGATAGATAGATAGATAGATAGATAGATAGATATAGATAAATAGATGATAGATAGATACATAGATAGATACATAGATAGATAGATAGATAGATAGATAGATAGATAGATAGATAGATAGATAGATAGATAGATAGATACAGATAGATACATAGATAGATAGATAGATAGATAGATACATAGATAGATACATAGATAGATACATAGATAGATACATAGATAGATAGATAGATAGATAGATAGATAGATAGATAGATAAATAGATGATAGATAGATACATAGATAGATATAGGTAGGTAGATAGATAGATAGATAGATAGATAGATAGATAGATAGATAGATAGATAGATAGATATAGATAAATAGATGATAGATAGATACATAGATAGATGATAGGTAGGTAGAAAGATAGATAGATGATAGATAGATAGATAGATACATACATACATACATACATACATAGATGATAGATAGATAGATCGATCCCATGATTTTATATGATCAACTGAAGGTACACTTTTATGTTAAATGTTATTACAGTAATCATCTCTCCTTCTCTTAGACTTCTACCTCTCATGTGAATGTTATTTGTGGGAACATTTTTGAACCTAGATTGGACCTTCTCTTGAAACTGGTCACCATTCCTTCAAGGTGCCTTGTGTTTTTCTGGTCCATATCCTCACTCATGCCTTTCTCCTTGGCCTCTGCCTTCTCCCGCACATTTGACAGGTACCCCTGATCCTACCTTAGCCTGGTACATCGCATTGCCTCAAAACTAGAAGTCTCAACTTCTTTGTGAAGCTTCCTCAGGCCCCTCCAGTCCATAAATTTTTGGACTCACAGAATTTACTATCCTTATATTTTTTCCATTGGTTCTCCCGCACTGCCTTGTGATATATATCAATCGTTATTTATTATATTCTTGCCATCTCACTCTTTCTGAATTTATCTTCACTTCCCCAGTTAAACTATTACCTCTCTAGGGATAAATTCAGTGCTGTGTATGTCATACGTGTGAATGATGAACCAAAGTGCCTAATTCATTTGAAGGCTTGGAGTTGGACATGCCTGGACTTGAACAATCATGGGTAGGCAATCATCTTCATCCGTCATGTGGGGATAATAACAGCATAGGATTGTCATGATATTAAATGTGGTGATTATGTAAAATACCAACAGAGCGACTAGCCCATAGCAAGCAATAAACTCAAGACTGTGTATTTATTCAACAAAGAATACCTGAGCAATTGCTGGGTGCGTGGGACGTGGCAAAAATAAAACAAACAACAACAACAACAACAACGGATGTAACCCCTGATTCTGTGAAGTGTATCTCCTACTATGAAGGATGCTCAAAAGGTATGTGATTTCTATTGCACTTAATTGTAGGAACAAGGTCCAAGTCCTCAAGTCTTCTGTTATTGTCCAAATATATGATGTCCATATTCATCTCACATACTGTGGGTACATCCAGAGCTCTTCCAGATATTCCTGAAGATTCCTTGGGTGTCTTAGGGTCTTCTGACCACCTCCTTCTCAGTCCCTGGTCCTAAGAATTCCTGGCCCCCAGGGCCACCTGGGTGGCTCAGTCGGTTAAGCGTCCGACTTCGGCTCAGGTCATGATCTCGCGGTTCGTGGGTTCGAGCCCTGCGTCAGGCTCTGTGCTGACAGCTCAGAGCCTGGGGTCTGTTTCAGATTCTGTGTCTCCCTCTCTCTCTGACCCTCCCCTGCTCACACTGTTTCTCTCTCTCTCAGAAATAAATAAAACACTAAAAAAAAAAAAAAAGAATTCCTGACCCCCAGCCATATCCCAGGCAAGAACTCAGCTTCTTCTCCTTCTTCTCACTCTTCCTAAGTGTTGGAGGAAAAGAGAAATGGTCTAAAGCAATGTATAGAACAAAAGTCAACTTGAATCTAAATGGCGGATTCTAAATAGTCACACAGTCTCTGACATTCTTCCCATGGAGAGGTAGTGTCTCTTGTCCCCTGTTGAATCTGAGTGGGACTATGACAACTTCAACCATTACAATAGGGTAGATGTGGTGCTGCACCTGATTCCCACCCACAGCCAGCAGCCTGCACTCCCTTATGTTGGAGCACTTGATCTTGGAGCCTGAGACACCATGTAAGACATCCTGCTGCTTTGTAGAGGAGACCACATGGCCACAAAACCCACAAAGGGAAGAGAATCACGATGGAGATGAAGGGCTGACCTAGAGCCCAGCTTCCCTCCAGGACAACCCAGCTGCCAGCTGAGTCCCATCAAGTGACCTCACTCAGTGCCTCAAGGACCAGAAGAATCACCAGACCTGCAGATTGGGAATATAGTAAAATGGTTAACATTGTAAGCTGTCGGCTTTGTTTCCCGACATTACATAACCAGGGCAGCTGATAGCATGGACACTTCCTTCTTTGTGGCTCACCCTCTGGGTCTAGACCCCACCCCAGTTCTCTTCTTCCCCGAGCCCCCAAACTTCTTGACATACCATGTCAAAACCAAAAATTGAATCTCTGTTTCAACTACTCCTGTTTCAGACTGGTTTGGTACCAGGTGCCCATCTGTGTAAATATGAAGCTCCTTCAGGGTATCTCCTGAGTCAGTCTTGTCAACTTGGCAGCCACAATTCTTCTTTTTTTAATGTTTTATTTATTTCTGAGAGAGACAGCATGAGCAGGGGAGGGTCAGAGAGAGAGGGAGACACAGAATCTGAAGGAGTCTCCAGGCTCTGAGCTAGCTGTCAGCACAGAGCTGGACACAGGGCTCAAACGCATGAACCATGAGATCATGACCCGAGCCCAAGTCGGACGCTTAACTGACTGAGCCACCAAGGTGCCCCTTGGCACCCTCGATTCTAAAAGCTTTGAAATGATAGCTTTTCTTTACTCCACATCAAAATCTCTAGGAAGGACCTTTCACTTCCAAGACATAACCCAAGGGTTTGCTTAGGCAGTTATTTCTCCAAGCCATCCAAATAAACATATAATCTAAGTAAAACCCATGTGCTTGTTATACAAACATGGCTTCAGAACAACTCCCCGAGTATCTCCATCCACACAACCAGGTACCTAAACATAAGCCCCTTCCAGAGGATAATTTGGGATTGCCAATTCTCTCCCATTAAGTATGAGATGAGGAGGGCAATAAGGTATTTATATGCATCCTATATGGGATCAATACCAGAAGCTTTGTTTATAATTCTTCAGATCACATTATTCTCGCTACTATGCTTTGATTAATTATGTATCCCCGAGGAACCAGTGCCCCATGCTGGTCACCTGCCTGAGATGTGCACACAACTGTGGAAATGGGAGAAGTCACAGCAAGTGAAGAGAAAGGATACCTCAGTCCTTTCCTTCTGGTCTTGGTGGGCAAGTTCTAAGCCCATATTTGGTCCTGCACAGCATAGAGACACAACCCACAGAGAAGGGCTAGAGCTTTCTCCTCTGAGAGCCTGCTGGGGGCTCCAGGCAGGGCCCTGCCTCAGCCGGTCTCTGTTCTGGAAGATGAAGCACTACAGAAAAGGAGAAGGCTGAATGCGAATGTGTGGCTGCTTTGACAGTGACCACAGCCGGACCAGGCCGGGTCAAGCAGAAGACCAAGAGGGTCGTAAAAGTCTCCAGGCAAGACACCATCAACACAAGTCAGACGTGGTCTCATTCACCATGCTACTCTGCTCTGTATGACATCCTTGTTATGAAGGAGCGACTTCTGTCAACTCTTTATCAGCTGCTTCAAAAGCTCACGACCTCAAGACCTCAAGTCAACCCCCATCTAAGAAGTGCCTCCCAGAGGCCTATATAATCTGAAAATTGTCTTTATTCCTGCCCTAGTGCTGGCTTAGTACTTAGGATGACAATTCAATAAAGATAGATAGATAGATAGATAGATAGATAGATAGATAGATAGATAGATAAAACAAGAAAAATACACATCGAGGCAGCTGATTCAGGCCATTCAGTCAAATAAATGTACTTTATTTTCAGCTCACTCCACTGCAAATAAAGTGAAGCAAGTAAGGCTGAAACATCTCTCTTACTTTAAAATATGATGGGGAGCCTGGGTGGCTCAGTCAGTTGAGAGTCTGATTTTAGCTCAGGTCATAATCTCTCAGTTCATGGGTTCAAGCCCCACATTGGGCTCTGTGCTGACAGCTTAGAGCCTGGAGCCTGCTTCAGATTCCGTGTGTGTGTCTCTCTCTCTGTTCTTCTCCCACTTGTGCTAGCTCTCTCTCTCAAAGATAAATAAAAACTTTTTAAATAGTTTATTGTCAAGTTGGTTTCCATATAACACCCAGTGCTCATCCCCACAAGTGCCCTCCATGCCCATCTCCTCCCCTTCCCCTTCCCCCCACACCCATCAGTCCTCAGTTTTTTCTCAGCATTCAAGAGCCTCTCATGGTTTGCCTCCCTCCCTCTCTCCCACTATTTTTCCCCTTCTTCTCCCCCACAGTCCTCCGTTAAGTTCCTCCTAATCTTCCTACACGTGCAAATATATGGTATCTGTCCTCTGCCTGACTTATTGCACTCAGCATAACACCCTCAAGGTCCATCCATGTTGCTACACAGGCCAGATTTCATTCTTTCTCATTGCCACGTAGTATTCCATGGTATAGATAAACCACATCTTCTTGATCCATTCATCTGTTGATGGACACTTAGGCTCTTTCCATGTTTTGGCTATTGTTGAGAGTGCTGCAGTGCAAAAGTAAATACTTTTAAAAACTGAATATGAAACTGTTTTCAAAGGTCTTTATTTGAACAGCTACCTGAAAATACTTCCCTGAAAAGCATTCTAAATGCAGGTAAGTTGAGCAAGTATACTCACTCTCTGCCTTCCTTTGGTCATTAAAGCAAAAACAGTGCTATAAGCACTTTTGTCTATAACCTTTAAATATAGGACAGGATATGTTAGCTTGTAGAAATTACCTGAGAATATATGTACACAGGCAAAATGGAATGGAAAGTTGGGGCCACATCCTCAAAGAACCCAAGTGGGCAGAATAGCTGTCCCCAGACATAAGCAATTCCTGAAATCATCAATGTCAGTGCAGATGCCCAGATGCAGACTCATAGGGCTCTGTAACCCCAGAACCACTGTGTGTGTGGCTTCGAGCCTCTGGAATGCATGAGGCTTCTGAGTGCAGGCTCAGGAGATAGTCTAGATGAAATTGAATCCTGAGACCATCTCTTACCACATGGGAGCAAATCATGAGTGCCCTGGACCTCTGTTCCCTTAGTTTTTTTTAAATGTTTTTTTAAGTTTATTTATTTATTATTTTTAAGAGAGAGAGAGAGTAGGGGAGGGGCAGGTAGAGAGTGAGAGAGAGAATTCCAAACAGGCTCCATGCTGTCATCACAGACATGGGACTTGATTTCACAAACCATGAGATCATGACTTGAGCCGAAATCAAGAGTCCAAGAGTTGGATGCTTTTAAATGAGTTTAGAAAGAGAACACCGTCAAAGCAGTGGATCTGGGCATTAATGCAGCCTAGTGCTTGGTACAGAGCAAACACACGTGACTATTGGCTCTTATCATTAAGAAATCTTTGGGTGCAGGCCCTTGGATTCAGACGAGTGCCATACTGATAACCTCATTTCGCAAGTGGCCTTGCTGAGCACCAGAGAGTGCAAAATCCTGGAACCTGGCAAACAGCCATACGCCCTGGGCTCTCCAGCCCCCCCGGACAGCTGCCGCCTCTGTGGGCTGATCAGTCTGTACAGAGAAGTGCCGTGCAGGTGTGTATACACAGTGCTGTATATGCTAACTAACACATGTAGTAATATTGCAGAGACATCATTTTGGCAGGAATGCAAACATTCCTCCTTTTCTGTAATGGTTGCAGTCATCTTTATGAGCTGCAGAGAGTCACAAGGGGCCAAGCTTTACACATGCCAAACAGGCATCCACGTTTTCTGTTTTATATCAGTGAGGAGGCTCCCAACACTTAAGGTTAAAGACTCCATTTTCCAGGTTGGTACCCCCTTTAGGGGAGGCTGGTCTGACCCTGTGCCTGGGATGAAGCCCAGAAAGTCCACTGAGACCAGGCTGGTCATCCTGGCCACTCATGTTGTGCCACTTCTGAGTCTTTGCAGCCTTGCTCTCTGGTCCCCAACGTCTGCTGGTCCCCAACCTTCTGCTCTCACTGCCTGTATGAATCAGGGCACCAGAAGCATCTCCCCGTTCAGCCACCAGCCTTCCAGATGCTGAGCAGGGACACCCCTGGGGGGGTGGGGACATCCAAACGTCCTTCCAGCTCTCTCCCTCCATCACTCAGTCCTTATTGGGACTCAAGCCTGGAAGGGCAGGGTCTTCTCTCTCTCCAAGTCCATCCTCCATCGTGCCGCCCTCTAGGGGGGAGTGGGGTGTCTCTTCTCCCTCTCTGGCTGGGTTACCCCCAATCCCTCCTTTCTCCAGGAGCCTGCCCGTCGGGGCGTCCTCCATTCTTTGTGGAAGGAGATCCTCTCTGATCCAAAGCCATCAGGAGATATGTTGGAAGGAAACCACCAAGAAGGAGAACAAAGATGAAAATCCACTGCCTTGTATCCCCCAGCCACCATGCCAAATATGTGTGTGTGCGTGTGTGTGTGTGCGTGTGTGTGTGTATTGTTTAGTAGTCACCTTTCCACTTAAAATGAGCCGTAACTTCTGAATGCAAAGAAAAAGAAAAAAGGAAAGGAACAAATTTGTAGCCATGTGTGGTGATTTATCTTGACTGCGATGAGGTTTTTGGGGTGACAGTGGGGCTCATGGGGTCCAGAGCTGACGACCAAGAAAGAATTCTTGAAGACGTCTTTGGTGCAAAAAAGTGATTTTATTGAAGTGTGGGGTCAGGACCCGTGGGCAGAAAGAGTTGCCCAGGGACCATGAGGAGAGACTGGTTATATACTATGGGGCTAGGGGCAGGGGGGTTGGGGGGGTGGGTAAAGTCCAGAGGAAGTTTCCAGTGAGATTTTCATATGCTAAAAAAGACTCCCAGGATGCTGGAGGCCTAGCTATTGTCAAGCCAGTGCTTTTTTCCCCTAGCAAAGTATTAGCATTAAGACAGTAGGGAGTCCTTGGAGAAATGTTTTACTCTGCCTGCCTCAAGTATTTGTCTTTGGGCTGCAGGTTATAAGAAAATTTACTTCTATCTGCCATTTCCTTCTGCCTTTGATCCCACATCACTATGGAGGGTGATGGAGACTTAGGTCCTGCAGGACTATAATCTCTATCAGGGAACCATTTGTATTTCCCCTTTTCTTTGTTTCTGGGCAGCCAGGAGTGCCCGAGGAATATCACACACATCCCACCTGAGGGTGGTGGTGGAGAGGGGTGTTTGCAGTCTGTCAGCTTTCCTTACTCTCCCTCATCAGACTGGACTTACTGTTATTAGCATTTTGCAATGTGTACAAAGATCAAATCATTTTGTTGTACATCTAAAACTAATATAATGTTATATGTTAATTATTCCTCAATAAGAAAAGAAAGAAAGAAAGAAAGAAAGAAAGAAAGAAAGAAAGAAAGAAAGAAAGAAAGAAAGAAAGAAAGAAAGAAAGAAAGAAAGAGAAAGAGATGCAAGTGAAAACTTAGGGAAGGCGCCCCCAGTGGTCTGGTCCTGAGAAGCCACCAGGTAAAGGCACCAGCAGGGGTCTTTTTGCAGAAGAGCTAGAAACACGGGTGAGAAGAAAGGTAGAGACAGGGATCACCTGTGAGCAGGAAAAGAAGAGCCTGAGTGCTATCCTCCGCGGGGTGGTGGGCTGCAAAGCAGACAGCCGGTCCATGCTGAGAATGGAGATCAGATGGGAGGCACACAAGACAGTGTGTGCCTGTGTGTGCCTAGGTCACAGGTTGGGGGGAGCCATGAGCAGTTGGGAATAAGAAATAGGGTGGTAAGTTATGTCGGGGAGGCAGGGGCTGGGGGCCCACAGTTGTCGGCAGGGCTGAAGAGCCAGGCAGCAAGACTGAGACTCAGTGCTTTGGGCAAGATGGAGTCTACATAGAAAGAAGCCTGCGCAGGGGTGTGACAGAGTCCTTGGTTGAGGAAAGGTCTTCTCCACGGGGCTCTTGGCAGTGCTCCAGGGACACCTAAGTTCTGCGGTTCGGTGGCAGGGCCCTCTACGTGAAGGGAGGCAGGACTCTGGGCTTACAGTCCTCACTTTCTCATTGAGGCGTAAGCCCCAAAGCCACGTCAGTATTATGTGCTGTCCTGACATCTGGCAAAGCCAGGAGGGCCCCGAATAAGTCTCGGTTCTCCTCCCCACTCTGCTCTTGCACATAAGGCGTCCTAGTCAGAGCACCCTCCTTATAAAGGGGACCAGGCCCAGCTTTTGCTCCTCTGGGATTAAAAGGTTTCATTTCCTGCCAGTCTGCTAAGCTACTCAAACAGCCAATCACATCCTGCCTTGGGAGCCAGGGGCAGCCTGGCCTCTTGAAGAAAAGAAAAGTGCAAAAATATCTTAGTCCTTTGGCTTAGCTATTTATGGTAATGGTCCAAAAACTACCTAGACCACTTTCCTTCTTGGGATGAAGGTTTTGAGCATGGTCACTGCTACACAGAGTTTTATTCAGCCATAAATTGCATGCATATATGGTCATATTAATATTTTGTATATACTATAATATATAAAATTTTTAAAGGAATAAGATAAAAGCTACTATCATAAAAACTCTAATATTTTCTTCCCCGCTGTGGACCTCTAAGACCATGCATGGTACTAATCATTCTGGATAGTCCAGGAAGCCTGTCCAAGGGGCGATAAAAGACCTATGGGGTCTGAGCCATCACCTTTAAGGCTGACATGTCAGCTTAGGAATGATGGTCTCTAGTTTCAAGTTCATCCAGGAAGACAAGTGGTTTGACTCAGATCTCATTACTGCTCCTGGGATGACAGCTCAGAGAGCCTGGTCCCTTGATACAGCCTTGCTGGTCAGCTTCTCAGACGATCGACCATAAAAAGACTAGAAGAAGCACAAGGCAAGGGAGGTGAGTGTGGTTGTCAGTAGAAAGATCAACGTCCTCTCCCAGTGGTGCCATTTTGCTTAGCATTCTAGACTTTCTCCTTACCCATGTCATAAACATACTCCTTGCAATCATAAAAGTGCTATTTGGATCAGAGTGACACAGCATCATCTCTCTACTGGCTTCTAAATGGTTAGACTATTACTCCCAAGCTGATGGAGAAAGGCCAAGCTAGTGTGTGTGGCCAGGAAACTTTGCCACGCCCCCACCCTCCCACTGATGGGGTACAGGCCCACCACCCCTGTCCATCGTTCTTGCTTCCAGCGAAGCCAGGAAACTCCTCTGGCTGTGTGCTGGGGGCCACCTGCTATTCCCTTCCCAAACCATCCACTCTTCGCTGGTTCTCAAGCTCTCTCCCTCCCTACCAGATCATTCTTACCAGTATACAAACAGATCCATCGCTAAAAGGCACCTCCGGAGCCCTCACCCACCCAGCTCAGCCTTCTCCCTTCTTGGCTCCTCTTTCTTGTGAAGCAAACTGTATGGACAGTGTGCTGTCTGGACTTAGTCACCTCCCTGGCCCTCCATTCTGCTTTTGTCGTCCATTTTCCCCTCCATTCATGTGGTTTTGCCAAGGCCCATGACCTGCCTCCCACTGTCAAGTTTAGTGGTGCCTCTGTGCTATTCTCCCACCCAACCACTCAGCTGCACTTGGGGTCGTTGATCACCTTCCCCTTGACAACACATGCCCCTCTCTTGAACTTCTTATGCTGTGCCCCCCTGGCTTTCTCTCTAAGACTCAGCAGCTCCTTCTCTGTCAGCTTTGTGTCTTCCTCCTCCTTCTCTGTGCAACCTCTGAATGGTGCATTGTCTTGGAATTGAACTTTGGTCTTGACTCTCCATCTACACTCCTTTCTTATGTCTGCTCAATTAGCGCCATACAATCTGTGTTCTTTCTAATCCAAAAGTTCATTCTTAGCTCAGACGTGTCTTATGAGCCCCAAATTTGCATTAATCATTTCCTGTTTGGTCCTACCACTTAAATATCTAACTGGCATTTCAAACTTCATGTGACCAAAACATAAGTCTGGTTTCTACCCTCCAGAGTCTACTTATCCATGGTGTCTTGAATATATTATTGCCCACTGGCTGACCAAATTAGAAACAGAGGAGTCCACCCTGTCCTCCTGACCTCTATATCCAATCAGCCACCAAGCCCCATGTATTAGCTTCCTGCTGTGACAAAGTATCACAAAGTTGTAACTCAAAGAACACAAATTCATTATCTTTCAGTTTTCTAGGTCAGAAATCTATGAGTCTCCCTTCTTTGGGCTAAAATGAAGGTGTTAGAAGGACCATGCTCCTTTTTGGAGCTTTGACGGGAGAGTCATATCCTTGCTCATTCAAATTGTTGGCAGAATTGTCTTCTTTGAAGTTGTGGGACAGAGAATGCTTATCTTCAGTGACTGCCAGCTGAGAGCCTGTCCCTGTTTCTAGAGGGCATCCACATTCCTTCTTTCCTTCTACCTCCTTCTCACAGCCCCTTTACCCATCTTCTAAGCCAGCAATAGTGGGTCAAGTTGCTCTTCTTCTTCTATTTCATCTCTCTGGTTCAGCTGGGAAAGTCTATTAGATTAAACCTACTTGGTAATCCAGCATAGTATCCCCATCTCAAGTCCTGTACTCTTAGATATACCCATACAGTCCCCTTGACCATGTAGAGTAACATAGTCACAGGTTCTGGGGATTAGACACAAACATCTTCAGGGGCCATTATTCTGCTTACATCCATCTGTTATGTACCCAGTGCATTATCTCTAATTGGTTCACATTTCTCTCTCTACCCCACCACCGTCAGCCATCCCCCCATCCTCTATCATTGGGGTGACTCAATGATCAACTCACTGTGCTTTCTGCTTCCACCCTTACTCCTTACCACAAAGCAGGCAAAATGGTAGATACATGATCTTCTCCCATCTCAGGCTTAACCCTTTACTGGTTCCCTTTTACTGCTGAGACTCAACTTCAAATACAAAAAGGTTCTTGTGATCTAGTACCTGCTCCCCTCTCTAGGCTTCTCTTCCAGGAGCCCCAGCATCTTGCTCAATAGACTGTTGTCCTTCCTGTTCTTGGAAGATTCTTTACCTTTCTCCAGCTCTTTAAATGTTTGACTGGATCCCATCCTTAGGCAGTAGACCAAAATGCTGTCTCCTCAACTCCACCTTCCTTGGCCATCTTACTTAGATCAGACCTTTGTTCTCATCCATCTCAATTATGATCATATTGCCCTATTTAATTCCCATATGGTAATGATCACAGTTGTATTTATTTTATCTTTTTTTATTTACATTTGACTTGTTTATTGTCTCTCTCCCCAAGTTGAACAAAATGGAGGGAATCCATGCATCTACAGTTGTCACCAGTCTCTCCGGTGAGTAGTGCAGGGCCTCACACACAGCAGATATGTGATAATTATCTGTTGACTGAATGAACCAATGAATTATGACCACTTTTGAACCCAAGTGTGAGTCACTGCTGCACACTCTTTCAGAGAGGAAAATCCTCAGGGAGGTGTTGATCCATGCCCTCATTTTATTAACATAAACAGGGAAAAAACAAATCTTCTGATAACCATGAATACCACCCAGACTCTGGAAGGCAGAAAAACAAGCCAAATGGACTGAGAAAAAATATTGCTTCCACCGTAAGAACTTAGAGTACCTGAACTTTTTGCTTCAAGATAAGCAGAGGTGAGGTAGGGAACAAATTACGTGACTCTGAACTGGTCCAACTCCAGAAGATCTATGACAACTATTATCACAGCGATGGATGGATCCCACTCACCACAGGCCCAGAATGAATGGTTATTGCCATGAGCTCTTGTCTGTCCTGATCTTAGTATACAAGGGCATGTGCTACATTTGACTATGTGCAATCTTTTTTTATTATTGACTTTTACAGTTTGTATTGCCCTTCTAGAGATAATTTGTTCATTGCTTTGGAAAAGAGAATATATCTATTTTACTCAACCCATCAAGATCTCTACTGCTTGGTTATTTGGCTTCCATCCCCACACACATCTTTTCTGAGACAACTTTATGGCTGGGTTACTTTTCATCTAAAATCTATTTCTATGTTCTGTACTCATATCCTGACAAACATCTCAAAAGGCACAGCTTGATCTCCTTGCTACGGATCTAGAGCAGTTAAGGCTCTCAACTGGGCAATTTCACACCCTCGGGGACATTGGGTATTGCCTGGAGAAACTGTTTGCTATCACAACTTGTGGGGAAGGGTGACAGAAGTGACATCTGTCAAATATCTAGGTTGTTGCTAAACCCACAAGACATCCTTCCACAACAAAGAGGTATCTGGTCTAAAATGTCAGTACTGCTGGGGTTGAGAAAATCTTGTGCCGGAGCAGGAAAGAGCATGTCTCTGTCACGTGCTCAATCACATCCTGGCAGCAGAACAGATACTTGAGAGGGGGTAGGATGTGCCACCCAAGAAAGGGCACATTTGGATACTCAGAGATGGGGCCCAGAGTTTGATTCCTCTTTATAGCACCGACTTAAAGATTCGCATCCTTAGCCTACACAACTCATAATAACTTACTTATCTTTATTCCTAAACAACACATAATAGCAGTGGAAATCTACTTGACTTTCTCTGTGGTGTGTGGTGCCACCAGATGCTTCTTCTTTGCTGAAGCTCCTCTTCCTTTTGTCTCAGGGCACCCATTCTCCTGGTGTCCGCCTCAACCATTTTCTCCCTGTCTCCTTCATGAACTTCTCTCCTCCTGCCCTCCCACAGACAGAAGTATCTCTTCATTTCACATCCCTCTCCTAGACAATCACCATCGCATCTATTTTTAACTCTACCTATATTCTGGCAACGCCAGAAGTACATACTCAGGCCAGACCCTCTGCTGGGCTTCTGACTTCACTGTCCAGTTACTTTTGGTCATTTCTGTGAATGTCCCTCGAGCATCTCAAATTCAGCGCATGTATGTAACACGAAGTTGTTATTCTGCTTCCCATGCACAGTCTTGCTTTTTCTCCTCTACATTAATGAATGAATGGCTGTCTACCCAGGACCCAACCATGGTGGTCAGTCTTACCTCTTCTCTTTCTTGCACAACCATTTGCAAACCTTAGTTGAAATCAGGGATTGAGTCAGGTCAATGTTTCTCATTGATGCCCCTTCCATCCTTCTCCTCTCTTGTCTTCACTCACATTGCCTTTGCTCAGGTTAACACCATTTTCCCCAGCAGCCACTGGAGCCTTCTCCTAGTGGGTCTTATGGATTCTGGTTTCTCCTTTTCTCATCAGGGATCTTTGCACCCATCAGAGTGACTCTCCTAAAACAAAAATCTCATCATTTCAATCTACCACTAAAATACTTTAATGGCTTCTGTGTACTTGGCATACCAATTCCAAATGCCTTGCTATGCCTCCACGGCTGGCCAAGGACTGACCCAACTGCTTGCCTAGACTTGATTCTCTTTGCATGTCTCCCCATACCCAACATTTAAGTCTCACTGAGCTTCTTGCACTTATCAATCCACCTTGCTTATTTCTCACCTGATATCCTTTTCTTACACTGGTTTCTACCTGGAATTATTACATGCATACACACACACACACACACACACACACACACACACACACACACACAGATTTGCTCTAAAACCTTTCCTGAACTTCCCATTCCCCCATCTTCTTTCCACTTAAAGAACTCAGTGGCCTTTCTCTGGGACTTTGCTGCTCTGGTACATAACTTGGTCTCAGTATCTGTGATTTATTGCTCTTATTTGTATACATTTATGTCTTTTTTTAGACTCTATCCTCTTTGATGGCAAAGGGCCATGTTGTGCATTGCATGCCTAGCAACAGCCCAGCTGCAGGAATGGAGCTAACACAATAATTACTTGTGGAGTTAATTAATTGAATAAAGAGCTACTTTGTTCCAAACACCTCTACAATTCTTGGTGCAGCCAATCTTTGGGACTGAAACATCAACCACTCTGATATGAAATCCAATTTGCCACCATCTTTTTTTTTTTTTTTTTTTGGTATCATGTGAAAGTTTAATGTTCACTAGACTTGGGAAAAATAAAATATAAGTAATACATAAACATCCCTTCTCCATAGAAATGAAAGGTTGTTATAAACATTCATGTAAATCAATTCTCATCTTAAATCACCTCATTTTTTCCAATTACATAGTCTCAGTGAAAGTCAATACCATAGATCTTTCAGAATTCCCTAACCACAAAGTAACTTGTAGTTTCCTAGGCAAATAATTGTTAGTTTTATGATCTATAGCAAAGCTAAAAGCATCCAATGCCTATTAATACTATTCTATTCATAAGCTTACTTACCATTTCTCCATTCTGCTACTTCTTAGGCCCCTTTCCACCAAATATAATGAGCAATTCAACGCAGGGAAGGATGACTTTGATAATTTATTCAAATATTCCTTTATGAATAAAATTTTAGCTAGTAATACTTTTGAACTACTCTATCAAAATATAACCAATGACTCAGATATGTCAAAAGTCATTAAATTATCAACTTCATCTCAGAAGCCTAGTAACCAAAGATAAGCATAAAAATATAATTATAATGTATTATAAATGGAAAACTGATAAAGTCTGTAGGCCTTACCCATTAAATGACACAACTGGTAGATGTATTTATCAATATTCTTAGGTCATAAACAACAGACCCTAACTCTGTTTACTGTAAACACAGTTAAGGAACAGTTTACTGGAAGAATATCAAGACCCCCCAATATCAGTGGGGGAGATTACAGACTTGGGCTCAGAAAAAAGGTAGTAGGATGGAAAACTCCAAGAGATAAGAATGTAGGAATAGTAGTGATGTACTACAATGGGAAGTGTCTAGTTCTACTAGTTGAATTCCAACTATTTTTATTTTTTCTGTCTGTTCAAGACTTAACTTCCAGGGACAATGTGTCCCAGAAGCTTGGGTTAGATCATATCTGCCCTTTATATAGAGAAGAACAGAGCACTGTATTATAGTCTTCGTTGGCTTGGGCCACTATAATAGAACATCACAAACTGGCATCTTAAATAACAAAAATGTATTTCCTCATGGCTCCGGAGCCTGGAAGCCTGAGATCAAGATGCCAGCATGGCTGTGTTCTGGTGCAGCGCCTCTAACTGGTTTGCAGAAGGCCACCTTCTTGGTATGTCCTCAAAGACCTCTGTGGTGTCTTTACTTATTTTTTTTTAATGTTTTATTTATTTCTAGGAGAGAGAGAGAGAGACAGCGTGAGCAGGGGAGGGTCAGAGAGAGAGGGAGTCACAGACTGAAACAGGCTCCAGGCTCTGAGCTGGCAGTCAGCACAGAGCCCGACGCGGGGCTCGAACTCACGAACCGCGAGATCATGACCCGAGCGAAAGTCGGACGCTTAACCAACTACGCCACCCAGGCACCCCATGTGGTGTCTTTACTTATAAGGGTACTAACCCCTTCATGAAGCCCGCACCTTCATGACATCGTTGAACCCTAATCATATCCTAAGGCCCACCTCCAAATACCATCCTATTGAGGATTAAGGCTTCAACATGAGTTATAGAGAGACACAAAGATTAAGTCCATAATGGAGTCCTTCCAGATGATAACCCATGAGGAAGAAGGAACTGACCAATGGACAGAAAATAACTGATGAAATTAATGAGTAGATTGATGGAGTGTCCAAGGTCATGATATAATTATGGGAGACCATGAAACATTGACATATTTAATTGAATTGAGAATCAAGATTAAATTGAAATAATATTAAAGACAGCCCAGCTATACTTATACATAATTCTATGAAAATGCAAATTGTTAAAAAATGCATTATCATGACCCTTTCCCTGTCTCTCTTCTCCCCTTTCATTAGTAGTTTCCCTAACAAGAGAAGCAATGACTAAGCTGCAAAAGGTTAAGAAAAGTAAATGAGGGGAAAAAAAACAAAAAACAAAAAACACTGAACATCTTACATATTATGTTCATGAGACTTGGTGAGAAATAAAACGTGAATTCTTTTTGGCAGCAGAGGACCAGGGCTCTAAGCAAGCACAACCAGAGGGGCTTGCTGAGCGGAGGGGACATTGCTGAGCTCTATTGTGAGTCAGGCACTATTCTAGGGCTTTACAGGTGTCAATCCACAGCAACCACATGAGCTAAGTGCTATTGCTGTCCCCATTTTACAAATGCTGTATGCCCGCAACATCCATTTGTCCCCTCTAGTAAAACCACACCAAAAGTAGTAATGAGCATGTGTTTGTTGAGGACTGATAAAGTGGAAATGGTCCAGGAGCCATGGGGGGGGAGGGGCGGAGGGAGGGGGAGGAATCTTAAACAAGACGGATAACAGCAGAGGTCCTGTTGAGAACTGACCTGCCAATATTTAAAGGGGCAGAATCAGGACCTAGAGAACCACTTCTCGAAGGACTGTGTTGTGATACTACAAGTATTACAGAAAACACTAACCTGGTGAGAAGCTGTAGGAAAATCTGTCCACATCTTTCCCTTCCAACTACCTGCTTCCACACAGGCTTGGGATCAGTGACCAACCACTCTGCAGTTCTTCGCTGCCTGACTTATACGTGTTTAAAGACTCTGCTCCATATACTCAGCGCCTTTCACACATCCAACTAAAGCTTTGGGCTCCATCTTTGGAACACAGCTCAAGTGCTGATCTTTGCCTCTGGGGTTGGTGGCCATTTTGTATCTCTACTCAAGCAGCCTCCCAGGGATGTCAGAGTTAGACCAAGGCAGGGTTTTCTGGTTCTTCTGCACTGATTGGGGGTGGGCTTGATCCCATGTCCTATGCCTCTTCTAATAAACTTCTACCTCATTGCCTATCTAAAAGTTTTCCGACTCAGCATTTTTCTTTTTCCTCAATTGGCGACTCTACTCCCTGCTGTCCACATGATACCTCTAAATTCTCACTATCTTTTACCTTCAGGGCTCCCCAGAGGCTATTGTTCATAAATAAATTAAACACCCAAATGGTGACATCTGAAAAGAAAACAATCCCAACAGCACTCTCCCTGCACTATTAATGTAGCAGAGCTTTGCCATCTAATTTCTGCTTTTCTGGAAACATCAGATCCCCCAGAGGAGTTCTGGCATTTAAGCACTTAGAGGAAAATATCTTTTGCTGTTCAGAAGGTGTTCCTGAGCAACTGGCAGCCACTGAACACCACCAGGAAGATCCGATGACTCCGATATTATGCTCAGAAGATGGGGTGAATGTCTTCACCTGAAAGGAAATGGGGGCTTGATTGGCCACTGCTGGTAAAAGAGACAAAAAGAATTGATAGGAGAATAAGGAAGCAGGAAAGAGGAAAGACACAGGAGGGTGAAGTGAGTGGTGGGGATGGACAGGTGGCTGGCAGAGGGGCTGTGGGCAAATTGGCACAGCAACATTACTGTCACCAGACACTGACAGACAGCGACTTCTGTAGAGTCTACTCATGGGTCTTCATACATCTTGGCTGCCAGATATGGTGCTTTGAATTATGTCCCCCAAAAAGATATGTTGAAGTCCTAACCTCTGGTCTGTGTATATGAGATCTTGTTTGAGGATAGGGTCTGTGCAGATGTAATCAAGATGAGGTCACACTGGATGAGGGTGAGCCCTAGTTCCAGTGACTGGTGAGCTTAGAAGCAGAGAGAGATTTAGAGAACACAGTCACATAGGGGAGTTCATGTGTCACCAAGGGCAGGGATTGAAATGATGTAGCTATAAACCAAGGGATGCCAAGATTTGGCAGCCACCATGAGAAACTGGAAAGGCAAGGAAGGATGCTTCCCTAGAGCCTTCAGAGAGGGTGTCACACTCCTGACACCTTTATTTGTACTTCCAGCATCCAGAACTGCAAGACAGCAATTTCTGTTGTTACAGCAGCCTTAGGCAACTAACACAGATGCCAGATGGATACCCTGATAATGTTGCCTCAATTTGAGTGAGATAGTAACTGAGCTCACCTTCCAGGTAATTTTTAGGGATTTTATTTTTAATGCAATTCTTAATAGAAGTCAGGATTCTTCATTATCAGTCAAACATAAAGCTTGGAAGAGACTGTAGCCTGGGTCATGTTAGCCAAAATATCTTCTCTTTAGAAGAGGGTTTCTCAACCTCCACACTACTGACATTTGGGGTTGTCATGGGGGCTGGAGAGCCACCCTGTGCATTGTAGGGTGTTGAGCAGTATCCCTGGCCTTTGTCCCATAGATGCCAGTGGTACCCTACCTTCGATTGTGGCAATCGAAATCTGTTGACATTGCCCAATATTCCCCGGGGAGAGAGAGCAAACTTATTCCTCATTGAGAACCAGTGATTTAGTTAGTGTACTTATGTCGTGCCTGTCCCTTGCACAAATCACTTCAGTGGGGAGAGAAACATCCTTCTGTAGCTTGTACAACGAAGGAGTCCTGGATGACAAAGTGGATGCAGGCTGATGTGATCTGGGTCAGAGATACCATACAGGTGTGGGCGGTCCCAATGAATCACAGGTGACTGAGCTGGTCAGAAGAGGAGGGGGTGGGGCACCTGGGTGGCTTAGTCGGTTAAGCATCCGACTTTCGCTTGGGTCATGATCTCGCGGTTCGTGGGTTCAAGCCCCGCGTCGGGCTCTGTGCTGACTGCCAGCTCAGAGCTTGGAGCCTATTTGAGAATCTGTGTCTCCCTCTCTCTCTGACCCTCCCCTGCTCACGCTGTCTCTCTCTCTCCTAGAAATAAATAAAAATATTAAGAAAAAAAAAAAGAAGAGGAGGGTGTAAGGAGGGCAAGAAAAACACTCAATGGACGACAGAGATGGGCTCAGGCTTTGATGCCCTAAGTCTGCAGGAAGGCTGGTACATGACCTTGGCTAAGTGGCCCTTACGAGTCTCACTCCAACTTGATGAAAATTCAAATGATCTGAAAGTAACACCAAGCGATCCACGTAACAGCAAGTCCTGAAAAGGCATGCACTAAACTGAGGGCACATGCCTTGCATGTCCAAGTCAGCATCTGTCAGTATGCCCAGAACTATACGGAGCATGTCAAAATAACTGTTGTGTGTGGCAATATGATAAACCACTGAGAAGAGATGAAATTATCGTTGATATCAATTAACAGTAAAATAAATATAAAGTTTAAAAAAAGAGCAACTCGGATTATAATTCTAGGGAATAAATGAGTTATCCTTCAGCTATCTGGTCAATGAGTGAAATTCCAGATTCAGGTATCGAGATATTTATTTAAGCCAAACCTTTCCTCAGAAATCATGGACCAAGGTCGGTAAAGCTCCCAGGCTCTGAAGCCATAGAAAGAATACTAAAATATTACTGCCACAAGCATGACAGCCTAAATATTCAGACCAAACTCTTGAAGAGTCAAAAGTGACCCAAATTCTTTATAGAGCAGAAGTGGAAGTTTGGCTGGACACACGTAATTGACCTGAAAACTTGATAAAGCAGCTACCTATGACAACATTATATCTAGACACAAGCATGACAATGGACCTAGGCAGTGGGGAAGTGTGCTCCTCCCCATTTGAGCCCACATCGGTGAGAGCTTCACCCAAGTGGAAGAGAAATGGAAGATGCCACCAAAATCCCCCTAGGAAACTACACACCCCATTCAAGCTCTATGGACTGAGTTTTACATCTCCAGACACACCCCACCTGCTTCCCTCCCCGAGCGCTCCCAGATACTGTTGTCAGCAGGTGTTTGTTGTGTGATTGCATCTTCAGGCAAAGCGCTTTGTCTGACAGGTTGCCCATTTTAAATACAGTTGTTTTCCTAGGGGTATTGAAATATTAAAAATGATCTCAGAGGGCGCCTGGGTGACTCAGTCGGTTGGGCATCTGACCTCGGCTCAGGTCATGATCTCACAGTTGGTGAATTTGGGCACCCCATTGGGTTCCATGCTGGTAGTATCACTTCCTACCCAATAGTTTAAAGAGCCCAGAAATATATCTCTGTGCCAATGTAACTCAGAGTTTTTGGAAAAGAAAGTCAGACACCAATTTTGTTCTGTTTTCATCTTTGAAATCCATTTTAAAGATCACATTGTAACTATTCCTTATTCTACAAGTTTTTTCAATAGCTCTTCTGCCAAAACCAGTAAAACTTTGACCTGAACTGACCCAACTATCTCTACAAGATAATAGTCTGGTTTTGCTCAGACTTCTGTGGTTTGATGGATTAATAGAGAGTGTCAGAATGGTATAGAAGACAGAGTAATGGCTGGGCAAAGAGCTTAGAGAAATTTAGATGGAATTTGCAAGTTAAAATAAGTCTTCCCCACCACCTGACCCAAAATTCTTTCACCCTGACAAGTTATATTTAAACAACAATAACAACAAAACCATTCGTAGAGAACTAAATTTGTTCTCTACAAACATATGTATATTTTCAGCTCATAATATGAAGCCATAATAATCAAAAGTAGGGTTGTTTGTTCCCATTTAATGGTGAAATACATACATTTAAGTGACAAAATGTCTTTTCCTCAGAGATGTTAATTACATGATGATCCTAAGGGCAAGCATGTAAACAGTGATTTGTTAGTGAAATCACAGACTAACAAAGTCATGTAAAAGAGTGCAAACCTCAGAGGGAGACAGATGTGAGTCCACTCTCCTTACTGGTCTTTGGGCTGTTAGATCCACCATGCTTACTAATTTTCTTTCAGTCGGAGTTCAAATTATCTTTGTTGGTATCAGATAAGCTTCCTTTGTCCTGGATTTATTTTTAATCTTTCTGATGACAATTCAGAGAGTGAATCACCCCCGCAGTGACAGCATAATTATATCCATGCACCAACTTGGGGCTATCGTATTTGTCCTAACATTTGTGTGTTGGAGGAGAAATGAAGGAATTGAAAAGACTGAAGTTTGGTTAAAATCTTCAAAGAATGAAATTGGTTTTTAAAAATGGCAGAGCCACAGGGATGCCTGGTTGACTCGACTGGTAGAGCATGTGACTCTTGATCTTAAGGTCATGAGTTCAAGCCCCACATTAGGCATGGCACTTACTTCAAACACACACACACACACACACACACACACACACACACAACGGTGGGGCAACAAAGATACACACAAGCTGATGCAAAGTATAACTGTTAATGTGGGGCAGAGGGCACTGAGAACCTCTCTAGCACCTCAACAGTGCAAATCCATGCAAGACGGCCATTCAACCCAGCCATACAAGGAAAACTATGTAGTGTGCCCAGCGTTTCACAAGGTCAAAAGCTGGACTTGCCAGTTTCTCCCTCAAAAATAAATGCCTCTCCAACCCTGTATGTTCATTTATGAGCACTATCATAACACAAGGGACCCAGGCTTGGAACCTCATTCACTGATTTTACAAAGCTCTGAGCACTGATTGCCCAGCCTGGTGGGAAAGTCAGAAACCCGTCCCACGGAATGTGCTACAAGCCATGGCAGCAAAATGCAGAAAAGTCCACATGTCCACAGACGTGAAATGCCCCACCTAGCCCAGGAGGCGGACATGACCACTTTCGATATGTCCAATCACGTACCAGAAAGAATCTTACCAATCACTTCTTTAGAATGATTAGGGAGAAATATGTGGACCTCATTCTTCCTGAGAAGGGAGCTCCATAAAGCCTTTTGTCACTTTCATTAGAAGAAATTCAGTAAAAAGCAGTAAGTAAACAGGCTGTTTCTCCTCCACTGAAATGTAAATGCTGCCAAGAGCAGAATTATTTTCTATTTTGTGCACACTTGACTTGACAGTTACTAGGTGCTCAATAAACACTTGCCAGGTGAATGAATGAATGAATAAATAAGTGAACGAACCCATTATGGCCATGGAAGGACAGGAATGAGTCCCAGACTTTAATGAGCACACAAAGAAACAAAAGAGGGCTTTAATTTCATTGAACATTAATTTAAAATTAGAAATTATGTATAAACTTTGGTCTAGACTTCCAAAGAGCAAGAATATTTAAGTTTGGACTCTATTACCTTTGACACAAAATTAGCTGAACTTGAACTTATAAGAATATTTAATTTTTGTAGCTTTAGTTTCTCCCTGAAGATTTGTGCTGGTCCTTAGGGCTATTTATAGTATCCCGACTCTCGTCCTCCAAGCATGTGGGAGCATCGGGCTTCTGTGCTCTTCTTGTACTTAGACATTGCCACGTCACTTGCTTTGACCCATGACACGTGAGCGGAGAAGTCATTGTCACTGCCAGATGAAAGCTTTAGGCACCAGTGTGTGCTTAACTAAGCTCAGAGCTCCCTCTGGCACATGGCCAGCAATATTCCAGATGGTGGCTTTTCTCCCAGCCAGGTCTCAGAGCAAAGACCACCATGAAGCAGAACAGAGTCCCTGGCTGGTCAGCGAAGTCCTCGGGGATAAAACTTCCCAGGGTCAATCCACTGAGATCTAGGGACTGCTTGCTACTTCAGCATAACATACTCTATCTTACTAAAATAGAATTTAATAAAAGAAGGGCTTTATATGCAACTTGAGCCCTCTCCAGATTGTTAACATTTTATTCCCAGATCATCTTCATGTTGACATTTAATCACACTGCAGAAGTTCCATTGAGCAATACGGCTGGGGAAAAAAGGCAAAGAAATCAAGGAAAGAATAAATTTCCAGCCTTGACTCTGGTGTGGCTCAACGTTAATCTGAATATTTCACTGTTTCAACCCAAATTGATAGCTTCTGGGAGTAAAACATATGCTTCCCAATGGCGGTCCCAGGAAGGTACCCCAAGGAGGAATGGGTGTCTGAAGGCAGGAGCAGGGATGGCCAGATGGACAGCCCACCAGAGCAAGGTAGGACACCCCTGGATCCAATGGTTAATAGAGCAAAAAGCACAGGGAAGCTCTTTACCCATTTCTTGTATTTACATGTGGAGGGAAAGTGACTTGAATGACTCCTGGCCCCTTGCTGCAGTCTCATCGATCTCTTCCCACGGAGGAATGGGCGTCAGCCATAGGCTTATGTTCCATGATTGCATAAAGTTGATCTCTCAGAAGACTGTAAGCAGCAGGGACTCAATCTCCTTTCTTCCCTCTCCACCTAGGACCTATGGGAAGCAGCAAAAGCATAAACCTTCTGACTTAGAGATCCCAACTCAAGAGCTGCTCCAAAAAGCAGATGGGAGAAGGGACAAGCAGAGAGGCAGCAAGTCCACCAGGCGAAGGCACGAGCTACATCGAACGACCTCCCTTTGATGAGCAACAGAACTGATGTTTTGGTCTCCATCTGTCTGCTTCTGCGTCTGTTTTTCCATTGATTCCCAACTCTGGTGGTAAAGGGGGATGTAATTTATGAACCTCTACAAAACCCATCAGTGTCTCCTGCTGAGGGGCCACGTGAGCCCATATGGAAAACCAACAGCCATGATGTGACACCAAAAGCAGAGGGGCATCCGTTGTGTGCCCAGGCCTTGTGGTCATTCCAGTTCCTTGTGGCTCCTGCTGCTACCAGCTGCTCACTAAGGCCGAGGGGTCCTCGAGAGACAGGGAGGGAAGGTTAGCTGGAGGACTGTGTGCGTGTGTGTGCGTGTGTGTGTGTGTGTTTTGGGGCCCGGGCTGCAGTTCCTATGGAGACACAAAAAAAACGAAATGTCTCTGCCTTGGAGACAAGTGGCAGTCAAGAGAGAGGCAAGAAACCCTCATCCACTATTAAAAGGGGAGATATTTTGAAGGGAGTGAACCCTGAAATACTGAGTGGTATTAATTGCATCTCCAGAAAATGTCTGTCATCCATTTAACTTCCATAACGCTATTTGGGGTACTGATGAAGTTCTTGGCAATATTATTTAAATTTTTTAATAAAGAAAGGTATGAAATGACGATATTGTCATCATCTTGCCTAACGTTCCCTTCTCACTGCTGGCGTCCGGTTCAGGCCTTTAGCACTGTTCCTCTGGGTTACTTGGTCCAAGTCAATGATGCCAAGGGAGATCAGAATCCTGCCCACTCACTTCTCCATCCATGCCCACTTGGAAAGGAGAGTGGGGCTCTGCACGGCCAGGAGAGGGGTGCACGTCACACCCAACTGCAGCTCACCCTCTCCCCACACTGGCTGGGCGGTCCCAGCTCTGTCATCCAGGGCAGAGTGAAGCCATAGGGGAAATCCAGGAGGAGGTAAAGACAGATACGTCCCCTCTACATTATGAAAAAATTTATGGTGATATCATTACACGTCTACCTATCTGTACATCTATAGATACCTACTATAAGATAGTAGGTACTATTAAGAAGCTACAGATTTAGAACACATGTAAATATTAAGAATGTCTTATAATGGTAAGAAAAGATAAATGATGTAATAGAAAATTGGTTTGTAGAAGAGCCAATTCAAAAGAGCACCAAATATGAGGAGAAAGATACTCAAACTCAATAGTAATTAAAGTGACAGTGCAACACAGTTTTAGACGGACAAATATTTGAAACCAGAAATCCCAATCATATGGAGAATGTGGAGAAATGGGAACTCTTTAATGTAGCCAACAGAAATGTGAATTTGTTCCTCCTTCTGGAAAGTGTGGAATGCGATCCTGCAATACCTGGTAAGATGCATACTCACAGCGCCTGGGTGGCTAAGTCGGTTGAACATCCACTCTTGATTTCAGCTCAGGTCATGATCTCACAGTCTTTGAACTGTGACCTGTGTCGGGCTCTGGGCTGACAGTGTGGAGCCTGCTTGGGATTATATCTCTTTCTAGTTCTGCCCCTCCCCTGTTTGTGCTCTCTCTCTCTCTTTCAAAGTCAATAAATAAGCTTAAAGGGCACCTGAGTGGCTCAGTGGGTTGAACGTCCAACTTCAGCTCAGGTCATGATCTCACAGTTCCATAAATTTGAACCCTGCATTGTGCTCTCTGCTGTCAGCACAGAGTCTGCTCAGATCCTCTCCCCGCCCCCCACTCCCCACATCTGCCCTGTTGGTGCATGCTCCCTCTCTCTCTCAAAATAAATAAACTTAATAATAATAATAAGTAAAATAAACAAACTTTAAAAAAAGATGCATCCTCATATACCCTAACCCACCAATCCCATTTTAGGAAATTGTCTCAGAGAATAACGATCAGTAGATACAGATACATGTATAAAAATGGTTGATACAGCTTTGTTTCCATGACAAAACATGACGATGTAAAAGCCCATTAAGACAGAAGTGGTGGAATAAACTATACTCACTATGGAATGTTATACAGTTATTAAAAATGAGTTAGGGCACTGGCAGATGACTTGCAGGAAGGCCATGGCATTGCCACGTGAGAAAAGCAAGACATGTGGGTGTGTAGTGTATTAAACGATTTCATTTAGAGTAAAACAAAGACCATAAAACAACCGTGTGTGTGTGTGTGTGTGTGTGTGTGTGTGTGTGTGTGTGTGTGTGTGTGTGTGTAGATGACTAAGTAAACATAGAGAGAAGCACAGAAGGAGGGATGTAAGGGTTGGGGAAGACAGGCACAAATTTTTTTAAAAGTACACTGAAAATATTACCACTTCTGATATGATTACCTTCAGGAAAAATTATGCATGTGTATATAGATGCATAAAGAAGTGAAAAGGTAGGGGCGCCTGGGTGGCTCAGTCAGCTAAGCGTCCGACTTGGTTTTGGCTCAGGTCATGATCTCATGAGTCATGAGTTCGAGCTCCACGTGGGGCTCTGCGTCAACAACGCGGAGCCTGCTTGGGATTCTCTGTCTCCCTCTCTCTGTCTCTCCCCCATTCTCTCTCTCTCTGTCTCTCCATCTCAAAAATAAATAAATAAACATTTTGAAAAAAAAAGTGAGAAGATAAAATATGGACCCATATCCATATACTACTTAAAAGATCTTTGAGGGGCGCCTGGGTGGCTTAGTCGGTTGAGCGTCCGACTTTGGCTTAGGTCATGATCTCCCGGTTCGTGGGTTCGAGCCCCGCGTCGGGCTCTGTGCTGACTGCCAGCTCAGAACCTGGAGCCTGTTTCAGAGTCTGTGACTCCCTCTCTCTCTGACCCTCCCCTGCTCACGCTGTCTCTCTCTCTCCTAGAAATAAATAAAAATATTTAAAAAAAAATAAAAATAAAAAAATAAAAGATCTTTGATATATTAGTTGAGAAAACATTTTGTTAAAAACAAACAAAAATTCCCCACTATGTATAAGTGCCTGGAAAAGATTTATAGGAGTAGGAAAAACAGGCAAAAAAAAAAAAATGTGCCATTAATGTTAGGCTCCCCAGGATGGTGACATTGGAGAGTGGTCTGAGGGAGAAAATTCTTTTCTATTTTCTAAAAGTATTTAGGGGCACCTCAGTGGCTCAGTAGTCAGTTAAACAGCTGACTTCGGCTCAGGTCATGATCTCCTGGTCTGTGAGTTCAAGACCCGCATCGGGCTCTGTGCTGACAGCTCAAAGCCTGGAGCCTGCTTCAGAGTCTGTGTCTCCCTCTCTCTCTGCCCCTCCCCCACTCATGCTTTGTCTCTCTCTGTCTCAAAAATGAATAAATGGTAAAAAAAAAATTTTTTAATTATTTACTTTTGAGAGACAGAGAAACAGAGCAGGAGCAGGGGAGGGGTAGAGGGAGAGAGAGACACAGATTCTGAAACAGGCTCCAGGCTCTGAGCTGTCAGCTCAGGGCCCAACATGGGGCTCAAATTTGTAAACTCCAAGATCATGACCCGAGCTGAAGTTGGACATTGAACCGACTGAGCCAACCCAGGTGCCCCAAGATTCTCTTTTTTAAAAACAACACGCGTGCATGACTTCTGCAATTTGGAAAAGAAAAATCCAATATCAGGACTTTGCATATTGCTCATATTCAGTAACTATTTGCCCATTCGATAGCTTGCTTTTTAGTAGCAGTGAGTTTTGATGAGGTAAAAACCAGACTGAAGTCTGCTGTGTGCCTCTGTCAGTGGCCTGCTGGAAATGCTTGGAATCCTTTTGCTGAAAATGACTTCTGATTCTTGGGGTCCAATTAGACTTCTGTCCAAGGAAGACCACTTTTGTCCTTGTGTGGTCATCTCTAGGTTTGAGATGACCCCTGTCTCCAGCTCCTTGGATGTCTCTGGCTTGGGCCATTTTTTCCAGATAATGTTGGTGTTTGGGCCACATACCTTCCTGGGCTCCCAGATGTTCACAGGGATGTTAAGAAAATGATTATTGTTGGGACACATTGGTGGCCCCATGGACTAAGTGTTCAACTCTTGGTTTCAGCTCAGGTCATGATCTCATGACTTGTGAGTTCCAGCCTCACGTCCAGCTCTGCACTGACAGTGCGGAACCTGCTTGGGATTCTCTCTCCCTCTCTCTCTGCCCTTTCCGCATTCTCTCTCAAAATAAACAAACTTTAGGGGCGCCTGGGTGGCTTAGTCGGTTAAGCGTCCGACTTTCGCTTAGGTCATGATCTCGCGGTTCGTGGGTTCGAGCCCCGCGGCGGGCTCTGTGCTGACTGCTGGCTCAGAGCCTGGAGCCTGTTTCAATCTGTGACTCCCTCTCTCTCTGACCCTCCCCTGCTCATGCTGTCTCTCTCTCTCCTAGAAATAAATAAAACATTAAAAAAGTTTTTAAATAAATAAATAAATAAACAAACTTGAAAAAATTTTAAAAAGAAACAATTGCTCTTATCATTTTTATGTATATTTTTTAAAAAGATTTAAGATATTTTAATTCTTAGATATTGTGTATTGGTTTTCTTTTACCTACTAACACAGTTCCTGGGGTGGGGGGTGGTGAGGCAACAGGAAAAGCATGTCCCTTCTCCTCTATACCTTAGAGGAGGTGTTCATCACACCTGTATGTGCTGGGTGGAACTATCTTAGAAGCATGGAAATGGACTTGAAGAGAATTTAGATCCTACCTCAGCCTCTCTCACGAGCAAAGGAGGAGAGTGGCTCTCACAATTTCTTGGAATTTCACTTTTTAACATTTTAAGGCTTCTTTTACCAAGTTTAATTTAGAAAATGTAAAGGAGAAAAAAAAAAAGATCAGTGCCCATAATGCTGCTATCTGCTCCTTCCAAAGGACATGTGATGTTATTTACGCCCTAATGTAAGGGGCATGTTATAGGACATTGGGGGCAAAGCCAGCCCATCCTCATTGTTCTCAAAGCCACTGTGTGTGTCTCGATCCAATTACAGACAGAGTCCACAACTCCAGACTAAAAGCAAGAATGGGGCCCGATCAATCAGAATTAATTTTACCTAAATGGTATTTGAGATGCACCAATGTGGCTTTGTAATTAGAAGCTGAAGCTGCTTCCTCCCTGCAGAGAATGCTAATGCTGACATCCCAGTCCCCGCTGGCGCTTGACACCGTCACCAGCAATGGCCAACTTGTGCCCTGAAGTTCCCCCCTTGAAAACCAGCCTGTCAAATGTCAGGAGCACTGTGACAAGTCTGCACAGATCCATTTAGAACTGCTGCTCCTTCTCATTCGTATTCATCCCCATTGGTGTGAATTCACAAGTGATGGCGGCATGTTTCTGTCAGTTCCTAATGCCTCCTAGAAATATGGGCACTTTGAACAAGTGCCTGCCTGATTGCAAAGCAAACAGTCTGGGGTAAGGGTTTGTTTGTTTTTTTTTTTTTTTCCCTGAAGAGAGAACACTTTGTTAAAATAGGACATTTCCCAACAGTCTCCCTGCTCATCTGTCCCCGTTCACTGTGTCACTATGCCAGGATCATGGGGACAAACCACAGGAGACATATTGACTGTTTTCATAGTTCTCCCTCTTTCTGATACAATGGCCATCTCTTAGATGGAAAATAGTGGTTATTTCTTCAACACACAGAAGAGGAACCGTCAATAGCAGACCCCAGCAAGAGATTTAAGAGAAGAGGGAAAGGATTGGACTGCTCTTCTTTCCTCTTCTCTCTGTTGGAAGACTGGAGTGATCTTGGGAATTTGCTAGAATACCATAGGGAACACCTGGACAGAACAGCTACTTTTTCTGTGACTTGACACTCCGGTTGGAGGTGGCCTGGAGGGTAGGAGAGGGCCTAGGTCTCCAGGTTAGCACCTGCCTCTGCCATTCACCAGGTCACTACCTGAATGATCAGCTGCTGGATTTCTGGGCCTCCAGGTCCTTACATTTAAAAGACAGTCTGTACAGCAAAGGAAACAACCCACAAAACTAATAGGCAGCCAACGGAATGGGAAAAGATAGTTGCAAATGACATATCAGATAAAGGGTGAATATCCAGAATCTATAAGGAACTCACCAAACTCCACACCCAAAAAACAAACAACCCAGTGAAGAAATGGGCAGAAGGTATGAACAGACACTTCTCCAAAGAGGACATCCAGATGGCCAACAGACACATGAAACGATGCTCAGCATCCCTCATCATCAGGGAAATATAAATCAAAATCACACTGAGATACCACCTCATGCCAGTCAGAGTGGCTAAAAAGAGCAAATCAGAGAACTCTAGATGCTGGCGAGGATGTGGAGAAACGGGCACCCTCCTACACTGTTGGTGGGAATGTAAACTGGTGCAGCCCCTCTGGAAAACAGTGTGGAGGTTCCTCAGGGAACTAACACTAAAACTCCCCTATGACCCAGCAATAGCACTGCTAGGAATTTACCCAAGGGATACAGAAATCCTGATGCATAGGAGCACATGGACCCCAATGTTCATAGCAGCACTCTCCACAATAGCTAAAACCTGGAAAGAGCCTAAGTGTCCATCAACAGATGAATGGATCAAGACGATGTGGTTTATCTATACCATGGAATACTCCATGGCAATGAGAAACAATGAAATCTGGCCATGTGTAGCAACATGGATGGATTTTGAGGGTGTTAAGCTGAGTGAAGTAAGATTCTCTTTTATTCTAAATACTAAAATCATATTTCCCTCTTCTACACTCATATTAGTTTACAATAATAAATGCCAAGGACTAAACGAATGTACTTCCCTGAGTGGTGAGAATCAATAGTCATTCCACTACATTAAAATGCCCTATTTGGCCATTTTTCTTTGATATGCAAAGATCAATATTAATATCCCATAAATACATGAAATTTCGTACCCAGTGGCATTTATGGCCGGTGTGAAGAGCATGCTTCCGCAAAAAGCTAAAATGTTCATGCATAAACTCATCTTGACAGTTCTCTCTAACCTCTCCCCTAACCTTGAAATCTGCAGATGCCCCTCAATCCCAGTGTGCTCACTGATAGGGCCTTTAATACTGCAGATGAGCAGAGCAGAAGAATGTCTTTAGGGGCACCTGGGTGGTTCAGTCATTTAAGCATCTGACCTCAGCTCATATCATGATCTCACAGTTTGTGGATCTGAGCCCTGCATCAAGCTCTGTGCTGAAGGCTCAGAGCCTGGAGCCTGCTTCAGATTCCATGTCTCCCCTTCTCCCTCTGCTCCTCTCCTGCTTGCGTCTCTCTCTCTCTCTCTCTCTCTCTCTCTCTCAAAAATAAATAAACATTTCAGGCACCTGGGTGGCTTGGTCAGTTGAGCGTCTGACTTTCACTTAGGTCATGATCTCGTGGTTCGTGGGTTCGAGCCCCGTGTCGGGCTCTGTGCTGACTGCCGGCTCAGAGCCTGGAGCCTATTTCAGAGTCTGTATCTCCCTCTCTCTCTGACCCTCCCCTGCTCACACTGTCTCTCTTTCTCTTTCTCTCCTAGAAATAAATAAAAATGTTAAAAAATAAATAAATAAACATTTAAAAAATTTTTGAAGAATGCCATGAAATGCTCAAGACTGTGCCAGGTGAATAGTTTCTTGCCAGCTTAGTATTTGAAAGGCAAGTAGCCGAGGTATCATTCTTTAATTACAACAAAGTGTGACTAAAAAGTCAGTTGACTTCTGTGCTTTCAGAAGACAGAGAAAAGGGAGGGATGCTTTTGAATAATAAATGCAAGCTGTGTGTAAATGATATCATAAGCACGTTTTTAAGTGAAAGGACTCAAACCCGGCACCAGGACCTTCTTGATAAAAGAGCAATGACATTAGCTTATATTTTCAGTCCTTTGCATTTCATTGTCAACTCACTAGGACTCTTCCAACAACCACATGAGGTTTCAGATACATTAAATGATACCTGTGACCATAATGTGAGCAAGTCATGGTGCATGAGCCCTAAGTCCCGATGCTTTCCTGTAGGTCAGTGTCTGTGCTGGCCAGCCTCGGAAGAGTTGTTTCTTCATTTCTCCCTGCTAACTATGGCTTTGCCCAATTACAGCTCATTAACACCAAATAGTGTTGAAAATGGCAGAGGTGGCCAGTAGAAAGAGGAAAGATGCCATCAGCAGAGGGTGGGAGGGGCAGATATATTCAGAGTTATCAGAAATCAGGAGTCAGTAGGTAAGAAATGCAAAGACCATGGGCATGGCCATGTGATACAATGAGGGGCTGGGGAAGGCAGTCCACCCATAACCAGCCTAGTGACTGTAGGTGACAAAAGGGTTGAAACACTGTAGGTGGCTCTCATGTGTTATTGGGGGGATGCGAGGACTCTGATGACTGTTGCTATTGTACCAGCTCATCCCCAGTGCAGAAAAGACAGGACCACACGTGGTCTTACTGATCTCACTGTATATCTTGGGAGGCTGATAGCACACGCCCAGCTCAAGGAAGCACACTCTTCCAGAAGCTTAGCCAGAGGAGTGTGTCACTGAACACCATCAGGACCGAGTCACCTGGACCCTCTCTGGAAGGTAAATCAATGCTGAGGCGCAGTGGCCACGTTTCCTTTCCTAGAAGGGAGTTTTGCCGAGCCTTGGAAACAGCCAAATCTTCCATGAGGAAATAAGACCCATGGGAGAAATTGTCCAAACCTGGGGATGTCGACCCCATTGGGGGCTGGAGGCCAAGTCTGATGTTAGGCCACAAGCACCTTTGGAGGGGGGGGGGCTATGTTTGGAGACGATCACATCACAGAAACTGTGACCCTGGGAAGTTAAGTGAAAGAGAAAGAGAAACATGAGTGAACTTGGCACTGAGGGGGTTGCCTGGTCTGGTCTTGAAGATCCAGGAGGTCCACACTGTGGAAAGCACCTTCCTGGACCTCTTTCACTGGAGGACATTGTTCCCATTTTCATGACCCCAACAGCTCTGTGTGTTCTTTACCCGGTCCACCACTGACCACCTTCTCTTGTGACTGGGGTTGCCTGTAATGACCCCGAACCTCCACTTAGAACTTATTTAGCACATGCTCAGCAAATACTTCTGCTCTGTTGTTTTCTGCTTTCTTGAGAAGGGTGTTTTTCAGCCCTCTTCTTTGCCCCTGTTGGGCAGAATCATCCTAAATAGAATCTTCCAGCAGTCATTCACATCTATACTTTGCAGAATTGATCTTGAAATGGAGCCTCATCAATACATAAAAACATGGGCATATTGTGGCCTTCTTCCTCTTTTTGTTACTCTCCTCACTGAGGATGTGAGCTAACATTATTGACCAGGCCACTGATTGGGACACAGGTATGGAGCATAACCCTGTGGACACAGCAATAGATCTTAATTATCCAGAAAATCTCTTAAAAAACATCATTATTAATCAGATATTTTTCTATTCCATCTTAGGACAAAGAAGGAAATGACAAAACAAGATGATACAGCACACTTTGGTTAAACATGGGGTTTCTGCCATCATTATTTTTAGCTGTGGTCTAAAGTGTGTGGTAAACACACACGAAGTGATCTACTGAAGTAGGTGATGCAAATATTTATATTTATTTCTTTGCACTGGAAAAAACCATACTTAATATTTCATATATATGGACTGAAAATGAGGCAGATATTTTTAATCTCACTGGACACCCATAGGCTCCTCTGTATTGCCCAGCCTCCCTTACAGGTACCTTGGACTCATGTGACTAGCCATGTGACTGGCCAATGGGACTGGTCAACAGAGGCCCGATCACAGCCTTCTCTCAACAACCACAGTGTCCCTTGAAGCAAAGCAGTAGCACGGAGAAGATCTGCCTGACCCACAGTAGTTTCTGGAAAGTGAGAAGCAAACTTTCATTATGTGAAGCCTCTGAGACCTGGGGGCTACTTGCTACTACAGCATAGTGTATCTCCCTGACTAGTGCATCCCGCCTTCCGAGTGAAAGCCAGATCCTCACGCATCCCATACAGTGTGCAAGATGTCCTGAGGGAGAAAGTGTGTTGTCCTGAAGCACTGAAGGCCACTTTCATTTCTTTAATCTCATATATTACACCATATTGCATTTATATGTAGTCACCTAGATGAAGTCTGAGACTATATTATTTCCTTTCAACTAAACTCTCCCTGGGGCACCTGGGTGGCCCAATCGGCTGAGTGTCTGACTCTTGGTTTTGGCTCAGGTCATGATCTCAGAGTTCATGACTTGGACCCCCACATCCAACTCTGCACTAACAGTACAGACCCTGCTTGGGATTCTCTCTCTCTCCCTCCTTCTCTGTTCCTCCCCTGTTTGTGTACTCTGTCTCTCTCTCAAATAAATTTTTTTCAACTTTAAAAAATGCCATAAAAATAATAATTGTCTTCCAAACCAATCTTTAAAAAAATACAAAAAATAATCACAAGCAAGCCACGACACAATGACAGCTAACATGTCTATTCCTGGTGTTAGGTCTTTGTCACCATGTTACAAGATAAAAAACAGTGACAGCCTAATCCAAATGGAGATGAAAGCCATTGAAAAAATTCAGTATTATTGAGAGAACTATTTGAATGTATTCTTTCATTTTATAAATATTTATTGAGCACCCTCTCCAAGCCAGATGCAATCTGGGTACTGGGGACAATAAACAGGGACAAAGCCATCCTACCCCCACGTGGAGACAGCAGACATGTATATAAAATGTCAGGCGAGAGAGGGGCCGTAGGGAGAAGAAGTCAGGGGCCGTAGGAGCGGCTGGGGAATGCCCGTGTAGGTATGTAGGGCGCAGGGAGGCCTCTCTGACCAAGAGACATTTGAGCTGACCCTAAAGGAAGTGTGGAAATCATCTTACCAAGGAAAAGGGCAACTACAGAGGCCCAGGGTAGAAGCTTGCTTCTCTCAATCTGGGAGACCCAGCAGTGGTCGGGAAGGTGAGAGTGAGAAGGAAAGAAGGGGGTGGGGTGGTGAGGTCTGAGTGTCTGGGCTGATAAGGTTGAAGGTCACGTGGGTCTCTATGAAGGCGTGCTTTTAAAAATATTTTTTAAACGTTTATTTATTTTTGAGAGAGAGGGAGACAGAGACAGAGTGCCAGCGGGGGAGGGGCAGAGAGAGGGAGACACAGAATCCAAAGCAGGCTCCAGGCTCTGAGCTGTCAGCACAGAGCCCGATGCAGGGCTGGAACCCATAATCTGCGAGATTATGACTTGGTGAGCTGAAGTCTGAGACTTAACCGACTGAGCCACCCAGACCCCTATAGATGTGTGCAAGATGAGAGGCACCAGGCCGTCTGCACAGAGATGTGGCAGGGTGTTCTTAAATGATCCTCTGGCTGAAAACTGACAACGGGGACGGGGGACGGAAGCAGGGAGACCAAACAGGAGCCACTGCATTTGCAACGTAGATATAAGTCCATTTTCCTTTAATAGTGACACTCATTTGTGTTAAGCACCTGACTCTTGATTTTGGCTCAGGTCATGATCTCACAGGTCTCAGGTTCAAACCCCATGTCTGGCCCTGTGCTAACAATGCAGAGTCTGCTTGGGATTCTCTCTCCCCTTCACTCTCTGCCCCTACCCTGCTCTTGCTTGCATGCTCTCTGTCTCTAAATAAATAAATAAATAAGCCTCAAAAAAAATTTTTAAACAGTGACACTCATCTAAGTGTACAATTGAGCCTTGAGCTGGTGATTATGAGTGCCGTCACCATTAGCAAAAATACTTAAAAACTAAAATTCTAGGACTGTTGAAACCCAAAACTTAAAAGGCAGCTACCCAAGTTTTCCTTTGTTGTGTTTTTTTTTAATTTTTATTTATTTCTAAGAAAGAGAGAGAGGCAGCGTGAGCAGGGGAAGGTCAGAGAGAGAGGGAGACACAGACTCTGAAACAGGCTCCAGGCTCTGAGCTGGCAGTCAGCACAGAGCCCGACGCGGGGCTCGAACCCCCAAACCGGAAGATCATGACCTAAGCGAAAGTCGGACGCTTAACCGACTAAGCCACCCTGGCGCCCCACCTTTGTTGTGTTTAAAGTTACTGGATACCCAGAGCACCTGGGTGGCTCAGTCAGTTAAGTGTCTGACTTCAGCTCAGGTCATGATCTCGCACTCTGTGAGTTCAAGCCCCATGTCAGGCTCTGTGCTGACGGCTCAGAGTCTGGAGCCTGCTTCTGATTCTGTGTCTCCCTCTCTCTGCCCCTCCAGCATCTCATGCTCTGTCTTTCTCTCAAAAATAAGTAAACATTAAAAAATTTAAAAAACTAAAGTAGCAGAATACCCCAGACCTCAAAATCCCACTAAGATTAATGATAATTGTTTAGAAGTTTCTTTGAAGCCTCTCATTCAGGGGAAAAGCCCTCATGAGAAAAATGCTCATTCATCTCTGGCAGAAAAATGGCTACAGAGATACATATATATCAACAAACTAAAACACTTTCCTTTGCCAGCATATCTGGAAGGGACTGAGGAAACATCACTAAAATGTAAAGATAAAAGCATTAGAATAAGTTATGTGGTGGAGAATATTAGGTATGTAGTTGGACAAAAGCACGGGGAATTCTAATGTCTCAATTATGCACCTGCTAGATTCTATTCCAGTAAGGAGATGTATGATCGATGACATTTTTTTTAATGAGTCACCAACTGAAAGACTTATTGGAGAAGACATCTCCATAAGAGCAATTTTTGAGATAAAAACATCTTATGGAGAAACCGCGTCATGGAGCCCCTTGATGGAGTGGAATTGTAGTCATGGTTTGTAAGTGAAGCTCACAGAGGTAGCCCCCACGACCGCGTGAAATCCATGCCCTGCAGTCTTTAAAAGCAAGGACTGGCTTGGGGCACCTGGGTGGCTTAGTCGGTTAAGCGTCCGACTTTCGCTTGGGTCATGATCTCGCAGTTCGTGGGTTCGAGCCCCGCGTCGGGCTCTGTGCTGACTGCCAAGAGCCTGGAGCCTGTTTCAGTCTGTGACTCCCTCTCTCTCTGACCCTCCCCTGCTCACGCTGTCTCTCTCTCTCTCTCCTAGAAATAAATAAAAATATGAAAAAAAAAAAAGCAAGGACTGGCTGCATTTATAAAGGCAGGACATCTGCACTTGTCACCTGGTGCCACATAGCAAGTTAGCACAAAGTTATCTTAAAAAAATTTTTTAATCAAAATTCAAGCTCGTTAACATACAGTGTAGCATTGCCTTCAGGAACAGAATTTAGTGGTTCATCACTTACGTAAGGACACCCAGTGTTCATCCCAACAAGTGCCCTCCTTAATGCCCATCACCCATTTACCCTGTCCCCCCTCCCATCTACCTCCATCAATCCTCAGGTTGTTCTCTGTCTTTAAGAGTCTCTTATGGTTTGCCTCTGTCTCTGTTTTTATTTTATTTTATTTTGCCTTCCCTTCCCCTATGCTCATCTGTTTGTTTCCTAAATTCCACATAGGAGTGAAATCATGGGATATTTGCCTTTCTCTGATTGACTTATTTTGCTTAGCATAATACACTCAAGCTCCATCCACATCGTTGCAAATGGCATGATTTCATTCTTTTTCATTGCTGAGCAATATTCCATTGTATCTATATACCACATCTTCTGTATCCATTCATCCATCAGCAGACCTTGGCTGAAAACACATGCATAATCTCATAGCGTCTGGAGTCAAGAGTCCAGGCACAGCTTAGCCAGGTGGGGGGGCATCCGTGCCTCTTTCAACGTTGCAATCAAGAGGAAGGTGGGGGGTCAGCTTTCCTCTGAGGCCCAGCCAGGGAAAGGTCTATGGTTGGGAGTGTTCAGCTCTTCACAGGCTGCGAGACTGAGGACCTCAGCTCCTTGCTGGCTGCCAGCCAAAGGCACACACTGGCCACCCACACACCAGCTCAACCCAAGACCAGCAAGGGAGAGCCAGTGTAGACAGTCCCAGCCCGACAGAAGCTACAGTCTTATGTGATAGAATCACGCACTGGCCATCCCATCACTGGAATGCCATCCCATGCCATTTTCTGCTGGTAAGATGCGGGTTTTGGGTCCTGCCCACATGCCATGGGGAGGGGACTCACGGGGGAGTGTGCCCAGGAGGCCAGAGCCACAGGGCCCAGCCTCAGCCTATAAAATATAGCAGAAGCTGTAGAACACCTTGTAATGAGTCTGGAGGACCAGGAAAATGGTTCTTCCTGATAGATTTTCAATGGCTATTTTTATGACAAAACACGTAAAGGGTTGTCAAAATTAAAAACCAATCAAATATGTTTTCTTTACAAAGTGACAAGTGTTCCAGGAAAACTACTGACAATGATGCAATACTTAGCACATTCTTTGAAAAGAAAAGCTAGCATTCCCTCTGAAAATGAACGTGATGCTTTAATGGCAATTCAGAAAAATACCAGGGAGGGTCGTGGGGAGAACAGGAAGGCAGCTGGCCCACAGGAAGGCATTGGGGGAGGGGCAGGTAGCACCTCCCTGATTTACCTGGAGGTGGACTTTTGGCTTCTAGAAACATGGTCCTGTTCAAAATATTTTCAGAAATTAAAATAAATCAATGAAAAGGGGAAAATGAAAGATAAGATTAAAAGTAAACTGAAAAGAGAGGAAAGAAAAAGCTCTCCACTCAACCTCTTACCAAGGGCAAACCGTGAAAAGAGCTTTTGTTGTTCTGATTCTGCATTTTTAAAAATAGTTTATTGTCAAGTTGGTTTCCATATAACACCCAGTGCTCATGGCCACAAGCGCCCTCCCCCATGCCCATCACCCCCCTCCACTCCCATACCCATCAGTCCTCAGTTTGTTCTCAGCATTCAAGAGTCTCTCATGGTTTGCCTCCCTCCCTCTCCCCAACTATTTTTCCCCTTCTTCTCCCCCACAGTCCTTTCCTTTCCTATGTTCTGGGAGGCACAGGAGTAGAAAATGTCTTTCCAAATCTACTTTTGTGGTAGAGATACAAAAACAAAGAGAAAGAAAGAAAGAAAGAAAGAGAGAGAGAGAGAGAGAGAGAGAGAAAGAAAGAAAGAAAGAAAGAAAGAAAGAAAGAAAGAAAGAAAGAAAGAAAGAAAGAGAAAGGAAGGAAGGAAGGAAGGAAGGAAGGAAGGAAGGAAGAAGGAAGGAAGGAGAGAGGGAGAGAGGAGGGAGGGAAGAGGAAAGAAAGAATACTTACAAAGAAATCATTTTCAAAACGATGTATGCAAATGTTGCTTTTTAAAAAGATGCAAATGCATAATTTATACAAACTCTAATATCCGCAGAGAAAATAGAATTGGAAGGATTTTTAAAAAATATTTTACATGAAGTTCGGTGAGTTTTAAATCTATTTGTTAAATTTCAGTATATATGCTTATTTAATTTGGCTATTAGGTATGATTGTGGAGTGCTCTCTCTCTCAAGACAGAGACTCAGCGATGTGAGCTGTGGGAGGGGAAGAAGAAAGAGGAAAGGATGGAGGGAGGAAGGGAGGGAGAGAGAAACACACACACACACAGTTACCCCAATAAATACCAGTCGAAGGTTAAATGTGATCTGTACATCCATACTTAGCTCTCTAGGTTGGTGCATCAGGGGTGGAGGAAGACTCTGTGAGGCCATCCTGAAACCCCCCAGAGGTGAGCCAATGTCAGCCCTATGCGGAGGTCACCTCAGATACCAAGTAAGCTGCCCCCACCCCCACCCTGTTAAGCCCCAGGGAAACGCAAGGGTCTTGAAACAGGAAATAAATTTGCTCTTGGGGTTTAAATGAACCTAATTTCGACTCCATTTAAGTTTCTGAGTATTTACCATGGTAAATTAGTTCTAGTTCATGCTCTGTTATGATTTGTCCCCTTAATAATGAAAAAGTGAATTGGCTAAGGACCTATTTGCAACGGGATTAATTGGGAGGAATTAATTAATTAATTCACCAGCATGAACCTCCAAATGCATTTTCTCACACTCAGAAAACAATCAGAACTGTTTAATTAAGCACTGAGCAAGGTTCTGTCTTCAGTGCTCAGTAAGTGTGCCAGTCCCGGCCGGCTTGCCTTCCAGACCATTCTCTGGGTGCCTCGGTTTCATGATGATCCATAATGCACAGTAAACACTGCTCAGTAACTTGTCTGCTGTTTCTTAAAAGTATGTTTATGCTTTTAGCATTTGTGTGCCTTTGACTTAATGAGTTTTATAAATTACATACGAATCATACTAGAAAAAGGAACCAAAAAACCCCCCCAAAACCACGTTCTTCCCAAATATTTCATTCAGTTATCACATTGTATCTGTTCTTTTCATTATTTTTTGAGAGATTGTAAGCGGGGGAGGGGCAGGGAGAGGGGGACAGATGTCCAAAGCAGGCCCTGTGCTGACAGCAGAGAGCCCGATGTGGGGCTTGAACTCACTAACCGCGAGATCATGACCTGAGCCGAAGTCGGAAGCTCAACCGACTGAGCCCCGCAGAGACCCCATCCTAGCGGTCTTTAAGCTGTCTCATGGATGTCTCATGTCTCATACCACACTAACATGTTACCAAGTAACTTTGGATGGCCTGTCTACCTCCCGTCCTTGGAGATTCACTAAGTAAATTAACACATCAGATGTGTTTCAAAGTCTTGAGGTCAGGAAACCTACTCACTTCTGCTGAGCCTAGTAGTTCCTAAGCCTAGTTGGCCATGGGACATCAGGACACTGTCTTAGCTAAGGAGATTGGGAAATGAGCCAAGGAAACAATAGAAAGGGCAGGGCAACAGGGAAGGTTAAGGCAGCCAACAAGGTGTCCTGGAGCAAGTCACCAGCAGGGGTCCCGGGGCGATGAAGCCCAAGCTGGAGCTCGTTCTCTGACTGTCTGGCCTGCAGCAGCTGTAGGTGGGAAGCTCAGGGGCAAGTAGAAGCCGTTGGGTGAAGATGCAGAAGTCGGCAGTTGGAGATCAGGCTGCTTGAGTGGTAGGTCCCAGGGAGCTACTGGCAGGGCACCGGCATCTAGGGAGCGTGCAGGTTGCTGCGAGTTGTGGGAGACACCAGTCTCTCTGGTGAGTGTTGTGCAGGTAGATCATGGTGGCGGTTTGCATAGACAGGTTCTTGATTCCGGCTCAGGTCATGATCTCACGGTCCTGAGACTGAGCCCTGCATCGGGCTCCACGCTGATGGTGGAGAGCCTGCTTGGGGTTCTCTCTCTCCCTTTCTCTGTCCCTCCCCCCACTCACACGCTTGTTCTCTCAAAATAAATAAACTTTTAAAAAATGCAAAGTAAAATATGTATTTTATCATTACTGTGCAATAGAATTTCCTGCGATGATGGGAAAATTCCATATCGGCATTGTTCAGTGTGGTAGACACTGGCCACATGGTGGCTACCAACTAGTTGAGAGGTGGCTAGTGAGACTATAGAACTGACTTTTTTATTGTATTTAATTTTAATTAACTTCAATTTAATTTTTAAAAATGTTTTTTTTTAATTCTTTTTAATGCTTTATTTCTAGGAGAGAGAGAGAGACAGCATGAGCAGGGGAGGGTCAGAGAGAGAGGGAGTCACAGACTCTGAAACAGGTTCCAGGCTCTGAGCTGACAGTCAGCACAGAGCCCGACGCGGGGCTCGAACCCACGAACTGCGAGATCATGACCTAAGCCAAAGTCGGACGCTTAACCAACTAAGCCACCCAGGTGCCCCTAATTTTTAAAAATGTTTTAATGTTTGTTTTTGAGAGAGAGACAGAGCATGAACAGGGGAGGGGCTGAGAGAGAGGAAGACCCAGAACTTGAAGCAGGCTCCAGGCTCCATACTGTCAGCACCGAACCTGATGCAGGGCTCAAACTCATGAACTGTGACATCATGACCTGAGCTGAAGTCAGATGCTCAACCGACTGAGGCACCCAGGTGCCCTGCAATTTAATTTTAAAGGTTAGTTTTAAAGCCACATTTGATTATTGGCTGCTATTGGACAGTGCAGCTTTTACATAAACCCAAAAAACATGGAGAGCCAATAGCTCTCTGCCCAAAACCTCAGAGGGTATCTTTCATCACAGTAGGGAAAATAAACAGTGATCAGGGTTTCGGCCTCTGCCTCGCACATTCAGAATCTGATTTGCCCAAACCTCAATGACAAAGCTGTCTCCTGGGCATGAACTCACATTATTCAGTCTCAGAAAACTGAAGTATAAAACCACAGGGAAATTTTAATTCAAATAGAAATAACTGCCATGCCGAGCTTCTTGAGTCCACATAACCAACAGTCTCTCCCTACACCAAGTTGACCAGGAATTCGGTAACCAAAGAAGAACTTACATAAATTTACATTTTGAAACTATGTCACACAAATCAAGTTTAAGAAGTGGGCAAAGGGCTTGAATGGACATTTCTCCAAAGAAGATACACAAATGGCCAATGAGTACATGAAAAAAATGCTCAGTATCAGGAATCAATTAGCGAAATACAAGCCAGATCACAATCAGACACCAACTCACATGCATTAGGATGGCGAGTCATCTCCCCCCAAAGAAAGGAAAAGAAAGGAAGAAATGGAAAGAACAAGTGCTGGTGAGGATGTGTACAAATAAGCATGCTTCTGCATTGCTGGCGGGAATGCAAAATGGTGCAGCCACTAAGGATGACATTTTGGCAGTTTCTCAAAAGCTAAATGTAGAAACTACCATATAATCCAGCAACTCTACTTCTAAGTATTTACCCAAACAAATCAAAAGCAGGGACTCAAATACATGTATGCCCATGTTCATAGCAGCATTATTCACAAGGTAGAAACAACCCGAATGCCCACCGACCGATCAATGAATAAGCAGAGCACAGATACAGTAGAATGTAATTCACCCTTAAAAAGGAGTAAACCTCTGATACATGCTACAACATATGTGAACCTTGAAAACATTATGCTCAATGAATGAAGACAGATAAAGGGACAAATATTGCACTTTCCACTTACATTAGGTACCTAGAATAGGTAAATTCAGAGAAACAAAAAGACTAGCCCTTGTCAGAGGCTAAGAAGAGAGGAAATGGGGAGTTCATGTGTAATGGGGACAGAGTTTCTATTTGAGCTCATGAGAAAGTTCTGGAAATGGGTAGGAATGATAGTAACCCAGCATTGTGAACATGCCTAATCCACTGAATTGTACATTTAAAAATGGTTAACACTGTAAATATTATGTTATGTGTATTTTACCATGATAAAAATTGTTTCAAAAAGAAAAAAGCTATATCACAGAAAACACTAAAATTCAAAATGTATCTGGCCAAACCATTTTTCTATAGTTAGAATATGAAAAGCCACTTCATAATCAGAAGGTTGCTAAGTTGACCATGGCATTGGACCAGAGAGGGGAGGGTGAGTGCGTAAGAGAAATGCTTCATAGAAATGGTCTTCCCAATGGGTCCATCAGCTCTTGACTCCTTTACCCACCTCTCAAAATCTAGGGGTAAGGCAGTGGGACAATTGGAAAACCTGGACCCGACTGGCTCCTCCCCCAGGCCACAGAGCTTAGATAGGAAGTGCCCATATTCCTCTACTGACTTGATTTTTCATTACTTACAGGGGGCGACTGAACCCTCTTCATCCGTCTGACACCTTTCTGCAAACACGCTCATACTTGTGACCAAGAACAAGATTAACAATCCCAATGCCTGAAAACTGTTCTGTTTCTTTAAAATGACATTCCTTTTGTCTGCTTTGATTCGTTTAGTGCTACTTCATCAATTAATCGTAAGTTCTGGACTGGGGGAGAAGATGTGTCTCTACAGACTCCCTTAACAGCAGGGATGGGCGAGAACCTGTTGACCTCACAGCTTTGTGCTTCGGAATTAGAGCCAACTGCCTCTTCCGCCTGTACCAGGGAAGGAGGACATCAGTGAAAATCATTTAAAGAGCTTTACATGCCATGTGATGGATAAAGTGCTGTGCAAAAGATTAGGACAGAATTATTGCCATTAATAAATAAAGATAAAACAACGGGGACAGGCCTAATTTGCTTGGTTCCACTCGATATATCTTTCAAATCACCCACACCTTGTCCTCCAAGCGATTTATGATGCTAATGGTTAAGCATTATTCCTGCTACGGGAAACAGAATACTGCACAGCGCCTGGGGAAGAGAAGGCTCACACAGGGGAATGCTCTTGGTCTTGAAGAAATATATGTTTCCCCCAGGAGTTCGCCTAAAAGTGCACAAATTAAATCTAGAGTCATCTCCAGGGCAATGATTGCTTTCAGCCAACAGGCAAAATGTAGTGTAACTCAGAGCAGAAGGATTCATACCATCACAGCTGAAAAAATCTTCCTAGAAATACATTGCCATATGTATTGTAATTTTTATTTGAAAAGACACTTTGCAGCCAGCAATACCAAAGCCTAATCTGTGGTGTGAACTTTTAGATGGGTGTTTACATTTCTTTTGTACAATGTTTCATATGCTCTGTGAGTGGGGTGGAGACTTAATGAGTCTACCTCCTCAACTAATGCTCAATTTTATTTTATTATTTTATTTTATTTTTGACTCACAAGATATGTGTTTATCAACGTGCACTGATTTTTGCCATGTACATATAGATTTTAACACTAAACTGTTAGCCAAGTCGTATCACGTGTGTTCTTCTTTTTACTATTTAAAGTTAATTTCTGATTGACCCAATTCTCTGTAATTGTGTTTAGAGTTGCATCAAAAACTAGAAGCGGAGACACCTATTTTCCAGCAAATTTTACTGCATGTGCGTTTAGAAATACTCATCTATTTATAAAGTTTTCAATCTGATTGCTTATTACTTGTTTCAAAATTTAATATCTCAAATCACATCACCCACTTAAATTACTGTTTTGCATTTTAGCTGAGTCTTTTCTCAACATTCTAAATCATTGAACAAATTATTCAAGAGTCATTCGTAGTATTTTTAAGTCAGTTCCTCATTTTAAAGCAGCCTTAGGTTTATGTAACCAAATGCTGAGCAGAGAGTACAGAGAGTTCCCATAAAACCCTCCCTTTACAGTGGCCCCTAGTATTAATTAATGCTGTGTTCTTGTGGTACATTTGTTAAAGTTGATTAAAGTTTCTAGTTGACATTATGGCTCGCACTTGGTCCTTGGCAGTTCTAGTTGTCGACTAATGCACCTTCACGCTGTCATGCCAAATAGTTTCACTAAAGCCGTGAAAATCTGTGCACAGCCTGTCCCTCCATCCCTGCCCGTCACCTCGAGCTAGCCACTGATGTTTTTACAGTTTTTATAGTTTGGCCTTATCCAGAAGGCCATACAGTTGGACGCATTCAAGACGTAACATTTCCAAGCTGACTTTTTCACTTAGCAATATGCATTCACATTTTCTCCACGTCTGTGGCTTCACAGCGCATTTCTGAACAATATGCAATTAAATGGATGAAACACAGACCCAGACACATCTTGAGGGACATTTTGGTTGCCACCAGTTTAGGAAATTGTGACTAGAAGTGCCATCAACATTCAGGGTGCTGGTTTTGGTGTGAACATAAGCTTTCAACGCATTTAGGTAAATACCTAGCAGTGGGATTACTTGATCATATGGTAGATCTAGATTTAACTTTGTAAGAACTGCCAAACCAATTTCCAAAGTGGCTGGACCATTTCACACAATCACCCGTGGTGACTGAGAGTTCCTGTCATTCTGCATTCTTGCCAGATATGTTATTGTTAGTTTGGGTTTTAGTTAGCCATTTGAGCAGTCAGGTGGTGGTCAATGAGCACTTTATATTAATAGAAAGACCTAACCGTGGTATCTGTACTTAAAAAAGATTTTTTTCAGGGGGCGCCTGGGTGGCTCAGTCAGTTGAGTGTCTGATTTCAGCTCAGGTCATGATCTCATGGTTCATGGATTCAAGCCCCACGTTGGGCTCTGTGCTAACAGCTAGCTCAGAGCCTGGAGCCTGTTTCAGATTCTGTATCTCCCTCTCTCTCTGCCCCTCCCCTGCTCATGCTGTCTCTCTCTCAGAAATAAATAAAACATTTTTTAAAAAAAGATTTTTTTCGGGAAGGCTGGGTGGCTTAGCCCAAGTCCAACTTCAGCTCAAGTTCATGAGTTCGAGCCTCACATCGGGCTCTCTGCTGTCAGTGCAGAGCCTGCTTTGGATTCTCTGTTCCTCCTCTCTCTCTGACCCTCTCCCGCTCATGTGCTCTCTCTCGCTCTCTCTCAAAAATAAATAAATGTTTAAAAATAAATAAAAAGAACTAAAATAAATAAATGTTTTTCTTTGAGTAGAGTTGACACAATGTTGTCTTTGTGGAAGGTGTACAACACACTGACTCAACTTCTTTGTACATTATGCTCTGCTCACAAGTGAGGCCACCATCTCTCACCTTACTCTTTAACATATAATGGAAAGGGTGTTTTATTTCAAATTCAAGTCATTAGTGATGATTGGAAGTAATAGGTTATACATAAACATCACAGGAGACAGAGGTTTGGGTGTTTTTCCATTTCACACTATTTCAGATTTTGTAGCCACAGTTCATTAACAGTTTCATGGATGAGAAAGCCAATGGCATGAACCTGCAAATAACTGTCGATGTTGTTGACACAAAGCTCTTAAAGAACTTAAATCCTATCTGGATACAGCTGGGGAACTATCTGCCATGACCTCTGCCGAGAGTATCGACGACATTTGACGGTATCGTGGTTGATGACCAGGGACCCATGCACGTCTGGACCCTACACTGCTCCACTCCCTTCTTCCAATGGGCTTCCCAAAGAAACTAGTCACTCAAATGGCTACTGAAAGTCAAAGAGAATTATGTGATTAACCGCTACTCAAGCTCTTCCTGATGAGCTGGTGTAAAGATTGTGCTGGAAGTTTCGGGATCACACATCTGTAAGTTCGTGCATCTGCTCACACATGGCTGGGCCCAGGATGACAAATGATCACCCGGTTCCAGTCCATCTCTGCCTGTTGTTTGTCTTTCTTCTAGGTCAGCTTCATTCTCCATGAGGCTCTCTCCCAGGAGAGCCCACATATCCAGCTGTGCACCCTACCTGCTTAGCAGCCACAGAAGAAATGAATGTCCTGAGATTAACTCTTATCTAGCCTGACTTGAATCACATGCTTACTCTCAAACCTATCTTTGGACAGGAGTGTGGAACATGCTGACAGGCATGTCTTACTCACATCTCCACACCAGGAAGAAGGTCAAGCCACACTTAAAATAGAAAAGGACAGTTTCCCAAAAAAGTAATGGTGTTGTATCAGCAATAGAATCAGAAAAGAGGAACAGGAAAAAACAGCAGGTATCCACTATATTCCCAGATATTCACTGGAATTATAGCCACATGCCCTGTCCATTCCAACATAGTTCTTCCTCCAGCCAAGACCGATAACTGTGGGAAGGAATAGCATGTGGGCTATCCCCTTCTGGAAAGTTTTCCATTCTCTCACAAAGCCACCCACATCTATACCTTGATCACACTCTTGCAACCTGGTCTTCCTTATAGTGTTTGGGTCCATTGATCTCCTGATTCTATTTTCAACATTCTCTTCTGCCCCAAACACCTGGTGAATAGCTATCTACCAAAGTTCTGGACATCAAGCAAGTATTTGACTTATTATACTCAGAAATGTGACTCACGGAAGGAGCACAACACTAATTAGGGTGAAAATGGAAAAAGAAATAAAATTAGACATGAGAAAATAAGGGAGTGAAACCATGTAAGGTAATAGGAGAAAGAAACAGTTATGATGAGAAGACTGAATTCATAGGATTGATAGGGTGGGGGGTGACCTACCCAGGAAGTGATCACAAGAGGCAAGAAACTTATGTGGAGATGAGCATGAACATATGAGTCATTAACAAATAGGAGCAACGAGCTTTGTTGCTCAGCCAGGAAAATCTCCAGGACTTTGCTATAAGAGGTGAGGTCACTGCAGGCATTCAGCGAATGTCATTTAGTGTGGCCTCCACCTTGTAGAAAGAGGAAGCAGTCTTCTCTTCCATATGATTGGTGTCTGCACAATGTGATTCCAAAATGAATAAAGGGTAAAAAAGCTTGAGCAGACCCTTTCACTGGACCAGACCCATTCAGGGCTTAGAACTATGAATCTTCAGGTCATCTTCATTATCATTACCACCTCTCTTACATTTACACAGCATGCATGAAGTGGTGAGTCCAGTACAAAGTGCAGAGAAGACCTAAATCTTCAGTTCTATTGGCTTATCCATTAAAAAGGCTGCCACATTGCATATCATATGAAGATTTCCCTATAGTATCCATTAACAGGAGTTGCTGTGACTGGAGGGTACCCCCGACCTACAGATAGTGCGTTAGCGAGTGACAAATGCCAATCAACCAACAGCAGGGTAAGAAAGATGCAGAGGACTTTCATACATTGGATGGACTCAAGATCCCACTACACGTAACAGACTTCCCCTACAAAAGTTGCTAACGCTTATGAGGAGGGCTTTGGGTAAAACCAAAATTTCTTTCCAAGAAGCGACAGTTTAGTCCCAGGCCCAGAGCAGAAGTGTGGTCTATGGAGGTGGGAAGCCAAATGCTCCTCAGGAGACAGGCGTGGCTTCTGTCCAGTGGCATGTTAATACCTTAAAAGTGATCTGTGTGGGGGCGCGTGGGTGGCTTAGTCGGTTAAGCGTCCGACCTTCACTTAGGTCATGATCTCGCGGTTCGTGGGTTCGAGCCCTACATCGGGCTTTATGCTGACTGCCAGCTCAGAGCCTGGAGCCTGTTTCAGTGTCTGTGTCTCCCTCTCTCTCTGACCCTCCCCTGCTCATGCTGTCTCTCTCTCTCTCTCCTAGAAATAAATGAAAAATATTTTTAAAAAATTGACCTGTGTGGAGATACATGTATTCCTCTATAGCTGAACTCAACATGCTCGTGAACCCTCATCTCTCTAGTGGTGGAAACAAAATCTTGTGATCTTGAGTCTTCCAGGTAGTTCTGCCAGTTCTTGTTTAAAACTCCTGGGCAAATCTTCAAACAATTCAAAGTTTCTATACTTGATCAAGAGCTGCGCACCATCAGACCTGTTCTGATATAGTTTACTCTCTTCCAAGAGATCTACTACACCACCAGGCAGTCCTTGCACAACTGCACACCCCCCCACCAGGGAGGGAGCACTGAGTGGCTGGCACCAGGGTGGGGCTGGGCAGGCTGCTCTTCAGAAACTCATGCACTGGGAAAGGGGAGCAGAAGGAGTAGAAGGAGGTGGTAGTCTAGATTGGGAATGGAATCCCAACTGCTTCTTCTAATTTATTACAAAAAATTAAGTGCAGAGATTGGCATCTTATAAACTAGAGCTTATTAAAGATAAAAGTAAGCCAAATTTTCTTAAGAAATGAATGCATACCTTCTAGAAGAATGACAGGATGGGAATCAGCTCAGTTTAGGTGGCAATCTGGAAATTTTTAGAGCAAACGTATTAATTCCGAAACTCTTGCTGGAAATGAGAAGAATGCCGATGGGCAAAGTTCAGACAAGTTTTCATCTCAGAAGCTCTCTGGCCGGGTTTCCTCTTTCAGTGTCTGAGAGAGGCACCATCAGAGGGCTGGGCTTTGTTCTCCTGGCTCTGATGGGGAGTCATGGAAGACCACACCGCAGAAAGGACCACAGACTCAAAGCCATGAAACCACTGCTGTGGTCAGGACACAGTTGACAGTTTGGAGTAAAGGGCAGAGTAAAAGTAATGAAGGTGCTGAAGCTCAACAGAAAGCAAGTTTAAATCAAAACAAAATAGAACTTTACGCTAAACATAACAGGAAGCCAACTAAAGGGATTCCTTTGGGGAAACAAAGGATCAGATGTGGGTATCGTAACACTCATGCGAAGGAGGGCATAAGAATAGAAGGGGAGAGGGGCACCTGGGTGGCTTAGTTGGTTAAGCATCTGACTTTAGCTTAGGTCATGATCTCGCGGTTCGTGGGTTCGAGCCCCGCGTCGGGCTCTGTGCTGACTGCCAGCTCAGAGCCTGGAGCCTGTTTCAGTCTGTGACTCCCTCTCTCTCTGATGCTCCCCTGCTCACGCTGTCTCTCTCTCTCTCCTAGAAATAAAAAAATTAAAAAAAAAAGAATAGAAAGGGAGACTCTTTACAAAGCATTTTTAGTGAGAATAAAGAGGCTTAAATTTCTAGTTGGATATGGGGGTCTGATGGTATGACAGAAGAGTCAAGGATAGTCCCCTTTTCCTGGTATATATAGCACATGGGATGGTGCCACGCACTGAAATGGGGCACAGAAAACAGTGTCGGTTGAGGGGGTGGAGAGGAAACAGGGAATCTAATTGGATTGGTTGGGATCGTGGGTATGGGGATGGAAATGGAGGGCCCAAGCTAGCGGTCCAAGCTCCCTTTCCCCATGATGCGTACACGGGAGGTGGTGAGGCGGGTTTGGGATCGTTTTGTAAGCAACCATTTCAATCCCTTATTACCTTCCTGTTCTTTCCCCAAAAGAGCTGGAGTGGAAATACTCCAGTATTCATAGGACCATAGAGTACTAGGGGGCAGTGTCACTGTACCTCAAAGCCAGGTCTCTTCCTTCTCTTCCTTATCACTGCAGGGGCTTTCTGTTCATCTGTCACCCCTGCTCCTGCCTCCCTTGCAGCTAGCCTCCTGGGGATGCCTGTAACTGGATGCATTCACGGCGGTACCAAGGATGAATGCATATGCCATGGGGATCTTATTTCCTTTTCATAATTAACACTGTACTAGTTTTTGTTTGCTATAACAAACGACCACAAACTTAATGACTCAAAACAACTGAAATTCTTCTCTTACAGTTCTGGAGGCCAAAAGTCTCAAATCAAGATCATTGGGGCATAATCAAGGTGTCAACAGGATTCTGCTCTTGGCTGTTCCTGGCTTCTTCTTACTCCCTGGCGGTGGCCAGCACTCCCCACCTTGTGACCACATCCCTCCAACGTCAAGGCCAGCATCTTCAAATCTCTCTCTTCTCTGTCTTCAGGTCGCCTTCTCCTCTGTGAGCTGTGCAATCTTCCTCTACCTCCTTCTTATAAAGAATGCATGTGATGGCATTTAGGACTCACCTGGATAATCTAGAAAGATCTGCGTGGTTCAAGACCCTTAACTTAATGACATCTGCAAGGATACTTTTCTGCCATATAAGGTCTCATTCTCAGGTTCCACAGATTAGGACACAGATGTCTCTGAGGGAGCCATTTTCCATCTTCCACAAAAGTCCTGCTCTGAGCACAGGTCAAACTTGAGTCCCCGTCAAAGTTTCCCAGAAGTCATGCATCTTGAGAACTTTCAGATCATTGATTCTTTCATATGATCTGTATAATGAAAGCTGCTAACTTATAGACCATTTCTAGGATTGTTTTCAAATTGCAAATCAGTTCAAACTTACCCTCAACTGACCTAAAAATGTATTTTGGGGGCTACATTTAGCCCAGAAACAAACTTGCCCCAGTTAGTTTAGAAAAGAATTCTGACTCCATTTACTCTAAAGAACCAGGCAACAGTTGTGGAAGAGCCAAGTCAAATTTCAATTATGAACAGTCTTTTTCGAGCTTTGTGAAAGCCGAGTGACAAAGGCTGCTAGTTGTCAATTCTGTGCTGCAGATATTCTCACTGTCAACTCTTTCCACCTCTTTATGAATCCTTTGTTCTACCTCACTGACTTTCTGACTTTCGTGGCACATGTCTGAGTATCTGTTTGGAATTAGTAGGACAAACACGTGTGACATCTCTTTTCCTTGGACCCTTCCATCAGAGAGCTTCCAGGCCAATGCTTTGGAATTTTTTATTTACTGTTGCCATGTGTCTGAATTTGGGGGTGGGGGGACCCGCATAACATAAAATTTACCATCTTAACCATTCGTAAGTGTACCGTTCAGTGGTGGTCATTATATTCACAATGCTATGCACCCAATCTCCAGAAGGTTTTCATCTTATAAAATTGAAAATGTACTTATTAAACAGTAACTCCTCCTTCTGATCCCTCCCCATTCAGCCCCTGGCAACTCTCTTTTCTGTCTGTAGCATTTGACTATTCCAGATACCTCATATGGGCAGAATCAATATTTGTCCCTTTGTGACTGGCTTCCTTCACTCAGCACAAGATCTTCAAGTTTCCTCCACGTGGTAGCATATGTCAGAATTTCCTTCCTTTTTTAAAAAAATTTTATTTAATGTTTTATTTATTTCTAGGAGAGAGAGAGAGAGCGTGAGCAGGGGAGGGTCAGAGAGAGAGGGAGTCACAGACTCTGAAACAGGCTCCAGGCTCTGAACTGGCAGTCAGCGCTGAGCCCAACGCGGGGCTCGAACCCATGAACCGCGAGATCATGACCTAAGTGAAAGTCGGACGCTCAACCAACTAAGCCACCCAGGCGCCCCTGAATTTCCTTCCTTTTTTAAGCTGAATAATATGCCATTCTACAGACAGACCACATTTTGTTTACCCATCATCCACCAGTGGACGCTTGGATTGCTCCTATCCCTTGCCTACTGTGAATAGTGCTGCTACAAACATGGGTGAATCTGTTTGAGTCCCCGTGTTGAACTCATTTATTAAGTGCTTATTGAAAAGTAGAATTAATGGATCATATGGTAATTCTGCTTAATTTTTTGAAGGCCTGTCAGACTGCCTTCCACAGAGGCTGCACCATTTTACATTCCCATCAACATTGCCCAACGGGTCTGATGTTACAACATCATCTCCAATATTCGTTAGTGTGTGTGTGTGTGTGTGTGTGTGTGTGTGTGTGTGTGTGTGTGGTGTTTTTGATTTGCATTTCCTTGATGATTACTGATATTGAGCATTTTTTCATGTGCTCATTGCCATTTGTATACCATGTTTGAGGAAATGTCTGTTCAGATCCTTTGTCTTTTAACTGGGTACTTGGAGTCTTTTGTTGTTGGGTTCTTTCTATATTTTGGATATTAACCCCTTATCAGATATAAGATTTGCAGATATTTTGACCCGTACCTTAAATTGCATTTCATTCTGTGTGTTCTTTGATGCATAGAAGTTGGATCTTGGTCTAATTTGTCTGGTTTTACTTTTGTTGCCTGTGCTTCTGATCCAGGCAGTGCTTTTTAAATTTTTTAATGTTTTATTTATTTCTGAGAGAGGGAGAGAGACAGCGTGAGCAGGGGAGGGTCAGAGAGAGAGGCAGTCACAGAATCCGAAGCAGGCTCCAGGCTCTGAGCTAGCTATCAGCACAGAGCCCTACGTGGGGCTCGAACCCATCTACCACGAGATCATGACCTGAGCCAAAGTAGGACGCTTAAGTAGAACTGAGGGACCCAGGTGCCCCCAGACAGTGCTCTTTTTAAAAAGACTTTATTTTTTTTAAGTTTTGGATTCACAGCAAAACTGAGAACCCAAATACCCGTGCTCCTGTAAGTGCACAGATTTTCCCATTATCCACAACACTGTGCAGAATGGCACATATGTTACATTGATGAACCTAGATTGAACGTCATAACCACCCAAAGTCCGTAGTTTACACTAGGGTTTACTCTTAGTGTTGTACATTTTATGAGTTTTGCAAAATGTGTGACATGTGTCCATCACTTAGAGCCTTGCTGGGTTTTATTAGGTCCCTAGAAATCCCCTGTGCTCTACCTGTTCATCTGTCCCCACTGCCCCCTCCCCTGGCAACCACTGAGCATTTGACTGTCTCTGTAGATATGCCGTTTCCACAATGCCATATATTTGGGAATCATAAGTATGTAGCTTTTTCAGACTGGTTTCTTTCACTTAGCAATATGCACTTAAGTTTCCTCTGTGTGTTTCGTGGCTTGGGGGCTCACCTCTTTCTAGTGCTCAGTAATATTCCATTGTCTAGATGTGGCACAGCTTACTAATCCATTCCCCTACTGAAGGCCACCTAGTTGCTTCCAAGCGTTGGCAATTATAAATGAAGGGGCTATAAACATCCATGTGCAGTCTTTTGTAGGGACCTAAGTCTGCAACTCCTTTGGGTAATTACCAAGGAGCAAGAATGTTGAGTCCTATGGTAGCAGTAAGTTTGGTTTTATTTTTAAAAAACAAAACAAAACACCAACTGTCTTCGAGAGTGGCTATGTAATTCTGCATTCCCAAGAAGAGCGTTCTTGCTCCACATCCTCGCCAGCACTTGGTGCTATCAGTGTTCTGCGTTTTTGACATTCTAATATGTACATAAAGATATCTCACTGATGTCTTAATTTCCATTTCCGTGATGGCACATGATGTGAAGCATCTTTCCATATGCCTATCTGCCACTGGCATATTTTCTTTGGTGAGATGTCTGTTCAGATCTTTGGCCCAATTTAAAGTTGATTGATTTGTTTTCTTATTGTTGAATTTGAAGAGTTTCTTATTGTTGAATTAGTAACATATAATTTTATAATACATATAATGATATATATTATATAATTCAATTAAATATTATATAACTATATAACATAGATATAGGTATAAGAGAGAGCGAGATGTCATTTTTTTTAACCAGAGGAGAATGAGAAATCACTTTTTAAAAATATTTTTATTTATTCTTGAGAGAGAGAGACAGCATGAGCAGGGGAGGGTCAGAGAGAGAGGGAGATACAGAATCTAAAGCAGGCTCCAGGCTCCAAACTAGCTGTCAGTACAGAGCCCAACGTGGGGCTTGAACCCACGAACTGAGAGATCATGACCTGAGCCGAAGTCAGACGCTTAACCAACTGAGCCCTCCAGGCACCCCGAGATGTCACTTTTTTTATTTAAAGAGGTTTTTAATTGAAGTATAATATAACCGTGTTACATTAGTTTGAGGTGTAAAATATAATGATTCAACAATTGTATACATTACTCAGTGCTCATCACAATAAGGGTGCTATTAATTCCCTTTAGCTGTCTCCCCCATCTCCCCTCCCTCCACACACACACCTCCTGTCTGGCAACCACCAATTTGTTCTCTTTCTTTAAGGATATGTTTTTTGTTTGTTTATTTGTCTCTTTTTTTTCTTTGTTTTGTTTCTTAAATCCCAGGCATGAATAAAATCAGATAGTACTTGTCTTTCTCTGACTTATTTCACTTAACAATACACCCTCTAGGTCCATCCATGTTGTTATGCATGGCAAGATTTCATTCTTTTTTACGGTTGAGTAATATCACTTTATGTATATTCCACTTCCTGTTTACCCATTTATCTGTTGGGTTGCTTCCATATCTTGGCTATTATAAATAACGCTGCAATAAACACAGGGGGTACATATATCTTTTGGAATTAGTGTTTTCATTTTAAGTAAATAGCCAGTAGTGGAATCACTGGGTCATTGGACAATTCTCTTTTTCATTTTTTTTGCGGAACCCACATACTGTTTTCCACAGTGGCTGCACCAGTTCGCATTCCCACTAACAGTACATGTGAGTTCCTTTTTCTCTACATCCTTGCCAACACTTGTTTTTTCTTGTCCTTTTTATTGAGTCTTTTGATATTTTGGATAAGAGTCCTCTCTCAGACATATCTTTGTAAATATTTTCTCCCAGTCTGCGACTTATCTTCTCTCTTGACACTGTCATTCACAGACAGACGTTTTTAATTGAATAAAGTCCAGCTTTTCAATTCATGGATCATGTCTTTGGTGGTATATCTAAAACTTCATCACCATACACAGACCAGAGTTTTTTACAGTATATATTGCACATGGCGCAGGTGGGGACCTGTGGGGACCTTAACCAAATACACGTTCTGATTGAGAAGGTCACATATAGGGGCCAAGATTTGGCATTTCTAACAGGCTCTCGGATGAGGCTGATGCTGCTGAATGCCATGGATGCCAGGTTCAAGGAAGGAGACAAGTCCCACCGATACTATTACACAAAGTTAGTAAGTACTTGCCATTCTTCAGATCCTGTACTAATTAAGCACTTAACAAACACAACATTCAGCTTCATGCTCACAACTCTAAAAGTAGATATTTTATTGAGTCAGGACCTTTCTTAGTTTTAGCTTCCAATGATGGAAACCCAACCAAAGCTAGTGCCAAGAAAAAAAAAATTTAAAGAAACACATTAAGGGAAGTCTGGGGGTGGGGGGAAGGTGGCCTTGGGGATGACAAGGGAGAGGGTCATCTGGAGAGTCGTGAGCCTTGTACCCTTTCTCTCCTCCCCCCACTTACGTTTGGCTCTCTTTGGTTTATTCTCTCCTACCCAGACAGACCTCCCCGGATAACAGGAAACATGGTTACGGCAGCTCCCTTTTGTTCTCGATGCAAGGAGAAAGACAGGATTCACTCTGTCATTAGAACAGGTAAGACCCCAAAGAAGAACTCTAGCTGACTTCACTTGGGTCACTTTCCCAGGCCTGGGCTGCTCTTTGGGACTAAGAGGTGAATCACTGTTGTTGGCCAACCCAGAGGTACACATCCAGCCCTGCGGCCAGAGAGGTGGGGCTGGTGATTGTACATTCCCCAGAGAGACATCCAGCAGGTAACACAACAGACGCCAACAGCATGTCAGCATCTCTACTCCACCAGTGAGGAAACTGAGATCGGCAGAGCTCACCCACCTGCCCCAGGTACACGTCTAGTAAGAGGAAGAGCCAGGTTTCCCCAAACTGTGGGACAAGGGCTGTTCTGATGTGCACCGGAGGCCTGGGAGCCAAGCCTACCCCCCACCTACCAGGTTATGCTCAGCTGGTCACGGCCGCACAAATGCGACTCTGGCTCTACTGGCGGAACGTTCCTCTCCCCTGCACTCAAGGGCCCTCACTACTGCACCACATATCTTATTGAACAAGCTCATTTCGGTCTCCTGCAAATGGTAATGAGAACAGAAGATGCCCCCCCCTCTCTCGTGTTGAGAAAGGACTTGATATGGGGGCTGCCTGTGTTGAAAACAGAAAGATGTATAACAGGACAGAAACTCGGGGGCATGTGAACAGCACAGTGTGAAAAGCTTAGAGCCAGATTCATGGATCTCAAGGCTACGTGCACAGGCAAGAGAAGTAAAGGGGTAACAGAGCCAGAAGGAGGCTTTCTGACTATACTAAGATGGTAGCAAGGTCGGCAACATGGCCCCTGAGGTGTGAAGATAAATAGGAGATTACCACTGTCTTGATGGCCAGCTCTCCCCTTACCTGTCCCATCCATTCCTACAATAGCAGCTCAAAGTCCCTTCCTCACGGGAACCTCCTTGACCCTCCAAATTATACTAGCCTTTTATCATACCCGGCATGCTGTTTGCACATGACAGTCACGTTTGTAGCAATATACTCTATGGTCCTTCTTGGATGACTGTCTCCTCCACTAAACTGTAAGTTCTGGGAGAGCACTTCTGACACTTTTTCTATTCCCAGTTTAGCAAATGCCTAGCACATAATAGGTACTCAGCTGACAAATGTGGGATTATTAATTATTTTAAAAGGGCTGTTCTTTGAGATTTTCATCAGTGGACCAAATAGATTTTAAAAAGTGCAAGGGGCACTTGGGGAGCTCAACCATTTGGGCATCTGACTCGATTTCAGCTCTGGTCATGATCTCACAGTTCGTGAGTTTGAGCCCAGAGTTGGGCTGGGTGCTGACAGCACAGAGCCTGCTTGGGATTCTCTCTCCCCCTCTCTCTGCCCCTCCCAGACTTGTGTCTTGTGTTCTCTCTCTCTCTCTCTTTCTCTCTCTCTCTCCCCCCACAAAATAAAATTTTAAAAACTTTTAAAAAAGTGCAGAATGTGATAGTATTTTAACTAATTGTATAGAAACACAAACCAAATAACCAAAAGGCTTATAATGGTGATTCATGAGTGGTAGAATTGGGGCATTTTATTTTCATGCTTCAGTATTTTCTCATTTATATACAATGAAAACTTTATTACACAATGTCTAGTACAATACAAAGGACAAAGAAAAAACTGTTGTGTTCTAAGTCACTGTGTTTGAAGATAATCAGAAGTTCCCAGACCTTTCTCCAACAGAAAGTTACCAGGATTTCATCTTCAATTGCTGTCTTTACTGTCTATTCTGTCTATTCCCAGAAATGTTCACCTCATCTGGGGATTGCAGATGGTCCAGGACTTCCGCATCCCGATGCTTACATTTGTATACATCCTTTGCCAGTACACGTGCTGTTTTCTCAAATGTTACTGTAATTCCAACGAAATCTAAATTGGTCCTTGAGTTACTTCACCAAGTGGAAGGAGCCAGACAAAATGCCTCCGAATTTTGCACTTCTGAAGAAGCTGGCTTCCAGCTGCAACAGATGATTAAAAAGAGATCATTCTGTCTTCAGAAATGTCTGCCCACCTTAAACTTTAATTAAGCTTGCAAGACAAAATAAACGAAGGTGTCGAGAACAAAGGTAAAACTAGGCCCAGCAGGAAATGAGAATAACAGACCTGGGGGAGGACATTGTTCACGGGAGCTGGCAGATCAGGGCTGAGGTATACGAAATGGGCCTTTCACTCCAGCTCAGTTGTGCAATCCTGGTCATGCTGTGGGTCCCGGGCCAGCTACCACTTCAGAAAACCTTTTGCTGAGACAAATAGCACAGTCCACCATGTCTCTGAGGCGCTTTCCATACTGCACTGTTGGCTATATTAATACATATTTCTGTGTCGCATCATGTAAACACAAAGCTGAAACTGATTAACAACAGATGGAGGAGAGCTGAGAAGCCCTGGATAGTGAGAAATCTGACAAGACGTGGGTAACCTGCCTCCACAATGTATTTTGAGTCCACACCCTGGTTTCCCTTCTTACTGCCTCATTGCCTGAGACCTGAATGATTCTGGAAGATCGCCTACTCATGTTCAGCCTCCAGCTTTCCTTCATCTGTATCTCAGTAAGCTCTTAATAAATGATTTCTTTTAAAACTCAAGTTAGCGGATCACCACGCTTCGGTGGCTCCCCTACCAAGTTCAAGAGAGAAAGACGTCTGCGTGGGGGAATCCCGTACGTTGATTTGCGCCAGGATGTTGGTGCAGAGTCTGTTTGTAATGAGGAAAATGACTCCGTGTTTCACATCTGTTGACTGTTTTCAAGCTACACTCTCCTCTTCTCCCTGTGCTCCCTGTGAACATGCACCTAGAAAGTCTGGGGTCTCCTTCTGCTGGTGGGGACCCTTGCCCCACATTAAAAGCCCAGGCTGGTCTCCTTCCCTTGCTTTCTGAAGCCCCTTGGGGCCTTCCCTGCTGCCCAGAGATCTCCTTTATGTGAGTTATATACCTTTCCATATTGTCTTCTTGTGTGTGTGGCATCGCCAGCTTGGGCCTTTGAAAACAAATGCTGGGGGCGCCTGGGTGGCTCAGTCAGTTGAGTGTCTGACTGCGGTTCAGGTCATGATCTCACAGTTCGTGGGTTCGAGCCCTGAGTCAGGCTCTGTGCTGACAGCTCAGAGCCTGGAGCCTGCTTCGGATTCGTGAGTTCAAGCCCCACATCGGGCTCTCTGCTGTCAGCGCAGGGCCTGCTTCAGACATCTGTACCCCTCTCCCTGCCCCTCCCCTGCTTATGATCTCTCAAGAAAATAATGAAAAGAACAGATACAATGTGATAACTGAATGAAATATTTGGGAAGAACATGGTTTTGGGGGGTTTTTTGGGTTCCCTTTTCTAGTATGATTCATATGAAATTCATAAAACTCATTAAGTCAAAGGCACACAAATGCTAAAAGCATAAACATACTTTTAAGAAATAGCAGACAAATGGGGGGTCTGGGTGGCTTAGTCGGTTAAGTCCGACTTTCGCTTAGGTCATGATCTCGCGGATCGTGGGTTCGAGCCCCACGTCGGGCTCTGTGCTGACTGCCAGCTCAGAGCCTGGAGCCTGTTTCAGAGTCTGTGACTCCCTCTCTCTCTGACCTTCCCCTCCTCATGCTGTCTCTCTCTCTCTCTCTCTCAGAAATAAAATAAAAAACATTAAAAAAAAATTCTAGGTAGGGTCCATCTGCCTCTACAGGGGACCACGACACTGGTTGGGATGTCTTGGCAAAACGCCATCAGTGGAGGGAAGCCACAGGGACTGAGGGCTCCCAGCGTCTCCAGGAAGAGTCAGTGATGGGCTATGAGAAGGAAGGGATCGCACCTGCACCAAGGGAATTGCTCCTCAAGGAAACAATCTCTGAACAAAGCGCGTGCTAGAGGAAAGCACTAGCCCTACACATTGAGCGGGACCACAGGGCGTGATACCAGCCTCCAGCAGGGTCCGGTATTCCCGCTCCCTTTATCATTCCTCTCATCCCACTCTCCAGATCCAGGGAAGCCATGCCTGACGTTTCCGAAACGAGGAAGGAGAATCATAGAGAAGAGAATCCATCCAATCCTCTAGTCTCCAAGCTGAAAATTACTTTCCAGTCTAATGATAGTCTGTGAAGTGATTTTACAGAAACACTTTCAGATCATCACAGGTTACATAGGCCCTGCAGTGACCTGGCTTCACCTATCACTTTAGGACACACCTTGGAGAGATCCAAGATTACAGTACAAGAGTCTGCTTGTCTAAATATATATCAGAATGTGTCCTTCGAGTTAGGGATAGAGATTTCACTGATAAATCTGGCAAAGAGAAACTGGTTACTTTGGTGGGTTTGCCCAACAATCGCTCACACAATGGCTCTGAGATTGGCAGTGACTTCAAAGGTCTATGCATCATCACCCTCAGCTACCCTCTGCCATTGACTCATCCCGCCTATGGCTGAACATTGTGCCTCTCACACAGCCCTTTCTGACTGGGGCAAGGCCAATCTGGCCATTCTGCCTTGTGTGGAATAAAATCCACCTCCGTCCTGCAGCCATTGACTCTGGCTCTAAATCTCCAGTCACAGGGAACAGACCAATTTTCCTTCCTTGAGGAAGCTTTAGCTGTGTGAAAGCAGCTACCAGCCTCAGTGAGTCTTTTATTCTTCTTCATATGACCTGGGTTTAGCTTCCTCATTAACCTGAACTTCCTCCTATAATATGTTCCACTTTCACTGAACCTGAGCAAAGTATGGTGCAAGCTGTGAGTCCATGGTGTGGATTCCAGCCAAGAACAGGGAGAATTGCTCTAAATCCCCCCCTCCTTTTAAGAATATCTATCACCTGAACAAGAATGCACAGGAACACCTCAGAGATATTACAGGTACAGTTCCTGACCACCCCAATGAAATATATACTGCAATAAAGCAAGTCAAATGAATTTGTGGTTCCCCAGTGTATATAAAAGTTATGTTTACACTACACTGTAGTCTATTACATGCAATAGCATTATGTCTAAAAAAATGTACACACCTTAATTTAATAATACTTTATTGCTTAAAAATGCTAACCATCATCTGAGCATTCAGCAAGTCATAATCCTTTTGTTCATAGAGGATCTTGCCCCAGTGCTGATGGCTGCTGACTGATCGAGATGGTGGTTGCTGAAGGTTGGGGTGGATGTGACAAATAATATCTTAAAACAAGACAAAATGGGGGAAAATGGGATGCCTAGGTCACTCCATCACTTGAACATCCAACTCTTGATTTCAGCCCAGGTCAGGATCACAGGGTCCTAGGATTGAACCCAGCATCGGGTTAAGATTCTCTCTCTCTCTCCCTCTGCCCCTCTCCTTTGCCCCTGCTCTCTCTCTCTAAAATAAAAAGAAAAAAGAAAAAACAAGACAAAACAACTATGAAGTTTGCCCACCAATTGACTCTTCCTTTCACAAATGATCTCTCTGCAGCATGCACGGTTCTATAGCATTTTGCCCACAGAAACTCTTTGAACATTAAAGTCAAGCCTCTCAAATCCTGCTGTTGTTTTATCAACTCAGTTTATGTACTATTATAAATCTTTTGTTGTCATTTCAACAGTCTTCATAGCATCTTCACCAAGAGTAGTCTCAATCTCAAGAAACCACTTTTTTTGCTCCTCCGTAAGAAGCAACTCCTCGTGTGGTCAAGTGTTATCATGAGAGGGCAGGAATTCAGTTCCATCTTCAGGCTCCACTTCAGATTCTAGTTCTCTTGCCATTTCCACCATATCTGCAGTGACTTCCTCCACCAGAGTCTTGAACTCTCTAATGCCATCCATGAGGATGGGGATCAACTTCCTCCAAAACCCTGTTAATGTTGATATTTGACCTCTTTTCATGGATTAAAAGCATTTTCGGTGGTATCTAAATGGGTGAATCCTTTCCAGAGGTTTTCAATTCTGATCCATCAGAAGAATCACGACGGCAGCTATCACCTTATAAATATATTTCTTAAATAATAAGATTTGAACATTGAAATTACTCCTTGATCCATGGGCTACAGAATGGGTGTTGTGTTAGCGGCATGAAAACAACATTGAGCTCATTGTATATCTCCATCAGAGCCCTTGGTGACCAGGTGCCTTGCCAATGAGCAATAGGTCTCAACAATAGGCTTAAAATATTCAGTAAACCATGTTGTAAACAGATGCGCTGTCATCCAGGCTTTCTTCTTCCATTTGTAGAAGAGTAGAGTGGATTTAACATACATTTTTAAGGGCCCTGGGATTGTTGGTATGGTCAATATGCATTGGCTTCAACTTGAATTTCACAGGCTGCATTATTAGCTCCTAATGAGAGTCAGCTTGGCTTTGAAGCTTTAGGCTGAGCATTGACTTCTCCTCTCCACTATGAAAATCTTAGATGGCTCTTCCAGTAGAAGACTATTTTGTTACCTTGAAAACCTGTTGCTTATTGCACCCACCTTTGTGAATACTCATAGCCAGACCTTCTGGAGAACTTGCTGCAATCTCTACATTAGCACTTGCTCCTTTACCCTGAACTCCTGTGTTATGGACACAGCCGCTCTCCTTACTCTTTAGGAACCAACCTCTGAAAGCTTCCAACTTTTCTTCTGCAGCTTTCACACCTCTCTAAGATGTCATAAAATTGAAGAAAGTCTGGGGCTTGCTCTGGATTAAGCTCTGGATTAAGGGGATGGAGCTGGTTTGACCTTCTATCCAGACCACTCAAACTTTCTTCCTATCAGCAATTATGCTGTTTTTCTTCCTTGTTATTTGTGTGTTCACGGAGTAGCATTTTTCATTCCCTTCAAGAACTTTTACTTCACATTCACAACGTGGCTGTTTGGTTGCAAAAGACCTAGCTTTTGACCTGTCTCAGTTTTTAACGTGCTTTCCTCACTGAACTTAATCATTGTAGCTGTTGTTTTGAAGTGAGAGATGTAACTCTTCCTTTCACTTGATCTTTCACTTGATCACTTAGGGGCCATCAAAGGGTTATTAATTGGCCGAGTTTTCAATACTGAAGGGTTTCAGGGTAGAGGGAAGCCTAAGGAGAGGGAGGGAGGTGCGGAAATGGCTGGCTGGAGGAGTCAGAACCCACACAACATTAAATATTATGTTCCGTGTCTTATGTGGCTTTGGTCTGTGGTGCGCCCAAACAAGTACCATAGTAACATCAGTGATCACAGATCACTATAATGAATATAATAATGATGAAAAAGTTGGAAATATTGTAAGAATTACCACAGAGACACAAAGTGAACAAATGCTTTTGGAAAAATGGCACCAAAAGACTTGTTCGGTGTAGGGTTGCCACAACGTTCAACTTGTCAAAAATGCACAGCTGTAATAAAATGAAGCTCAATAAAGTGAGGTATGCCCACACACATATGATATTGTTAGTGACTTGTGATTTATGAGATACTTCCCATGCTCTGTCTCTAGCTTTTATAGCAGAATCAATATCAACAATGCAACATGTATGTACACATGACACTGTGCTGTGATTTATAGTTTACAAAACACTTTCCCATATGCTGTCTAGCATCTATAGCAGCCAATTTATAGTTGACTCACTTCAAAAACGCTAATCGTTACGTCTCATCTCTTTTGTAGATGTTGATACTGAAAATTTCCTCCCCTCTTCATATTTGCACAGGGAGTTAGAATGTGGCTTCATTAAGAAGTTAGCCATGTGACATTTGATTTTGCAATGTTCTGATCATTATCTGAAGCTATTGGGATTCTAACAGACATCCCTTCTTCCTCTTCTGCATGAATTTGAATCACTGGAAAACAGCAGAGTCCTATAGTTAAGACCGGGCAATGGAATTGAAAAAACTGGGTTCAAATTTTGGCCCTTTCCTTTATTATCTTGGATATATTTCAGTTCTTTGCCTTTGTTTCTGTATAGCACTAAGCCTGGCAGGTGGTTAGAGCTTGTTACTTGGACTTACTCTTGTTGCTGGTGATGATATTTTGGATGTCATTGATTTTAGTTCCCAGAGGACTGGTTGACAATATCAAAGACAGCACCGCCACACACACTGATTTATTTACCAGTTATTAAACATAAAGACTATCTTCCCTAATTTATTTATGAATGATCTACCTTTTTATATTTCTTTCATCTATAAGCTTAGTATAATGCCTTCTTCAACGTTTTGAAAAACTTCACATTGTTTTGTTTTCATCATAAACTCACAACCTACTAATGAAATCCTAAAATAAAGCTGTTTTACAAATTGTTTTTTTTTTTTTAATTATTATGACAATCAAAATGGAGTTTCAGCCAGCTATCGACTATTTGGTCCAAAATGTCTTCGTCAAAGCATGAACATGTGAACAAGTGAAGGGAAAATGAACTCATCCTTCGATCTAGCTGTGATTCATCTGCACACGCACTTGAACGAGCTCTTCCTGGTTGGAATGATGACTTACAAATCCATGTCTACCTGCTGAGGTCAAACAAGAAATTTTGAAACTCATGGTAGACTTAATGAGGGCCAGCTGACACAAAAATTGTCTGACAAGGAATGTAACTAGGAAGCCTTTCAACCCAAACACAGAAGTAGCGAATGAGGATGTGTACCCACTTACAGCGCTCACAGGCAGGAAACAACCACTGACCACAGAAATACAGAACGGGCACAAATCCAGACACAAGAAAGGCAGAGGACGTGTAGAGTCACAATGTCTGTTCACCGTAGACAGCACAATGAAGCAGGGACAGCTCATTCTGCACCAAACATGTTAACCATCCTAATTCTAGGAAACTCGCAAAGGTCTGACGCAGCTTCCATTAGACATGGCATTTAGGGGACTTGTGACCCTAATATCGCACTAGACATGTTATCCCTTTATTTTCCCAGGAAGTGCTGATTTCTCTCTGTTCAGCTTCACCCGGCTGATATGACAACAGCGTCTACACTGATTGACATAAATAACTGGAGTCAAATGATTTTAGAAGGCTGCTTCAGAACACAGACTTCGGCGCTGACTTGGTTTGCACTTACATTGCCATCATTTCTTACAACTGTCCCTTCCCAACACCTCAAGCCTGGACGTCGTATCCACTTCCCAGTGCTGATGCTCCAGAGTGTCCCTCTGTCCACCAGCATGTCCTTTAACTTGCTTTGTAAGTAGGTGTCTTACTAAAATGTCTTCAATTGCCCCACCTGAGCACATCATCTGCTCCTTCTAGGACTCTGACTGATGCAGCTCCTCCTTGGAATAAAGAAAGAGGAGGAGCAAAATAATTGTAAGGCATGAAAAAACCTCAGTTTCATTAGGAACCTCACCAAGTGGGATGACTCACTAACGATGACGATAATCATTATGAGGAGGGCCTATTGAGTTGTGGCTTAGTTATTCTACTTAGACTACTGCCTAAAAAAGCACATACTGGAAATAATAGGAAGCGTTCTTTCACAGTGCAAATGAGTTCCGGGAATGTGAGGCAGATGTTTTAAATCAGGTAATTTTATTCAAGAGTGAGAGATAGAAAACCGAGACTTTTAATAAGTGCTCTGGAAAATGGATGCGGAAGGAGGTATTATGGGTATCTAAAAGTAAACCTGTGTGCCGATAAAGTCCGTTTAGCTTAGTTAACAGTAATGTTTTCGTGTTGGTTACAAACGCACCATGCTAACATGAGACACTATTGCTGGGGGAGGCTAAAACTGGGTGAGGGATCCCCAGGGGAATGTTCTACCCTGTCTCAGCAAATTTTCTGTAAATTTAAAACAACTTCAAGTCTTAAAAATCTACTTGTAATGAAAACACCAAGTCTGTGGTAAAACTTACAATTTTAACAATTTTTGCTATAAATCATTTAACTTACGCTCACATCCCAGTGTCTAAGAAAGCAAAGTATTCTGAAGAAAATTGAATTTAAGAAAGGTCATTCTTTTTTAAAATGTTTATTTATTTGTTTTGAGAGAGAGAGAAGATTCCAAGAAGGCTATGTGTGGTCAGCACATTCATAATCTGTGAGATCATGACCTGAACCGAAATCAAGAGTCAGACACTTTAACCACCTGAGCCACCCAGGCGCCTCCAGAAAGATCATTCTTAAAAGCATACTTCTTATGTATATCCATCAATCATTTTGTTTCCTGCTTTACTTTTAGGCTACTTTTTAGGTTTTATACAGGAAGCATGTATTTATTGCTCTTAAAAGAAAACAGTAATGTTATAGTTTATGATAAAATTCATCTGAGTTTTAGTTTAAAAATCACCAGGTTCTCATGGATCAGTGAACGTCTATCACTGGGCACACCTCCACAGCCACCTGCTCTCTCATCCTATAATTATGGTCTCATAAAACCACATCAGAAGTCATCTTCCACTTCCCTCTTCAACAAAGGAAACAGAATGCAGCTCCTTCCTCCTTTTAAAAATCCAAAATAGCACAACCAGTTGAGCAAACAAGGATATAGGATGGAACGCTTATGAGACTGAGAAAGAGCTCAGCATCATGCATGCCTTCCCGTTGGCCACTGGCAGTGGTCATTATTGGCCTTCACTCAATAACTCCAGCCCTCTAATTTCTGCACATGTGACTGACTCTGCTCTTCTGCTTCCTCTTGAAGCTACATGTGGTCACATGGCTCAAAAAGCCATGTGTCACTTTCAGATAGAAGCTTTAAGAACCAGTGTTCTTTTTCCTGTGGAAGTTATTGTGGAAGCATGGCGCTGGTCCTCTCCCATCCAGGATGTCCCAGCGAAAACAGTGTGCTCAGAGGCCCCAGCTCAACTGCAGTGGGTCCGTAATGGAAGCAGTAATATGTTTGTTGTTTCAGTGTCTGAGATCTTGGGGTTATTTCTTACTGCAGCCTTGCCTGCCCCATCCTGGCTGATATATCACTAAGCTTGATCTATCATCCAGCATGTGGCAGAGTGCTTTAAAAAAAAGCAAAACCCTTAGTAGAAGATGATTGTCAAAGAAATACTAGGCTTCTAGCACGTGAGATGCAAAGTCTGAAAACTCTCTGTAATTATTCATAAGAGCCGTGAAGGAAGAAACAATCAATTCTATGCAGACCAGCGTCAGGCAAGAACAGCACGGGAACAGAAGAGGATCACCAGGACTGAGCCCTGGTGAGTCCTGAGAGGAGTGAGACGGAACTGGAATGAATGGAAGTTTCTCAACCAATGCTATTCATGGTTAACCTGGGACTCCTTGCACCAAAACTCAGACGAGGCACAGAGAAAGACATTTGGATCATGGGAATCCTTTTCAGCTCTGTCTCTTCTTCCACGTATATAGAAGCCATACTCCAGATGCTTCCGAAGTCAGCCCATGCATATGGTTGGCACCCTTCTTATACTTCCTACTCCACCTGGGGTCCTTTTATGACCTCCCCAAATGCTTAGGAATGTTCCCATAGGCCACCTGGTGAGGCTGAGTGTGTCTACATATGGCTGATGGGGATGATAACAAATTTTACTGATCTTAGACTGAATACCAGGTGTTTAAGTGTTGGCTCATGTCTAGCATACAGAGAATCTAGCAAATATTTTTGAATGAATAGCACAAAGTACTTCAGTCAAGGATTTCAGGTGAGATGCAGAATGGAATTATCTTTTTCCCCTCTAAGCTCACTAATGTATCCTGTGACATTGATGGCTCCAGGTAGAAAGCAATAAATTATATCCCTTAACGAAGTGAGGTAAGGAACCTGAAATCTTAGGTTGAATCATATGAGATGGCCCATGTACATCATTTCTAACTATGTAAATGAGAACTTGGACCATTCAACCTGATGCCTGATCCAAATGATTCCCCAGGGGATCTGGAACCCATACCTGGGAACTCCTGATTTACCAGTTGTCACCATAACTAATGCTCAGTAGAGGTCTCTGGGAGCTGCCCGAGATGTGCACCATGAATGATCCTGTGGCCCCACCCCATCTCCAGCCTCCTGCCCATCATGGGAATTTGTCTGAGGTTTTCCATCCCCCCTCAAACCACTGAGCCTGACCGGTGCCCATGAAAAGTAGCTCTTCCACCCAGGAAGACTGGGAACCCTGCAATGTATGTAAGGCACAAGGAAATCTAAAATAAACAAGAAACACACTGATGAGCTATAAAGCATGGGCAATGGGTAGAAAAGCAGACCTCTGGGCTCACGGCCAACATCACAGAGCACTGGCGAGTTGCTGCCCCGGGGCTAACGATCATCCTCCAATGACCCTGTGAAGTGGATACCGCTGTCACCATCATCCCGTTTTACAGATGAAAAAACCGAGGCACCAAGGAATGAAATGGTGGCAAAGTCAGGAGCAGGGATGAGAGCAGAGGTAGCCAACCTCTAAGACACCCGCTCCTCACTTCCAGGCTCTAATGGACTTATTTCCACACCTGAGGCTGGGCTATGTTTCTTTCCCAAGGAAAAATAAAATTGAAATCAAAGAAGTGTTTTTCAGTTACTAGAATGCCATATGCCATCTTATTTAGTTCCTCTGAAAGAAGAGCAGGTAATTAATTCCCACTGTAGCCAGAACATATTTACTGGTTTTAATGCACCTCTTTGACAGTCTCCTAACGTATTACATTCAAACATCTGTAGAAAAGTCCCTGTGGCTGTTTTGGAATCCTGCTTACTCCCCAAAATTAACAGCGGTTCCCCCTCCTCCTGATTTCCCTTGCACAGGGATTTAATACCAGGGTTTGACCCTCATTATTATGTTTCATTTCCCAGACAACCTGTCACACGCATTGTTTATCATCCCATCATCGGAGACGAGCCAGTAGGTCTTTCTCACAGTTAATCTTGCGCAAGAGGGCAATTGGTTTATGATCTGGAATGAAATTGTTGAGCACAATCTTATGATCATTCAAACGATGACAAAGTCGTTTCCACTCTGCATTTTAAAAGGGAATTTTGTCCAGCCTCACCTCCTCCCACATCTCCACATGAAATTGCCTTGAGCTACAGTCGTAAATCTTGACTTCCAAACCACAGCCTCCGTCCCCATTCCGGAATCTCATCTGCCGCCTCTGTTCAGCCCCGCCTCAATGCTATTGCATCCCTGAGTCGTATATTTGAATTCCTACAGAGACTACTAGTTTACGACCCCGCAACATGTCTTGTGTTCTCCAGAACCCTGAATGGAAGTCTTGTCCTCATTTACCTTTCTCTGAGTTCCTAGGGTGAAGCCTTTACACAGATTGCAACCTTTCTGGAGGCAAGGATGTGGTCTGGTCTCTCTTGTGTTGTGGAGCACCTAGCACACTACCTTACCCTGGTAAGGGGGGGCCATGGGATTGCTCATTAGGGGTATGCCCCGCATCTCTTTCAGGGCACCCGTCCTCACAATGGAGTAACAGCATAGCCTCATCCAGTCCATCAGCAAATCACCCACCCAGTATCTGATCTCTCACCTCCTCAACTACCATCCGGCCATCCAAGAGAAGCTCTAGGCCATAACCCTATCACATTGGGGTTTTATCTGTTCACTGCTGTATCCTCAGCAGCTACAATAGGTTCCTAGGATTTGAAGTAATAACTGCTCCTCAAAGCCTGCAAGGAAATCCAAGTTTGAACATTCAAAATGTATCTTAAGTTCAATCAAGGAGCACTTTTCCGAAGAGAGAAGTTACGATGGTGGAGCGATCTGGCGACCCCGAGCATGTCTAGTCCCTGAAACGCAGCTAGATCAGCATCAAATCATTTTGAACACCTAGTAAATCGATCTGAGGGCTAATGCAGCAGTCTGCATAACTTGAGCCACAGAATTTGGCAGGTACGCGGTGCAGAGAGATAATTGGGGGAAAGCAGAGTCACAGAGCAGCAGAGGGTAGGGGACCATTTTCATGGATAGAGGACAGAGAGAGAAAGAGAAAGGGGGAGAGTGTGGCGCATCAGAATCACATATGAAAAGCACGCACTCCAATGTTTATAGCAGCGCTATCAACAACAGCCAAATTACGGAAAGAGTCTAAATGTCCATTGATGGATGGCTGGATAAAAAAGATGTGATATATATATATATATATATATATATATATATATATATATATATATGTATGTGTATATATATATATATATATATGTATGTATGTATCTCACACATACATATATATATATATATATATATATATACACATACATACATACAATGGGACATTACTCAGCAGTCAGAAAGAATAAAATCTTGCCATTTGCAACAATGTGGATGGAAGTAGAGGATATTATGCTAAGCGAAGTAAGTTAGTCAGAGAAAGACACATATCATGTGATTTTACTCATATGTAGAATTTAAAAAACACAACAGATGAACATAGGGGAAGGGAGGGAAAAATAATATAAAAACAGAGAGGGAAGCAAACCATAAGAGACTCTTAAATACAGAGAACAAACTGAGAGTTGATGGAGGGGTGTGGGTGAGGGTGAGGGGGAAATGGGTGATGGGCATTGTGGAGGGCATTTGTTGGGATGAGCACTGGGTGTTGTATATACGTGATAAATCACTTACATGTATAGGTAAGTGATGGATCACTGAATTCTACTCCTGAAATCTTTATTACACTATATGTTAATGAACCTAGGTTTAAATAAAATTTTAAAAGGAGCACTTTTCCTAAAGTAAATGCCCCTTCTTAATTACCCATTCTTAGATTAAGAAGTTTTTGCAGACCTGTCTATTTTATATTATCTCATAGCTATTTTTTTGCTTTATTTTCCACAGAGTGCTACTGAACCACCCGAGAGACAATTGCAGCAATCAAAACACACACACACACACACACACACACACACACACACACACACACACACACACAAACCACAGAGAGGGAAGGAAGTGAAAGCACAAGACAGAAAAGGAATCGGGATTTTCCCTCATGCGGAAGGAAATGGCGGTGCTCTATTTCTGGACAATCCAGAAAACCCGCCACGAAAGAAAATGCAAATGGTTTTCTGCCTTGTGGTTCAGAAACACCCCTATGTGATGCTCACGGAACTGATTCGGTGTTTTTCTTTCGGTGATTTCGAAACCAACCCAATAAAGCAACGTTATTCTCCCAAGTTACTAATGTTGCTTTTTCATCGCCGTTTACAGTGAACCCAGCAAGCGGACTGATTCTGTAATTTCACAGTAGGTGAGCAGCAGCAACAACCCTTTGACGAGGATGCCAGCCATTTTTCTCCCCCCAGCAGTCTGCCTGTGAGCCCAGACCTCCTCTCCCCACTGCTTTGTCTCTCTGGATTTTACTCGCCCCCATTGTCTCTAGCTCTATGACCAAAGCTTGGATCACATCATCCGCCTCCTTTCTTCCAAGGTCAATGGCAGAGACCCTTTGAGTCACCACTTGTACAGAGGTTGCCTCCTCCGGGACATCACCATTCTCCTGCAGGAGGCAGGCAATGGCCTCCTAAACAGTCTCCCTGCTTCCACCTTGTCCTGAGCACCAGTGAGCAAGCGACTCCATCCCACACAAAATAAACAGGGCATCCTTTAAAAACCCAACTCACATCTGTTACTTCTTGACCTCAATTCTCAACTCCCCATTTCACTCAGAGGGAAAGCCGTCACCCACCCCCTCACCACCAGTCCCTCTGATCTTGCCACCTCGGTGTGTGCCAGCCACACTTCCTCCTCAGGGCTATTGTACTTGCTGATCCCTTTGTCTAGAACATTCTTTGGGGGGTTCTTTAGAACAATCTTCCAGACATCTGTCTGACTCTCTTCTGCATCTTCTCCAGGTCTCTATTCAAGTTGTGCCTTTTTTCCAGTGAGGCCTGCCCTGGTCATCATATTTAAAATGGCAATATCTGGGGCGCCTGGGTGGCTCAGTTGGTTAAGCGTCCGACTTCGGCTCAGGTCAGATCTCATGGTTCATGGGTTCGAGCCCCGCATCAGGCTCTGTGCTGACAACTCAGAGCCTGGAGCCTGCTTCCGATTCTGTGTCTCCCTCTCTCTCTGCCCCTACCTCCGCTCATGCTTTGTCTCTCTGTCTCAAAAAAAAAAAAATAAAATAAAATAAAATAAAATAAAATAAAATAAAATGGCAATATCTCCCCAGACCTCCACATCCCTGTCCACCTTGTTGTGTAATCCAGCCTGTGTCCCTCTCCCCACTGGCTTGTAAGGTAGATGAGTGCAGGACTTTTTTCTGTTTTGTTTATTACCATTTCCCAGTGCCTGACTCTTGGTAGACAGTCAATATTTGTGAAATGAATGAATTATATGAATGAATGCATGTTGACTGCCTACATGAGTAACAACCATAATAGCTCCTGAATGGCTTTTCCGGAACCATGGAAGAAAGCATGTCCTCATCTCCCTCAGGCATATACCTAAGAGTGGAATTATTGGATCATATGGTAATTCTATGTTTAAACTTTTGAAGAACTTCTAGACTGTCTTCTGAACCAGCAGCACTATTTTATATTCCCACTAGTGACCTAGGAGGATCCAAGTTTACCTACAGCCTTGCCAATATTTGTTACCATCTGTCTTTTTTATTATAATCATCCTAGTGGGTATGGTGTCATATCTCTGTGGTTTTGATTTGCATTTACCTATAAACAGACATCTGCCAGGCAGACATCAAAGGGACATAGAGACATAATTGGAAGAACTTCAAGGATCCTGGGCTCACCTCCCACAGACTTTTAGCCAGAAGGAAATATGAGGCAAAGCTGACCACGGAGGGGTCAGAATATAGCCCCTGGTTCTCTTCCCTGGCATCCTGGAAAATCACCAGCAATACAGAAAGGAGATCCAACCAGTGTGGCAGGCCCCCATCCCTGTTCTTTGAGGCCTCACCTCTCACTGTTGAGTAGATTGAACCTACAGTTTTGCTTAAGGGTCTTCCAGGGAATATCTCCTGTTTGGGTTTGTTTTTTTTTAATGTTTTGTTTATCTCTGAGAGAGAGAGAGACAGCTTGAGCAGGGAAGGGTCAGAGAGAGAGGAAGACACAGAATCTGAAACAGGCTCCAAGCTCTGAGCTAACTGTCAGCACAGAGCCCACACGGGTCTCGAACCCACAAACCATGAGATCATGACCTGAGCCGAAGTCAGACGCTTAATCAACTGAGCCCCCCCAGGAGCCCCGAATATCTCCTATTTTAATGATAGGAAGAGTAAAAGTTTTATTGGAGACATCATCTTACAAATATTTTGAAAATCTCTCAGTCTATGAAAATCCAGTTTGTCAGTTGCGCTTGGCCTGGCCAATCTTGGCAATTGTTTGGAGGTTATCTTCAATGAGCATTGAGCAACCTATACTGGGCTTCAAAATGAAGCCCACAAAGAGACTGAAAAGTAAAACTGCTCAGGTTAATATCCCAACTGGGCCCCAATGATGGAACCATTATAGCCTCCCTTGCCCAGCGATTGCTTAACTATTGAAAAGAAACAGTGGGATTACCTATAACCTCTGTTGGTTAAAAACAAACAAACAAACAAAAAAACAAACTTGGTCTTTTCCTTCCTCGTTGATAGACAACTTTCTCTTCCACTGAAGCTAGACCTTGGGGAAAGACCATCCAGCCAAGATGGTAAGCTGACTGTCCCAAGTGGAGCTTTCCAGGTCTCCCTGAATAAGTAGATACTTCTATAACAGGAAATGGCAGATTCTTCCCAACCCTGCCTCAGCCTCCCCACTGTCCTCTGCAAAAGGACAGGAACTGAGAAAGAAAAGCGAACTGTAAGAATGAGAATGTGCCTTACGGTCCTATTTGACACTTGTTCTGGAAATCTGTACAAACTGTTAAGGTTCTGTGAGCCAGACCAGAATGACGATGCTCCTGGATCCTCGTAACTCTGTCTGTCCCTTCCCTTCCCGAATCATTACACCCCACTGTGTTTTTGTTTCACTGTTCCTGGGCCAGCATCTTCTCTCCATAGCGAGGTTGGAAACTCTTCAGGTTTTCCCTATCATCCAGACGTCTTGTCGTTTCCTGTTTTTTCCTTCAGAGTGCCCACCAGACCCAGCGCCAACTTCCCAGTGGGTGTTCAGCAGACCCTTGATGGAATAAACCTACCAGTGCCTTCCACCTCCCCCTTCACATCTCTACTCCTTCAAACCCACCCATGACATGTGTAGAAAGATGTAGGAAAATATGTAGAGCTAGAAGCAACACCTTTTCAAGTGAAGCATATGAAATGAATGGAAAGCGGAGGTAGTGGATTATTTCACGTTGGATGGTAATAACCTGATTTACGCTAAGCTCTGGCCCGGTGCTGGTTTCCATGTGGCTGCTTTCCAGACATCTCTAAGCATCTCTTTGCTCAGACAATGCAAGGTAAGTTCCCATCTTCTTATTTTAAAGACATAGATCTGAAATTCACAGAAGCCACATTTTTGGCTTAATCTCAAAAGACATCTTAGTTTGAGGCTGGCACAGGTTTGCAGCCTCCCCATTTCAGGCCAAGCCTCCTGCACCCCGCTATTTTTAAGTATTTTATTTTTTAAAAAGCAGTTCTATTATGCCTTTCAAAAGTCTAGCTCGGTAATCAACAATAACAACAAAACAACTCAAAGATGAGTAAAAGACTAAACATCTTTCCAAAGAAGCTATTCAAATGGCCAATAAACACATGAAAAGATGCTTAGTAATACTAACCATTCAGGAAATACAAATGAAAACCACAGTGGCATATCACCTCGCCTATTAGGATGGCTACTATTACAAAACAGAAAATAACAAGTGTTGACAAGGACGCGGGAAGACTAGAATGCTTGTGCACTGTCGATGGGAACATAAAATGGTGCGACCACTTTGGAAAAGTGTGGGAACAGTAGGGCCTCAAAAAATTAAAAACAGTAAATTAAAGTAGTATTTCTATTTTTGATAAGCGGAATTGCTTGATCATATAGTATTTCCCTATGATCAAGCAATTCCATTTCTGGGTCCGTACCCAAAAGAATTGAAAGCAGTGTCTCAAATAGATATTTGTACATCCATGTTTTTAGAAGAATTATTCACAACAGCAAAAACGTGGAAGCCACCCAGGTGTCCCTCAGCAGATGAATGGACAAACAAAATGTGGTATACATAGACAATGAAATATTAGCCAGCCTTTAAAAAGAAGGAAATCCCTGACATAACACTAAAACATGGATGAGCCTTGAAGACATTATGTTCAGTGAAATAAGCCAGTCCCCCCAAAATATTGATCATTCCACTTATCTGAGTTCCCCAGAGTAGTCAAAACCATAAAGAAGAAATTATAATAGCAGTTTCAGGGGCTTGGGAGAGGGGAAATGGCATAGTTAGTAGTTAGTAGGTATGGTGTTTTAATTTCACAAGAGGAAAAAATTTCCGGAGATGGATGGCGGTGAAGGAGCACAATAGTATGGAAGTAGTCAGCACTAATGAACAGTAACTTAAAAATGGTTAAGATGGCAAATTTCATGTTATGTGTATTTTACCACAAAACAAAAAGAGAACCGTAACTTGGTCTTCAAAAGCTGTCTCTTTCCTGTTCACACTGATACCCCTTTACCTTATAGTCTGCATTCGGTTAGCAGATCCATGGAGTGAACTCAGTAAATATGTTGAACCCATAAAAGCTGCTGGAGATCCTGGATGAATTCACAAATTATTCACGACCGGCAAGCACAGTGCCCCGTGTGCCCGTGACAGTGAGCTGGGCCCCAGCAAAGCAGATGAAGCAGCTGTCTTCATGATTTACTTTCATCCTGCACCATCCTTCAAGTGTTTTCTCCTGCTCTAGTGGATATTCTTCCACTTACTTCCCAGATTTTCTTTCTTGGGGAATTGGATTGCACTCAGGTCCTTGAATTGACCACCTGTCAGATCATAAACACTTTTAATTTCTCAGCCAGGTGTACTATTGGTGAGAGTCTGTTTTAAACAGACATTTAGTCTGGGTCTGGGCAAGAGGCTGGTGGTGGTTTCCATGGAGCCGGCAGTGATCTGGCCACGGGAGCCATTTTGTTTTACACTCAGACAAATCCCTCAGCAGAAAATAAGCAGGCCCTTTACGTTGACCATTCCTGCCCCTATACAGCAGTCCTGTGTCCCCAAGTTGAGAGCAGGGTATGTGTGCAAAGGAGCAGAAGCCAACTAGAAGGGGCCTCTAGAAGTCAACCGCAGCCTCATTTGAAGGAGTGATTTCCCAAGTGGAAGTTCATGTTATGGTGGCCTCAGCTTATGACTCAGAAAATCCGTGGTCCCATGACTGAAGCAAATAAGCTATATCCTGCTCTTGAGTTTGACATCAGTTTATCCATTGCAAAGTTTATCCATCTACAAAGAAGACTGGAGTTACTTCTTTTTGTCACTTCTCTGAGGAGATCTTAGGATTAGAAGCATTTTCTTTTTTCTTTTTTTCTAATGTTTTTATTTATTTCTGAGAGAGGTAGAGACAGCGTGAGTGGGGAGGGTCAGAAAAAGGGGGAGACGCAGAATCCGAGGCAGGCCACAGGCTCTGAGCTAGCTGTCAGCACAGAGCCCAACACGGGGCTCGAACCCACGAGCTGTGAGATCATGACCTGAGCCAAAGTCAGACGCTCAACCGACTAAGCCATCCAGGCACCCCGAGAGAAGCATTTTCAAACCACAGTTCTATTGTTTCCAAATCAGGAGTATACTCATTGTTAAGGTAGAAAAAAGCTCACTGGTTATAAGCTACATCCTGAAGACTGGTTCACATGCACCAGTGTTTTCCTGAACCTACCAAGTGTTCCCAAGCTGGCTGTTTGACGACCTCATAGGCCTCTTGTATCTCAGGGAGTGCGTTTCAGTAACAATGTTTTCTCCCATCTATAGACAGTAATTCTCTCTCTCTGTGTCCCTCTCTCTCTCTCTCTCTCTGCTCAGCCTGCCAGTAAATTGCCTGTTGTAGTCAGCTTTGCTAATAACTTGTTCTTGATGCGAGGTTCTCTCCATGACACACTGACCACCAGAAAGAGTATGCAGAGGACTACCACCAAGCCCCGGTGCGGCTTGTCCCTGGGTGGGATGTGTCAGGCCACAGGACTGATGGTTTCACCACATCTGACTTTGAACTGCTGGCTGTGTGCTCTACAAGAGGCAAAATTCAAAACGTTTGATACAAGTGCAAAAGCAATTAAGTGGAGGAAGGATGGTTTTTTCGGCAAATGTGCTAGAACGGCTTGGGTTCCATGGATGGGGAAAATGAACCCCAACTACAGCTCACACCGTATGCAAAACCTACCCAGAAGGACCATAGGTTTAAAGGTGAAATGTGAAACTATAAAACCTTTAGAGGATAAGAGTAGAAAGCCCTCATGACCTCGGGATATGCGAAGAGTTCTAGACATGATCTCAGAAACATGATGCCTAAGTGAACAAATCAATAAAATAATATCATTAAAAGTCCAACTTTCTTCTCTGTGAAAGTCCCCAGGAAAGTGATGACAAGATAAACTGAAGTCAGTGAGAAAAACATCCATAAAACACATATCCGACAAAGGACCCGTGTTTAGAATATATAAAGAACTCTCAAAACTCAACAGTAAGAAAGCAAACAATCCAATCAAAAAATAAGTCAAAGACAGGAAGAGACATTTCACCAAAGAGACTACATAGATGGCAAATAAGCACAGGACAAAATGTTCAATATTATTGACTCTCAAGGAAATTCAAATTAGGCCAAGACGAGATATCGCCATACACCTGCCAGAGCAGCCAAAAGAGAAAGTAGTGATAATACCCGGTGTTGGAGAGGATATGGAGAAACCAGGTAGATAATACACTGCAAGTGAGCATATAAAATGATGCCACCATTCTGGAAGATAATCTGGCAGTTTATCCAAGAATCTGAACCTACACTTCCCCTGCAACCCAGTGGTAGAACCCCTGGGCATTTAAACCAGAAAAATGAAGAGTTACATCCACACAAAAGCTGGCCATACTTGAATTTTCATAGCAGTTTTATTTATGTAGCCCCAAACTGGAAACCACCAACCATAGGTGAATGGTTGAACAAACTGGTAGGTTCACAGCATGGAATACTCCTCAGCAATTAACAAGAGAAATGTTGGTACATTTAACAACTTGGAAGGATCTCAAGGGTGGGATGTTGAGTGAACATGGCCAATCTCAAGAGATCATATACTATATGATTTCATTTGGGTAACATTCTTGAAATAACAAAATCACAGAAGTGGAGAATAGACTAGTGTTTGCAAAGTTGTGGCTGGCGGAGAGGAATGAGACGTAACGATCAAGAGAGAGCATGAGGGAGATCTCTGGGTGCATGGGACAATTTTGTACCTTGATTGGGGTGGTGGCCGCAGTAACACATGTGGTAAAAGAGCAAAGAACAGCATGCACATGGTATCCATGTCAGTTTCCTGGATTTGATATTGGACAATAGTTATACAAAAGGTAAGCATTGGGGGAAACTGGTTGAAGTCTACATGGAATCTCTCTTCACTGTCTTTGCAAATTCCAGTGGATCTGTAATTATTTGGGGATGCCTGGGTGGCTCAGTTGTTTGGGTATCCGACTTTGGCTCGGGTCATGATCTTGCAGTTTGTGAGTTCGAGCCCTGTGGAGAGGTCTGCACTGACAGCTCAGAGCCTGGAACCTGTTTCAAATTCTTTATCTCCCCCTGCTCCTCCCTCATTCACACTGTCTCTCTCTCAAAATAAAGAAACAAATAAATAAATAATAAACATCAAAAACTTTAGGAATATAATCATTTTAAAAATAAAATCTTAAAAACAAGTAGGTCCAACTTCAGTATTTAGCAAATCTGGAAACATTAGGGACCTATGAAAATGGGCAGGAGCATACAAGAAATATGTCACTACTTACATTGCCTTAATAGAAAATTGGGATTTTCTATTAGAAATTCTTCTGCTTGGAGTCACACAAATTCTGCAAACACTGTTCTGCTCCATTAAAGAATGACCGAGAATGAAAAGTTTTGATTTATAGTGTTCATAAATCCAGCTTTCATTTTAGTAGCTGTGAGCTGCAGGCTCACATATGGTTGCCACAGTCTTCCGTGACACCACCTGAGCTTCCAGCACCTGTATGATGTTAGAGGGGAATCTAGCCTGGGGAGCAGCCTCCTCCACAGGACCACATGTAGTGCTGGGCCAGCCGGAAAGCCAGGGGGAACTCCCATCGCTGAGGGCATTGGAGGCAAATATCCTTGGAAAGAAGAGAAATGAAGACAGTTGAATTTATCAGAATTCTCAAAATGGCCGGCATGCATGACTGAAAGGAGTCCTCACTCCTGTGTTGAGGTACCATCCCAACCTCACACTATGCTTCAAAAGAAATTCCTGGTCCAAAAAAGTCAGTAATGAAAAGCCTGGGGGGAAAATGTACCTCATCTTGTGATTAAAAAAGTGAACTTCTGAGCTTAAAAAAATGTTGAGAGAAGTCAAATTAAAATATAAATATATCTTGGGGCACCTCGGTCGCTCAATTGGTTAAGCATCCAACTTCAACTCAGGTCATGATCTCGCACTTCATGAATGCAAGCCTTGTGCCGGGCTCTGTGCTAACAGCTTAGAGCCTAGAGATTGCTTCATATCCTGTGTGTGTCTCTCTCTGCCCCTCCCCAGCTCACGCCCTGTCTCTCTCTCTCTCTCCCTTTCTCTAAAAAATAAACATTAAATTGTTTTTAATTATCTCATAAGAGTTTGAATTGTCCATATGTTCAAAAATAAACAAAATGTTAAAGGACAAGATGTGCATCAGAAATATCACAGATGGGGTGCCTGAGTGGCACAGTCAGTTAAGTGGCTGACTTCAGCTCAGGTCATGGTCTCACAGTTCATGGGTCCGAGCCCTGCATTAGGCTCTGGGCTGAAAGTTCTGAGCCTGAGGCCTGGAGCCTGGAACCTGGAGCCTGCTTCGGATTCTGTGTCTCCCTCTCTTTCTCTGCCTCTCCCCTACTCTGTCTCTCTCAAAAATAAAATAAAAAATGTTAAAAAAATAAAAAAAAGAAATATCACAGATAAAATGGTGATATTTGGAATCCATGACCTGGTTACAACTGGATGTAAAATGGACAGGAACAGAATCAGAACCAGAAACATACATGAGCATTTAGCCTAAAATGTTTTCTGCCTCACTCAAATTGAAATATAAGTTTTTATCTAACAAATGAGCAAAACTTCTTTAAATAATAATTTTGATTTGGTGATGTTACAATAGAATAGACATGCTTTAAAAAAAATTTTTTTTGTTAATGTTTATTATTTTTGAGAGAGAGACAGAGCATGAGCAGGGGAGGGGCAGAGAGAGAGGAAGACACAGAATCCGAATAGGCTGCAGGCTCTGAGTTGTCAGCATAGAGCCTGACATGGAGCTTGAAGGCACGAACCACGAGATCATGACCTGAGCCGAAGTGGACACTCAACCGACTGAGCCACCCAGGCTCCCCTAGACATGTTTTTATATATAAACTTCTCCCTTCCAAGGGAATCAAAACAAATGCAGTGACCAATAGAATTATTTCAAATAGAATTTTTATAATTTTACATTTGGAAGAAACACAGTGACATTTATCTACGGTGTGTGGCATGTGGTGATGAGGACATGGAGACAGGCTTGTCTCATTGTAAGGACAGCATGGTCTGAATCCTAACAGGCAGAGTTTCCTTGGGTGCTAAGTTGATTTGGTGGGTAACTGCTGTTCCATACTATGTCCTGACTTCCAGGGCTTCGGTGGCAATCCTTGGCATCCCTTGGTTTATGGAAGCATCACCCCAATCTCCGCCTGCATCCTCACATGGCATACTTCCTGTGTGTACTTCAAATCATGATTGCTTTCAAAAGGTACCTTGGGGGTCAGTGCTCAAGCAGAAATAACTGAGTGGGGGTGGATATCGGTTGTCATCTGATTGGCAAGAGACCGTGCAAACTTGCTTTAACCTCACCAGGGGCTTTCTCGACTAGTGGGCTCAGAATGCCTCCCAACACTTAAATACAGAGAACAAAATGAGGGTTGCTAGAGGGGTGTAGGCGGGGGAATAGGCTAAATGGTGATGGGCATTCAGGAGGGCACTTACTGGGATGAGCACTGGGTGTTGTAAGTAAGTGATGAATCACTGGATTCTGCTCCTGAGACCATTATTACACTATATGTTAACTAACTTGGATTTAAATGAAATAAAATTTTTAAAAATATCCAAAGAAAACAAAACAAAACAAAAGATGGATTGGGGTGGGCTCTACTCAATTGACTGGTGTCATTACAAGAAGAGGGAAATTTGGACATAGCGCAGACACCCAGAGGAGGACTCCACCGGAAGACAGAAGTAGATGTTGGGATGATACATCTACAAGCCAAGGAATTCCAAGGATTGCTGGTAATCACCAGAAGCTGAGAGAAGCATGGAAAACCTATCTCCCTCAGAACCTCCAAAACCAAGTCAGCCTGCTGACTCTTTGATTTGGGGCTTCTAGTCTCCAAAACTGTCAGAGAATACATCTCTGCTCCTTTAAGCCACCCAACTATGGTAACTTGTTCAGCAGTTTTGGGAAACTAAGACACTAAGGGTTAAGTCCACACTAGTAGTCACCTTCCAACCCAGGGATCATGTCTGTCCCGTTGGCAAGGAGCCAAGGTGTCTCTATGCCATTTTACTTAAAGATCATTACATCTGGACAGCTCAGTCCACTGTCAAAGGCTTAGTCTAGAGCCCCCAAACTGAAAGTATCCATATACACCCATCCCCACCCTGATTTTAAGAAAGTCTACTGCCAAACCTTTTATTATTGTTGTTATTATTATTTTATTATTTTAGAGAGAGAACACACACATGTGTGAGTGGGGAGTGGGAGAGAAGAAAAGAGAGAGAGGGACGGAGAGGGAGAAAGAGAGAGTATCCTAAGCAGGCTCCATGCTCAGGGCAGAGTCCTACATAGGGCTCGATCCCATGACCCTAGGATCATGACCTGAGCTGAAATCAAGAGTTGGATACAATCATCTGAGCCACCCAGGTGGCCCTATAGGCAAACCTTCTAAGGCAGATGGCTAGGATCTTATGTTGAGAGAACTTTCAAGATTAGAATTCCCCCAACCATCCTTAGAGATCCTTTCCAGTCCTTTCCAGAGAAACATTGTCCTTCAAACAAGCTCTTCCTTAAACCCATCACTCCACACCCATCTTCATAGGGTTTCTTCAGACAGCAGAGGATAGAAGGAAGCTTTTTCTCCCCCAGCTCAAAGAAGCTCTGGCCTCCTGTGGCACATTGAATATCTCTTCCATCAAGGTAGCTGAAGTCCCTGGAACTACTTGTTTTCCAGACCCCCTTCTAAACTCACATCACTTGCTGATACCCAGCATAAAACAAAAGGTGATCATAAGAGGAGATAATTTGTAAAGGACTTTAAGAGGAGAAAATTATTTTTAGAGTTAGCCATCAGATTCATTGTTTAAATCAGAAGCTCTTTTTTTCACAGGCTAAAGAGAAAACTGAGAAATATTGAGCTTGAGTATAGATGTTGGAATTGAGCTGTTTGAATTAGGCTAAGTTTGCTGGGGTGGGGGGAGGAAAAGGAGATGCTGACAGCTTCTTGGCGATGCTCGCTGTTTTCCAGCAAAGGCAAAATGGGGTGGCCCGCCTTATGACTCAGTGATATTCAGAACCTAATTCCAAAAAAGTGCATCAAAACTCCTTCCCCTGTTCTGACCCCAGATGAGCTGTTTTGCAAACTAAAACATGGTACTTTTGTTGCATGCTTTAAGAATTTGCATAGTATTCAACACAGTGATAACTAGACATCCATCTCCTCTCTTAACCTGAAATAAGACTAAATGAATTGGAAACAACGTGCTCCATGGTGAGGAGACTTATTTGTTTCAGACTGAGATTTAGAAAGGTGGCAGATCATGGGGGAAATGTTGTGGTATCTCATGAAAACGAAAAGCCATAAATGAGGCATAAAAGAAAGGTAAGTATACCACAGGAAGGCACTAAGGCAAGAATCACCCATGTGGAAATGAGCCAGCTGCCGAGGCCAATGATCTGATGGAGAATTATGAGCCCAAATATGAAGGGTGATTAAACACTCAATGAGTGTTTGTTTCTCTTACTTCAGCCAGTAATGTTATTAATTTATTCTAATATAATAAGATAGAAGAAACATTGTACTCTGTCAGCTGCCTTACAAAGTCTAATCTTCGGAAACACGATTCCTAACGAGTTTTCAGTCACAGTGCAATGGCCCAATGAAGATTCTTGAAAGCAAACGACAGAAGTCACTGTTTATTTTTCTCATGTTTCATCTCTCCAAACAATTCAGCAAATCTAGTTCTATTATCTTTGATGGACTGAGGATTAAAAAAAAAAAGAACTTTGTATAGGTCCACCAATAAACATAGTGATACAACTTTGGATAATAAGCTAACCATTGAGATTTTCTTTTCTTCCCGGTAAAGAACAATGATTTAGGTGAAAGGATATCATGTAATAATTTGGGAAAATTGGAAACTGTCACCTTTTGGCCCAAGAAGGGCTTCATACTATATGATGTAGTTATAGATGATTGCAGTCTAATATGGTCTTTTATGTGATGTAATCAATCTAGAAACTATCAGCATGTAACATTTTTATTGATGAATCATAATCTCAACTGAAAGAAGCTCACTCTTAAGCTCTTGTAACTCATGAGTCTTTACAGACAGCCCAGAATGTTAAGTAGAAGTCTAACAATTATGGAGGAGAGCCAAAAACAAATCAAAGGAACCACTTACCGCTTAAATATTTATCCAACCCTTCTACCAGATATACTTTCAATTATGAGCAGAAAATGTCCTTTGGCATTAACTAAATATCTGCTAAGAATAATTGCATTATACAAACATTAAAAGATCAGATCGATACATTATGATTAGCGGTTAGGCTTGATGTAATAAAGCATTTTAGTATATTTGACTATAGATGCACATAAAACTAGTCAAACGATGAGAAATTTAATTATATAACCAGTACTCAATGCTTCTGCACCCTCTGGAAGACATGACACCCATGGCCACTTGGGAGAAAAAGCAGGAGAGTCAGACACCAGCTCTTAGAAGTTCTGGCCTAGGGGCGCCTAGGTGGCTCAGTCGATTGAGCATCCGACTTCGACTCAGGTCATGCTCTCACAGTTCGTGGGTTCGAGTCCCGTGTTGGGTTCTGTGCTAACAGTTCAGAGCCTGGAGCCTGTTTCATATTCTGTGTCTCCCTCTCTCTCTGCCCCTTCCCTGCTTGCACTCTGTCTCAAAAACAAATAAACATTTAAAAATAATAATAAATTAAAAAAAAAGTTCTGGCCTAGAACTGGCATTCATTACTTCATCCTGTAACATACAGTCAGGAGTGTGTCTAAGTGAGCACACGGGGCTGCCTGGGTGGCAGTCAGTTAAGTCAGCACACGGACAGTTGGTGAGCAATAATTATAAAATGTGATACTGTAGAAACTAATTAGAACTGCAAAAGACGTTTAGCAGGTGAATTTGAGCCTGGGCTACCGGAGAGATATCAAGGAGAAATCAGTTAAAGGGTAAGAGAAAGAAATCTATTCAAGGGGAGGGAGAGGAAAGGAAAGAGTGAGGGGCAGAGAGAGGGAGAAAGGGGAAGAGGGAAAGGGAAAGGGAGAAGAAAAGGGGGAGTGGGTGAGAAGGAGGGAGGGAGAGGGAGAGAGGGAAACAATATCCAAGCTAAAGCCTCAAACCTGACCACCAGCCTGAATTTCATTTGGGAGACACTTAACATTAGCAATGAGAATTCTAAAACAAAACCCACAGGTCTCAGGAGCTTTCAGACACAATATGAAGCATCCAAGAATAAATTTTAAGTTAAGTTGCGGGAGCAGAATTATGTTTTTAAGAAAAGGGAGACAATAGTCGATTCGCTTCTGATCTGTCCGGATTACAGTCGGTGTGCTATATTCAGATGTAAGGAATAAGGGGGAAAGAAACTGGGAAGTTTTAGAATATATTCAAACTGAATACATCAGGCCTCAGCACTGCTCTTCTCTTTGGTGAATTGGAATATGGGGAGTGTGTGTGTGTGTGTGTGTGTGTGTGTGTGTGTGTGTGTGTCCTAGGTTACCAGCGTCTTTGTTTTCGTTCTGCAGAGAAGGCATGAAACCTTCCCTAGTCTTCCCCTGTGAGAAAGGGCATTGTCACGGGCAACATAAACCTGGTGATCTGCATGGGCTGCTGATCAGAGTCAGAGAGTGGGGCTCCTGGGTGGTTCAGTCGGTTAAGCGTCCGACTTTGGCTCAGGTCATGATCTCACAGTTTGTGAGTTTGAACCCCTCATTGGGCTCTGTGCTGACAGCTCACAGCCTGGAGCCTACTTCAGATTCAGTGTCTCCCTCTCTCTCTGCTCCTCCTCTGCTCATGCTCTGTCTCTCAAAAATAAATAATTGTAAAAAAAAATTTTTTTAATGAGTCAGAGAACAAGGAAGCCCTGACATATCCTTCAATGATAGCACCATTCGGAGTGCCTAAATGAATAATCTATTAGGTGAACTATTTTGTTCTGATAGAAAGATATATGTCTCTCTTACACAGTAATGGTACTTTAATTGCTAGAAGCTAGTCCTAGATTAGTGGACTGACCTTAGGCACACACAGAAAGCAACTGCCATGAGAGAAAGTAGATCCTTGGCTTGGTTTGGCAAGCTCGGAGCACAGAAGGATTGCAACCAGCCTGGACATTTTCCAGAGGAGTAACTGCCTTGCCTGTCTCCATCAATACTGTATTCTGCCATCAGCGTAACTTTTGCTCATGTAATTTTCAATGTAATATAAATTGAATTGGAACGGGTAATAAAATTCAGTATTGTTGACTGTGAACAAAAAGTAATAAATTTTCTAAAATTGACTAAAAACATAGACTCTGTTGGAAGACTACACATGTCACCTTTGATATCCACTATACATGGCAATGAAGTTGATTGCCTGGAGAGCAGCCACTGCTCAGTTCCTTCCCCTTGTTGATGGACCCAGCCACCAACAGAGAAGCTACAAATGCCAGAGACACACCTTCCCGGCCAGGACTGGGTTGATAACCCAGCTGCTCTTGATGAGATCTAGGGGAAATTTTGCAGGAGAGGTGTCTAGGTGTCTATGGTGTCTTCCGCCATGAAGACAAAATGAGGTAGCAGAGACACTGTACTCTACTGTTGTGTTGTTAGTATTTATTTTTATTCATTTTATCCTAAATGCAAACACAAGATGCTCTGGGTCAGACTCGGGTTTCTTATTAAATACTTTGTAGTAAAGAATACATGTCTGTCCCTGCCTCAGTGCTGGCCTGAGACACAGCGTGGTGACAATTTATGGGGATCTTTCCTCCACAGGTGGCCTACTAGCCCATAGATGGGGCAGAAAGAGAAATGATTTTTCTCTGTTTGTGAAGAAAAAGGGGCAGCTCTCCCTCCTTAAAGAATCCCCCTTACTCCAGCTGTTGGTCCATAAATAAAATCTCTCCCGGAAGCCAGATAGCCCCAGGTGTGTCCCTGGATTTAAGACCCGGGGGCGTTCCAGATCTCCTTTCCCCTTGAAATATAACACCCACGCTGGTAGCATTTCTAGTCTTCCTAGTACCCAAGGAGGGCTTACCCGAGGCTCCTACCCTGGGCTGTAACCACTTGGGTTTTTGAGGAGAAGAAAAGTTTGAATATCCATTCGCGTTTTTTCTTTTCTTTTCTTTTTTTTTTTTTTTTTGTATTTTCATCAAATGATCACATGTACCTACAAGTTCAATCATAGCAGCTCTTCATTGTTATAATGCAGCAGATTACTGTTTGCAGAAGCCAAAAGCTGGAAACAACTCAAATATCCGTCAACAGTAGGATGGATAAATATACCATATATTTATACACTGGAATGATATACAGCAAACAGAATGGGTGAACCGCTGTGAATGATCTCACCTATCTGATGCTGACCACCATATGTTGAAGCCAGGTGAAAAAAGGTACATTTCTTGTAATTATATGCCTATGAGGGACAAATTAGGGAAAAAATAATTTATTAATTAAAGATATTGGGTTTCAAGATATTAGGGAAGTATTGGCTGAAGAAGGTGGGAAAGTTGCTTCTGAAATGCTAGAAAGACTCTCTTTCTTTTTTCCATTTTTTCTTTCTTTTTTCTTTTTCTTTCTTTCTTTTTTTTTTTTTTTACTGTGATTAGAACACTTAATATGAGCTCTGCTCTCTTAACAAAGTTTTCAGTGCACACCGCATATTGTTGCCTGGAGGCACTGTGTGGTACAGCAGATCGCTGGACCTTACTCAACTCGCTGAACAGAAACTTTGTACCCTTTGAACCCCAGCTCCCATTTTCTCCACCCAGAAAGCCCTGGTAACCACCATTCTGCTCTGTTTTCTAGGAGTATGACCACGTTAGATACCTCACGTAGATGGAGTCATGCAATATTTGTCATTCTGTGGCTGGTGTCTTCCACTTTATATAATGACCTTAAGGTACATCCACATTGTAGCATCTGGCAGGATTTCCTTCCTTTTTAAGGCTGAATAATATTCCATTGAATATAAAGACCACATTGTCTTTATTTATTCATCTATCAATAGACATTAGCCAGAGAGCTGTAGAATCCATTGTCCTCATTTGTGAGGAGTCTTAGAAGGTCAGGCTTTATATAGGAATACTGAGAAATCCAGGAGTTTTATTTCCCCACATATACCTTCCTACTTTTAAAGATTATTTGAAGATGTGATATGGAGGTTAGAACAGCTGTCTGGCAACCACAAAGGGGAACTTCTTAAGCTAACAACCTAGGGTGCCCCATTGTATATCTGCATGAGAACAAACATTATACGATGGAGAGTTTCATGAGCAGAAGGTATCAGACAGCTGAGAATGGAGACCTTCTACCTTCATGTAACTTAACCATCAGGAGGGGTATCTAAGGATGGTTACATCAACATACTTTATTTTTCTTCTAGGAAATTCTTTCTCAGTAAGAGAAACCTATACCAGTAAATAATCTTGTTATTTGTCTCAGGCATTCCCCAGATCAATTTATCAAAACACTAGATATATATATATATATAGTAAAGTATATATATATATATAGTAAAGAACTGCCCCAAATCCCTGCCTGAGGAGTTGTGCCAGATGACAGAGAAAAGGTGGCATCTAAATAAAACGCTAATCACGAGGAGAAATGAGCAATACATTGTCTAAACCCACAAAACGGTTGTAATGAGTTGTGCAAATATTAGCTAGCAAACATTCAGCTACAGGGTATGAAGCTGTTGGCCAAGTTAATTTTGGTTATGTTTTATGGTGCCATATAGCTGGAAATGATTCTTAGGGGTTATGTTCTGATACAAAAATTTAGAAGGTTGTAAGATTGGAATGGATCCAACAGTCATTGTGTAATTATAGTCTTCCCATTACAGGTAGGTAATATTTGTGGCATCTGTGAACTGAGTCAGAGGCCAGACGCTCCTGGCTGCCTGCCTACGCTGCACTCAAGATAATGAGGACTTGACAGCAAGGGAAAACCTGGTCGGGAAAGACAGGATTCCTTAGAGAGTGAAATACAGAAGGTACTTAAATAGTGGCAAATTCATTTTTGTATAATAAGAATAATAAGACCATTACACTTAAATACAACAAATACACTGCTCTTGTTCTTATGGGTTTTTTTCTTTTAATGTTTGTTCATTTTTGAGAGACAGAAACAGAGTGTGACCAGGGGAGGCACAGAGAGAGAGGGAGACATGGAATCCAAAGCAGGACCCACACTCTGAACTGTCAGCACAGAGCCCGATGCAGGGCTCAAACTCACGAACCCCGAGATCATGACCTGAGCTAAAGTTGGATGCTTAACCAACTGAGCCACCCCGGCTCCCCTGTTCTTATGTTTTTAAAGCAATTTAAGGCGATGTTTCCATTCTTTACCTTGAGAGAATAAACCCTTTCTTTAATATGTATGCATAAGTTATTTATTACTATGTAACAAATGGCCACAAGCTTCAAGGCTTTAATCAACTCACATTTACTATCTCACAGTTTTGGTGGATCAGGATTTCAGGCACAGCTTAGCCAGGTCCTCTGCTCATAGTCTCACCAGGCTGAAGTCAGGATGGTGGCTGGACTGCATTCTCATCTGGAGGCTTGACTGGGAAGAATTCACTCCCAAGTTCACACATGCTGTTGGCAAAACATCTCCTGGTGGTTGTATGACTGAGCTCCCCAGTTCTTTAATGATTACGAGCCAGAGGCTAATCTCAGTGCCTAGAGGCCTCCAGCAGCTCCCAGCCACATGGCCTTCTCCATGGACTCTCTCACAAAAGGCACTTTACCTCTTCAAAGCCAGCAAATGGAGTCTCCCTTTCCATCAGAAAAGGCCTGATCCCTTTGTTCAAGATTTTCACTGCCTGTCAGATCCACCAACAATAATTTCCCTTTTGATGAACTCATAACCAACTTCTCTGGGATCCTGCTTCTGGAAAGTATGTTGACCTTTGCCATATTCTAGAAGTTGTAGGGTCTGCTTCTACTCAAGTGGAGGAGATTAAATAAAGGGCATGAATAGCAGAAAGTAGGTCACTGGGGTTCACTTTAGGTCCATCCACAACAGCATAGTTTAGTGTTTTGTTTTTAAAGTTGGACTACATACTAGCATTTCTACTGAATTCTTATTAACATTGAGCATAACAATTTTCAATGTATTGTATTCCTTCATTATCCTTCACATGTATGGGTAAACTATTCATGGAATTGTGTAGATGCTGAAGGGGATAGAGAGGGGGAGGTGGTGAATAGTGGTGTAATGCAAAGTCTGACTCCATGTTTAGTGTCCAACTACTGACAGCTTTCAAGCCCCACCACACGCATTTCCCCTTCTGCCCCACAGCTGCGTGGCTAAAGAACTCCAAGTGATTCTATCATTAGCACCAATGGGCAGTATAAACCCTTCGAGCTCTAGCCTATGTACAGGAACCCTCACCTCAGCCCCTCCCTCCATAAATGCCCTAAAAATTCTGTCTGTTCTCTCAAGCCATTATCAGAACTGTAGGAGCCTGTCCCATGCTCCCAGAAAGCCTCACTATATAAGTAATAAACTCTTCATATAACCCTCTTGATATGTGGCCTTATCAGTGTCAACATCTAAACCGCATTGTGGAGGCAAGGTCCAATCTTCTCATATAGGTTAACCACACAAAGGGAGTTTATTTTGTACCTGTTGAATCCTGACCCCTCCCCCCAAAATACCACCAAAACAATCTAGTAACAAGACAAGGTTGAGTTTATTACTTACCAATATCACAGTGGAGTCTGAGTAGAACTCAGTAGAGGAGAGAACAAGGTCAAGGACATTGATGAGGTCTAGGCTTTGTTGAAGAGATATCTTTCAAAGCAGAGTGTGTTAATTAAGACAAGGCAAATGCTCATCATATCACGATTGGTGGGCCCAGCAAAGGGTAGGTTTCAGAGGGAGGGTTTCATAAAGTCACAGAAAGTAAAGAGTGGTTTGATGCTAGTGATTAAAAGTCTAACAGTTTTAGGGCTCAGTCAGTTAAGCATCCAAACTTGGCTCAGGTCATGATCTCACGGTCTGCAAATCTGAGCCCCGCATTGGGCTCCCTGCTGTCAGCACAGAGCCCACTTCAGATCCTCTGTACCCCTTTCTCTCTCTCAAAAATAAATAAACATTTTTAAAAAATAAATTTAAGACTGGATTCATTTTGGGCTGGATTTTGAAATTCAGGAAGTTAACAGAGTCCGAATTTAGGAAAGATCGTCTTCTCCTGGATCAAAATACATGGTTGTTGTCGTCGTCGTGGTTGTCGTTGCTGTTACATGTATGAGTACTGAAACATCGGTGTGAAGGTACTAGGGTTATAACTCATAATAAAAGTTAATGTCTGGGAGGCTCTAATGGTCCAGGCTCTCTTTTTTTTTCTCATCAACATCAGTTCAGCACCCTCAAAGAAATGGTCAGACTCAGACATCTTGTATCATTGCGAGGGGAATAAGAATTAATGCTATTCCACTTTGGTTGTAAATCCAGCTTTTAAAAACAGAGCATCAGCAACACTTTGCCCATAAACAGTCCCAAATACTGTGAGACCATCACCTCAGCCAAAAAATTGAATACTAATGGGACTGTATTCTTCCCATTATCAGTCCTACAATGTGTCCCATCAAGTTCTCTGTGGCCTCCACAGAGCTAGGATTTATCACAGTATCAGCTTCCCATTGACGTGCACTGAAAAAATTTAGAGTAATAACAACTGCATAGAATGTCACAGTGAACAGACTCTCACCTCAAAAAGCCCTGCATGACCTGGGCCCTTACCTGTCTTCCCAGTCTGTTTCATGACCCGCCTCCCTTCACCTACTGGGTTTCAAGAAATCTAAGGTGCCTGGGTGGTTCAGTCAGTTAAGCATCCGACTTTGGCTCAGGTCATGATCTCATGGTCCATGAGTTCAAGCCCCGCGTCTGGTTCTGTGCCGACAACTCAAGAGTCTGGAGCTTGTTTTAGGTTTTGTGTCTCCCTCTATCTGCCCCTCCCCCTGCTTGTGCTTGCTCGCTCTCTCTCTCAAAAATAAATAACAACAACAACAAAAAATGCCAGCCTTATGGCTTTTCAGACCAGCCAAGGAGTCTGTATGTACTGTTCCTCTTTTTTTTCTTAACTTCACCTCTGACTCCTTCTTGATCTTCAAATGTCGCTTAAGTTTCCTGGCCAACTGATGCAGAGTGGCCAGCACAGTCATCCTCCATGATATCACTTTGCTTCAGTCCTTGCGGACATCACTCTCAGAAGTTTCCTTATTGCCTCACTTATCAACCGGTTCTGTGTCTCCTTCCATCCTCCCACTAAAAGGTCCCATGACAACAACGACCACATGTGTCTGGTTCCTCACTGAATTCCAGCACCTACAATAGTGTATGACTCTTGGAAGGTGCTCGACATTTGTGCTGAATGAATGAGTAGGTAGTGGGATGGTGGAATCTTCTCCTCTAAAATAATTAATAATAATAACCTGTTTTGTTTTATTTTATTCTGTTTTCCAGATATAAGAAAGCCCTTGTTAAGGATATCACTGCCTGGGGCACCTGGATGGCTCAGTGGGTTGAGCATCCAACTTTGGTTCAAGTCATGATCTCGCAGTTCATGAGTTCAAGCCGTGTGTCAGCCTCTGTGCTGACAGCTCAGACCCTGGAGCCCACTTTGGATTCTACATCTCCCTCTCCCTCTCTCTGCCCCTCTCCTGCTCACATTCTGTGTCTCTATCAAAAATAAATAAACATTTAAAAAAACTTTTTTTTAATGTTTTATTTGTTTCTAGGAGAGAGAGAGAGACAGCGTGAGCAGGGGAGGGTCAGAGAGAGAGGGAGTCACAGACTGAAACAGGCTCCAGGGATGGAGTGAACCTCACTGGTGACCACCATTGTCTTACCCCAACAAGCAGGCTTCAGGTTTCCCTGAAACTCTACCTGCCTCCAATCCACCTTAGAAATGGCCTGGATGTTTCTCTCAACTTCTATGGAAGGGTAGGCATAATCTTACTTTGGCTTGTGGCATCCCTGTTCAGTCTTAACCTCTCTGCTATCAGTCTTTTAGGGATTATAGAGTCGGTAGGAAAGTAGCATGATTCTAGTCCATCATTACGAAAACCAGTCCAATAATACCTGAGATCACTTTTAAGAATTTGATAAAGTTTAATAAGATAAGCAAAGATTTTAGGCTAGAGCGACTTATCATGTCCCTGAAATGAAGTCACAAACATTGCTGCCTACTCTACACATAAATTATGTTGCCCAGAGAAACTACCCCAGAAAACTGAAGGAGAGCTTGTTTTGAGATGCCCATAATGGGATTGTTTATTGGATATTGGTTTTGGCATCAAAACAGAAAAACAAGTTAGCTGGGAGTTCAGCCATCTGCAAACTAGAAGCCCAGGAAAGCTGGCAGCGAAGTTCCAGCCCAAGTACAATGGTTCTGAGACCCAGGACAGCTGATAGTGTAAATCCTTGTCCAAATCCAAGGGGGAAGGGGAAGATAGTGCTTCAGCTCAGCAGTCAGACAGAGAGAGAGAGAATTCCTCCTTCTCTGCCTTTTTATTCTATTTGGGTCCACGGCGGAATAGACAAGGCCACTGGCACTGAGGCAGACAGTCTGCTTTACTCTGTCTGCCCATTCAGTGCTCCTCTCTTCCAGAAATACCCCTACAGACACACCTAGAAGTAATTTCTAACCAGCTCTCTGGGCCTTCCATGGTCTAGACAAGTTGACACATAAAATTAGCCACCAGTGTCCAAGTAGATTCTCCTGTGTTGATCTTGATTCTGTAAAAAGCATGTCCTGATGGAAAATGGCCCACCTTTCTAGTGGGCCATAGAAATCCTTCCATGTAACCACGGAACAAAAGGTGCTCCTTCTAAGAACTGACTCAAGTGAGTATGTGGCCAGGTCCTGAGGATGAGGGAGGGACAGGGACCCTCATTGGTGGACTGAGATCCTTGTCCTAACCTCCGCTTGGATGCTTAAAATCACAGGTACTCCTTGAGGTCAACACGTTTACTTCCCAGAGCCATTGCGAAAATACCAGTACATTCTTACATGAGAGGAAGTTTAATATTATGGGAGAAGCAGTGTATTTAAACTGCAGAATTTAGTTCTTCCTGGCCCAGTTGTGTGGCCATGTGCAAGCATCTCATCTCCCCAGAACCCCATCATTGGCCCAAGGGTTCTGCACCAAAGTCAGGACAGCAAGTGTACCTTATCCCCCAAATCAGCTCTGACCAATAAGTTCAAACTCCTTCAAGCACTGTATTGGGAGGAATTAATTCTAAGGCCATGCCCAGAACACAGCTGGAAGTGGCCAATGGTCAGCGTTTTTGTCCTATTCAGGCTCATGATGGAGTGAGACATGGGAGAGCAAGGACGTGACTGAATGATGCTGTCAGGAATGGAGAAAATGCAGGCAATGGAGAACGCTCAGCCCAAATGGTCATCGGTGGATCTTGTTCTAGATGACCCCTAATGGTTCCTTGTGTTCTATCGTCTCTTGGATGTTCTGTTCATTCCTTGGAAAGACTCGGGCTCTGAGAGAATGAGAAAGATGGTAGAACCATGGAAAAGGCTGGAAAGGATACAAAAAGTTCTGGAGAACCAGCTCCTTCACCTGGACGGCTCTGTCGACTGGAAGGGGCTGGGATGGCATCGTCCTGATGCACAGGCTCTGCTGTCCCCATTTACGAGTAAAGGCTGAGGCACAGAGTGTTCAGACAACGTGCCTTAAGTCAGGCAGCCAGTAGGTGCAATGCAGACTCAGAGGCAGGTAGGCAGGCTGGCTCTGGCCCCACACACATGGCACTGTGTCCCAAGGAGCATGAGACCCTTGCTCAGCAGAGAAGATGGAGGGGCACTGAAAACGCTATTGCACAAAGTCAAAAGGACAGCTAAGAACCTCACTTCCAACTAAGCAAAGGTGTGGGTGGCTGTTCCCTCCTGTACACACTGGGCAGAAGAATGCGGGAGAAAATTCCTGAATTGTGCCTTGTCAAGGCAGGGTAAGAGCAACATTCTGGAGAGGAGGTAACGAGAATATAAGCCATCGCCAAGTGATGGGAGCTGCAAATAGCCAGTGTCCTGCCATAATCTGTGATGACCAATAGCAGTGGGACATTACCCAGCCAGGAAGCTTTGCTATCTGTGAACCTAACTCTGGCTCTGCCACCTACATGCTAGCAAGCCTGTAAAATCCTCGTCTGTAGTGGGGGGCTGGCAGGGGGGAGGAGCGCCTCCACTGTGGGGCATGTGGCCCCCACCTCTGTTTCCCTCTGGCAGCCCTTCGTGACTCTGGGATGTCTCCAGCATCTGGAACAAAATAGGTATTTAATGCTCATTGTGGAGCACATGTTCCCAGACTAACTCACATTGAAGGGCTCCTCCAAGTTCAGGGTGCACAGCAGAATTAAACATAGATTAAAACTCGTTTGTCCCTGCCTGGCTAGCTCAGGCAGTAGAGAAGGAGGCTCTTATAACTGATTCTCTCCGAAAGTTCTACCAGTCTTGTGCTCAAGCCGGATCCTCCGGCCCCAGACCAGGTAAACGCCCGCAAATCAGCCACCAGCCACTCTCGAATGGGGACATACGATGGATACCCGAAGTTCCCTATCGAGCTGTCTACATGGCTTAAGGAAAATGAAGAATGTTCCTCATAATCTTTGCAATGAGGTTTTGAGTAAACTTATTTGTTTCTAACCCAAGCTTACAATTCCATCATTAATAGTAATTCTGCCCAAAGCCTGTAGCATTTGCATCAAGGGCCAGGACACAGTCTCGTTAATATTCTTTTTTTTTTTTTCTTTGGCTGAGGTGGTGATTAGTATTTGCCATTGTTTACGGGCAGAGGGTTGCTGATGCCCTGTTTTTAAAAGCTGGATTTGCAGCCAAAGGAGAATGGCATTAATTCTCATTCCCTTCGTGATGGCAGAGGAGGCCTGAGTCTGATCATTTCTCTGAGGGTGCTGAACCGATGTTGATGATAGAAAAGAAGAAAGAGCCCAGACCATTAGAGCTTCTCAGACATTAACTTTTATTATGAATATTAACACTAGCACCTTCACACTGATGTTTTAATATTCATACACGCACAACAACAACATAATATTTCAAGCCAGGAGAAGACAATCCTTCCTAAAGTCAGATTCCGTTAACCTCCTGAATTCCAAAATCTAGCCCGGAATGAATCTAGCCTTAAATTTCTTTTTGTTATTATTTATTTATTTTTGAGAGAGAGAGTGAAAGAGAGAGAGCACTTGCACACAGGGGAGGGGCAGAGAGAGAGGGGCACAGAGGATCCAAAGTGGGCTCTACGCTGACAGCACAGAACCCAATGAGGGACTCAAACCCACAAACCACAAGATCATGACCTGAGCCGCTGTCTCAGGATGCCTAACTGACTGAGCCACCCAAGAGCCCTAGCCTTAAATTTCTTAATCCCCTTCACAGCCACCCTTGGTTCCTTCAATCCTTCCCCACCTAAAATAAATCAAAACAATGTTCCTTTGCCACGAAATATAGCAAAGTGAGCATGCATCAGAAAATGGCGGCCTGGGGTCCTGGGGTTCCCAAAGTTCTTTCTGCTCTCCCCCACCTCCACCACACAGAACCCACCTGTCACACCGGCCTCCTATGCCAATGGTTCTATTCGTCCTGGTTCTAACCCTGCCCTTGGATGAGTTCTGAAGCATCCTCAGGACACCTTTCCTGCAGGAAGACCCGCGGAGAACAGGCCACCCTCACAGACTGGTCACACGCATGATGCTGTTCATTACCCAGTCTCCTCCCATAGCATAAGCGATGAATGAGCCTTTCAAACACGCTGGGTGTTATAGATCACAGAACAAATCACGGAATCATGGACATTAGAGTCGGCTGGACCGGGGTTCCAGTCCTGCCTTTACCATCTACTGTGTGACTCTAGGCAAGTTGTTTGGCCTCTCTGAGCCTCATTTTCCCCATCTCTTCCGTGAGGGTAATACTCGCATCTACCTTGCCACATTGCTGTAAAGTATAAATGATGGGGCGCGTGGGTGGCTCATGGTTAAGCGTCCGACTTTGGCTCAGGTCATGATCTCACGGTTCGTGGGTTCAAGGCCCGCATCGGGCTCTGTACTCACAGCTTGGAGCCTGGAGCCTGCTTCAGATTCTGCATCTCCCTCACACTCTGCCTCTCCACTGATCATGCTCTGTTTCCCTCTCTCTCTCTCTCTCAAAAAATAAACAAACATTAAACATTTTTTAAAAAAGAATAAATGAGAAAATTTGGCAGATGACTGGTGCAGAAATGCTGTAATAATAGCATTGTAGCTGATTTTCAGTCTTCTCTGCTTGGAGTGAGGACATAAGCATGGAGGCAAAGGATGTTCTAAGTGGAAGTACAATCAGCAGGATGATTCAGCAAAAGAAGCCCACATTAACGATAAAGTATCTACCCATTGAGTGACAATTGATGGTTGGAATGCCACAGTCCAAGAAGCCATTGCAAGCCACCATTCTTAAAAGTTTAATTCCTGGCTACTCTGACGGCCTCACTGGGTCTGGGAGAATGGCAGGTGATTGTAATCCACAAAAGTGGCTGCTCTACCATGTAAGACTTTGAGGTTGAGTTGGGGTAACATCACTATTGAGCAATGTCACCCAGCTGAACAGGGAGTGTCATGCTACCAACTTGTTCTCCCTTCCCGACGCAGCCCAGAAGTTAAAACAAGCTCCACAAATACGTGATATTTAGAAATGTAATCGTCTGATCAGCAGAGTTAGCTCACCATCGTCAGGCAATATGGATAGCACGGTTGTTCCTGCAAAGCTTTAGCTATCTCTTACCACCAAAAACAAAAAACAAAAAACAAACAAACAAAAAAAAACAGAAAACAAAAAACGGGGACACCTGGGTGGCTCGGTCAGTGCAGCGTCTGACTCTTGATTTTGGCTCAGGTCACAATCTCACAGTTCATGGGACTGAGTCCCACATTGGGCTCTGCACTGACAGTACAGTCTGCTTGGGATTCTCTCTCTCTCTCTCTCTCTCTCTCTCTCTCTCTCTCTCATTCTCTTTCTCTCTCTCTCTCTCCTTCTGCCCCTTCCCTGCTCTCACACACATGTGCACATGCCCTGTCTCTCAAAAAACAAGAACAAAACAATACAAAAAAAAAAAACCCAAGGAAAAAAAGACAAACTACACAACAAATGCTGAAGACATTGGCTCATGTCTTTGCAGTGACACACTGAGAAGGCAAAAGGGTGCAGGAGCCAGTGTCTGTTAGTTTACTAATGCCCCTGGGGAGACGTGGAGCCCAGTGGCTGGGCAGGTGGGTCAGCTACAGCCCCAGGATGGCTTACGTCGGAACTGTGGAGCAGGCCTGGAAAGTTCTGTTGTTTCTGGAACCAGAGGGTGTGTGCCTGACCCTGTGAATCCTGGCCACCCCCCAGGTGAGCTAATGGCCTGCTGATCTCACCATGTCCCCTTGTATCGGTCAAGCATACCACTGGAAGCAGGCCCCTACTCCATCCTTTGAAGCCACCCATTGTGGGCCAGCCAGCCCTGGGCTCAGAGCTGGCCTCTAGGGCCCCTTCTCACCCACGCTGCTCCCTGACAGCTCTCTGATCCTTTGGTTCATGAACCTGAATACTCTAGATCCGAGATAGCGCACCGGCCCCTTCAGCCGGGTTTCCCCAGACTCTCCTTGGGTCCTGCCAACCCTGTGCGTTATCTGGGCCCAATCTCTGGCTTGCCTGAGGTCTTCTTATTATAATGGCAGAATCTACCTCATAGGGTTTTTGTGAATATCAAATAAGATTGAAATGTAAAGAGCTTAACACAGAGCTGTTGTTAACTCTTTCCAGCACAGCTATTCAGACTTGATCCTCTTGTCCAGCCCAGCCCCAAGGGTCCCCCAGTACATTCAGGTGCCATCCACACTAAGGACAATGATGTGGAAAGCCATGATATTCTCCCAACTTCTGGCTATGAATGACTTATCTTCTGCTCAGATGCTTAGTGTCTGAGAAGTCACCTAGTACAGTGATATCTGGATATTCCTGCCCCGGCCATTCAATAAACTACTAATTTGTGCTCAGGAAATGTGGGAGGAAGGCAAAAAGCCGGTTTCATGGTGGACTCTCAGGAAACGAAACATTTCAGGTAGGGAGAAACACAACACTTTCAAGAAAAAGAGGGCTGTTACACTTCAAACGTATGCCCCAACATCAGCGTTTGACGTGAGTACAACTGCATTTGAAAACCAAGTGGCATTCGGATGAAGACGTTCAACATAGACTTACATTCTGCAGAAAAGTCAGTTTCCTGGCATGGCGTCAATTTGAATAATAGGCATCACATAGCTTTATGCTGTAGTGATGAGAATTCTGGACACTCAAGGAATCATTTTGAACTAAGTTTTGTATTCCGTCAACTCCAAAATGAGTTCTTTAGCTGTGAAGATAAATGGGTGGCAATTAAATAAATAGGAAGACTAAGGTGTTTGGATTTTTATTGCCTCTACTATGGCAAAATCCATCAGACTTACCTCTGTCACCAGTGTTTGAGATTAATATGAAAAAATAATAATAGAAGAAAATAAAAATCAATGATCTTTTATGAGCAAAATAGAAGTTACTAGAATTCAAAGATTCCTGCGTGCCTCCCTCACTTCTGCTTTCTTCCTACGATCCATCTTCTTATCCACGGGGTGTTTTTTAAGCTTATTTATTTGTTTTGAGAGAGAGTGGGGGGGAAGGCAGAGAGAGGAAAGGAAACAAGTATCCCAAGCAGGCTCTGCACTGTCAACACAGAGCCCGACATGACACTGGAACCCACGAATCATGAGACTGTGACCTGAGCCAAAATCAAGAGTCAGACTCAACCTACTGAGCACCTCTCCATGGGATTGTTTAATTCACATGTGGAATGTTTTCTCCAAATCAACCCACTGATTTACTTACATACATCTTATGTCAAATTTGTCCTGGAAAACAGAACACATGTGGGTCCACCATTTCACTGCATCGCAGCACTCATGAAACTGTCTGATGTAAGATTTACAAACAGTTCCCACAAAACAACAAAATCTCCAGCTGCGTTAGTATCCACTTACAATAAGTTCCATTTATTATCCCCTGTGACCAGATTCTCCATAAATCCACCAAGAGTGGAAATCTCTGTGCCCAGAGGTCTCCTGCACACTCAGATGGGGAAACACACTCTTGGGAGCTTGCTGGTGGGGTCCCAGTGGAGGGAAGACATACCAGCAGAGAGTCAAGTCGTAGTGCTCTGATAGAGGCTGTGGCTGGAGAACGTGCTAGAAATTCTCTCAGAGGCAGCCCCCATGCCTCCCTGTTGAGGCTTCCTTCCCCTTTTAGCCGTTCACTGCTGAGGGTGATCTCAGGACTCACCAACAACAGGTCAAGTAGAAATACACTTTTCCAAGTCCTTCTGGTTTCCCATGAACCAAGTTTCATGGCCATTTTTGAACAAAGGCAGATGTTCCTAGCAGTAAAGATCTTCGAGGTTACATGTGAGCTTTCTTCCTACCTGTTTTAGACTCTCAGATGAATAAACATAGTTGCCAGGAAGCCAGGAGGCAGACAAGAGAGCAGGGCAAAGGGCTAAGAGAAAAATATGAGAACAGAAAGGAGGGAAAGAGAAAAGAATGGGGGGAAGTGGAATGAATGGGAATGGAAAAGAATGGAGCCTTGAAGAGAGAAGACCTTGACAGGAAGATGGCCCTGGTACTACATAACATGGTGCAGGATCCCCATGAGTGTGTGTGTGTGTGTGTGTGTGTGTGTGCGCGCACGCGCGTGTGCGCACGTGCACAATGTCAGCAACTTAAACTATGACCACCTTCTACTTCTCACTTCCTGACCTCAGAGAAGTGCCCACTTTTAACCTCACATTGAGGAAGCTTAACGGAGGCTTCTATCCTTCTATCCTTGAAGAGTATGTCTTTTGGGAAGAAAATCCAATCCATTTCCACAGCTAAACAAAAAGCTTTTTTCAATGTATCATTCCTTTGAAAGCTTGGCCAAATAATCACTGTTGTCTACCATACAAAATAGATCCATTCGACTCTGATGACAAATATACTTCACCACTGTATATATATGTCTATGCATGTATATTCACCATGTAATACGCTGTATATTTACATGCAGGTGTAATATCTTTTGTGTATGTGTGAGTATACATATGTTTACAGCGGGCACTCACTGAGCACTCACAGTGGGTCCGAATAGTCTCGTGCTTTTGTAAGTATCATCTCATTCAGTCCTCACAACCACCTTGTGAAAAGGGTACTATGAAAATCACCAAGCTACAGGAGGGGAAACTGGGGTGTAGTCTCAGTTCTTTGCCTGAGGACCCAAAGCATCTGTGGGGTTGATGGCCCCATGTTGACCTCACCATGTGAGTCTCTGTATCCTCTGTGCTCTCCTTTCATCTTGACCCACAGATATCCTTCCTGCTCTTGAAAGCAACAACTGGGCCACGATCTGCTGCAGATTGTGCCCGCCGCCCCTATCAATTTAAAAATGAATGGATTTAATTATGCCCAGAAAATGCATGAAAGTCCATCTCTGTTTTACCAAGCAGTGACTTTCCCCATCCACCTGCACTGACTGGGAGCTTCAGAACCATCTCACTGAGGGTGCTGATTCATGGCAGCAGGTGACACCCCCCCACACTCCAAGGGCTATACATGGTGGCACAGGGCAGCCTCAAGAAGTGCATGCCTGACTCTGAGTGTCCTGAAGTGTCACGGCAAGCTTTGTCCTGCAGAAGCCGGAAGACACTCACGTAGCCACCAGCATGTGGAGCATCAACATGGCGCTTCAGTCTGCCACCCGCACAGCCTGCTCTCATGGACAGAGATGGCCTGGGCTGGGTGTTCCAACTGCGGTCCCCAAGATCCTTATTGGGCCCCTACAAGGAGAAAGCTCAACCCAGCACCCCCTGAAGGAGAGCGGTCGCCAACCTGACTCAGGTTTTCTTCCTCAAGGAATGCACGGAGTCCATCTTTAATTTGTTGAGGACCCTCCTAACCATTTTCCATGGCAGCTGCACCCAGTTTGCATCCCCACCAACAGGACACGGGGTTTTCTTTCTCCCCACAACCTTGCCAACACGTGCTATTTCTTGTCTTTTTGGTTTTAGCCATTCTGACAGGTGTGAGGTGGTATCACACCGTGGTTTGGGTTTGCATTTCCCTGCTGATGGGTGATGTTGAGCATCTTTTCACGTGTCCCTGGCCATCTGATGGTATGGTTGCAGCACAGTACAGTGACAGAGGGTAGCTACATTTGTGGCAAGTATGGCATCCCCTGGAATGTTGTGAATCACTGTGTTGTGCACCTGAAACTAATGACATTGTGTGTCAACTGTACTCAAACTTAAAAAATAAAATCGTGTGCATGACCTTCCGTGCCCAATGCTAGCTGTCTGCCTGACTGTCTTCCAGCTAAGACACTGGTCTTCTCCTGCCTGTGGACTCCAGCGTAGCCTGAAATAATGCCATGGGTGTCCCGGGTCTCCAACCTACCAGCCGCAAATCTTGGACTTCTGAGAAGTCCTGTTCGTTCTGTTTCTCTGAAGAACCTGATTGACGCAAGGCATTAGCCGGTCGGCCTCAGCAAGAAGACTGCAGCCCTCGCACCTCACTTGGGCCACAGCCGTGCATCGTGGTTTTCGGGAGGGCTCTGCAGTCAAGGCCAGAGCTCTGCCAACTTGGCCACACTCATCAGACGTCTGCATTCCTGGCCCAGAGCCTCCACCAAGACCTGCTCATGGGGGTCCTCAGCTAAGGAGCTTTTGTCCACCCCGACTGCGTACCCTCCATAACGAGGCAGCAGCCAGTAGTTTGGAGCCTCTCAGTAGTGAGACTATTGTCCCCCACGCACCTGACCTTTGCCTGCGGCTGTCCGATAGAGGAATAGAATGCCGGGGAGTCAGCACCTCTTTTTTGCCTCTTGCATGTACCGTTCCAGGAAGAGAACCACTCTGGATTGTCACCTTCAGTTCATCTCATTGTCCTAATTGTCCACCTCAATGCCCAGCACCTCTTCAGACGCTTTAGCATGCCGTGTTTCCCCGTGCTCAGCCTGGAATCCTGACTTGAGTCTGATTCTGGAAAGACTGCTCTAGGATGCCTTCCACTGTGGTGATGACTCGGCCTCTTTGTGTGGTGTTATAATGCATGAAGTACTTACGTCTGGGGAGGCGGTGACCCATTACTGGACAGTCTGAGTCTTCCAGAAAGCTCCGTTACAAGAAGAGCCAGATTTAGCGGCACTGACCAACCCCGTACCTCTCGTCCTCCGTGCTGTCAGCCCCAGCGACCGCTACAAGTGCAAATTATAACAACAAAAGGGAAATGTGGGTCCTCATTTTCCCCTTGTCCCTCCAAACCACGGTCAGCTTCTCTGTCCCCAGCTCATCCCCACAGCAGCTTCTTTTCCATTCGGGCTTTATGACAGCCTGACGCTCTGTCCTGGGGGCTTTTATTTATTCAGCACCATGCAGCACCTTCCCGAACTTTTAAAAACCCTTATTCCACAATAATTTTAAATTTACAAATGTATTCGCAAGTATTTTTGCAAATTCAGAGTGCCCTCCCCCCGGGCCCTTTACTCAGATTCATTCATTCTTAATATTTGGCCATATTTGCTTTATCATGTTCTCTCAAGGTCTCTGTAACTGACTTTGTACACACACACACCCTACACACAACTTATTTTCTCCAGATCTTTTGAGAGTAGATATCGTACATCATGCCTCTGTGACTAGTAATATTTCAGTGTGATTTCCTATGAACAAGGATATTCTCTTTTGAAAAAAATACAGGTTAGTTATTGGTTCAGGAGAATTAACGTCGGTAAAATACTTTTGCCTAAATTCAGACCGTATTTCAATGTGACCAATCATCTAAAAATGCCACATGCAATTTTCCGTCTGGCACAGGACCCAGTTTGGGATCCTGTATTCATTCATTTGTCACATCTCTAGACTTTTTGACTTAGGACACTTCACTGGCCTCTCCTTCCGTCATGACCTTCCCATCTGGGGAGAATGTAGGTCATTTGTTTTTGAATGAATTGCTCAAAGTGGGTCTCTTTGATGTTTCCTCATGATCACATTCAGTTAGTACATCCCTGGCTAGAATTCTACATGGTAAAGATTTGTCCTTGGGGGGGCAGGGGGGTCACATCTGGAGACACAGAATGACCACTGCTACTCATTGGGGATATTCGTTCAGGTCACCAGACAAAGAGCTGTCCAGCATCTCCATCATGTGGTGTCATTAGTGACAACACCTTCTTTCAAAAGTGGCCTTAGAAGATAAATTACATAATCATCTCGTCTTCAAATAAATATTTAAGTACTTATTCCAGGCCTACAGCATCTTGTTCTGGGTGGAAATTATAAATTTCTTCTGCTTATAAGGATAATCCATCTTCTTTATGAAAAAGAAATCAGAAAAGACAGAGGCGTAATGAAGAAAAAGAAAACTCATGATCGTTGCCATTTATTAGCTCGTTAGCACTTAACAATAACTGCTTTAGCTTATGAATGCTTCCCCATCCATTTTCCCATCTAATTTTCATGAGACACTGTAACATAGCTGAGCAGAGATTTGTTGGGAGCCGTTTCTGAGCTCATAGGTTGAGAAAAAACTCCCGATGAGGTTAAGGTGAGTTGCACGGACGCTTACCGATCAGATGGTGACCATATCCACCCCCACCTAATTGTTTGTGCTTGAGCACCAACCCCTAAGGCATCTTGTGATCAGTATTCGGAGTGACTTATTCTGGCCTTGAATATATGCTGATTGCACCCTGTGAAGGAACGTTTTGTAGGAACTTCTTTTGTGATTATGAGAGCAAACATTTGTGTTTCCTGAAAGACCTGTTTTTCTTAATACTTCCCCTTAAGCAACATTACAAAAAACTAAGTTCACCCTTTTTATGCTAAAAACATTGTCCTGTATGGGAAAGATACCTACTTCCCCATAGGATAAGCATCTAAACCACCTACCTCAGTCACTATTGACAAAGGTTATGCAGGAGTCTTCTACAAATCTATGTTCTGGAAAATTCTTACATATCAAAGAAGTTTGTCATCAGAAATCATTGTCTAAGGCAAATGCCACTTCTGTGCCATCCCCCAAACACTTAATGATAAAATAAAGTTAAGCCCCAATCAGAGCAGAGATCCCTGCCTGGTGACCAGAAAGATTCTCGTGGCCTCTCTCATCCCTCCCTCGCCGACACCGTCCATCCTTCAGGGACCCCTGAGCCCGGCAAGAGTGGGACTCAGGCAGAGATTTAACATCTAAAGATACTGAAGCTAAGGGACTCGCAGCCTGGATACGGTGCCATGAAATTCCATTTTCTCTTCAAGATGGCACACAGCCCGGGACATACCAAGGAAGGAAAATGGAGTCACAGTTGTTGCAGAATAATGGCTAATATGATAGAGCTCCTGCTAGGTGTGTGGCTTTGATGCTCTGAGCACTCAGGATATGGGAATGAGTGGAGAAAATGGTGCTTAAGGAGAATAAGCAATTGTCCCATAACTGCCATAGCAAGGGACGGATTTGGTGTTCAAGCCTGCTCCTGAGCTCATGACCACGGTGAGCTAACCACCCTTCATTTTTCAAAATCAAGTATAGTTTACAAGTATAGTTTACATACAGTGAAATGCACCCATGTTAAGTGCACAGTTCCATGAATTTCAGGAAATGTATGTACAACGCAACCTTCACCACAGCTAAGGTCCTGAACATTTCTGTCACCTCCAGAACTTTCCTGGTGTTCTTTTGCAGCCAGTCTTCACCTCACCACTGCCCCAGGCAGCTGCCCATCTGCATTCTATACTGTACCTTAGTTTTGCCTTTTTAGTTTCTTTTAAGTTTCGTTATTTATTTTGAGAGAGAGAGAGAGAGAGAGCTCACAAGTGCATGAATAGGGGAGGGGCAGAGGGAGACAGGGAGAGAAAGAGAGAGACAGCTCACATGTGCATGAGCAGGGGAGGGGCAGAGAGAGAGAGACAGAGAGAGAATCCCAGATAGGTTCACACTATAGGCGCAGAGCCTGATGCGGGGCTCAGTCTCATGAACCGTGAGGTCATGACCTGTGAACCAAAATCAAGAGTCAGACACTTAACCGACTGACCCACCCAGACACGCCAGTTTCACCTTTTTTAGAATGTTGTGTAAATGGAATGACACTTTTTAATAAAACAAGGTGGGATTTTACCCAAACCCTGGGCTCCTGGAAAACAGCAGGAGTTCAGAAAACTCCCTGCACTTCTGTATTCTGGACAGAAGCTTCCTACAAAGAACACCCCTCCTCAAATGACTTAATAAGACTCAGAGATGCCCTCTTGTTTATGTAAGACAGGGCCAGACACAGACCCTACAAATGCCCATTTCTTTTTTTAAATGATTAGCTGGACTGCTTGGTCCCACTAATGGGTCAGAACAAAATGCTTGTTAATCAAACATGAGTTAAGAGTCTTTCCTTCCTGGGGATGTGAACTCTGTCCACCCCGGTCAGCCCGAGCCAGCAGACAGCCCCTTCCAGAAACACAGCCGGGACTACATTGCCTCTCCTAAACACAGGCTGGCTTCAAGGCTAAACATTCTCACTCTGCTCTCCGGCCACTCCCCTTCACCACACTTTCCCACACCAGCTTCCTTCTGGCTTTGTTCACTCCTCCCAATCAAGAAAAATCCTTTATGCCTACCCTTTGACACCCTCGCTGATCTTAGGGTCAGAATGGTCTCCCCATGGCACTGACCACTACCCCTTGCAACATCCTCTTGAATGAATTCTTTCCAGATCTGGCATACTGATAGGGAAAAATCTGTTATAAGATGTAGCCAACAGGACTGATAAGGAAATACCTGTTCCTAATCAAAGACTCCCTCTTCCAGGTTCTTCTTCCCACACTGTTGTCTCATGTACTAATGAGGAATGTGGAAAAAAGAAGTTATAAATTACTCCCTCTGCTGATGCTCTGGGCTCAGACCTCTGGAGAATGATCTCCTCTGAGCCCACCGGTGTAAAATAAACCTCGTTCTGTTATGCTCAGATCGCGATCTCCCCAAAATCACAAGACCACCAAGGAGTCCGAGTCACGTATGCAAAAGCAAAGGGCATTTATTCGGGCTTAAGCCCAGGCTCCCAGACCTCACCAACGCAGTGGATCTGTGCTGAGAGCCCTGAGCAAAGGCAGAGTAGGGTTTTTATGGGGTTTGTGACGGGGGAGTTACAGAAGTTGTGACATGGGAACAGTGATCCAATCATAATTATTCAACATTATTGACAGAGGGTTTAACCATACACATTGTCTAGAGTATTTGTTACTTTGGGCGGGATCCAATTACAACATTTAGAGTACCTTTAAATTCAACCAATTACAGAGCGAGCCTAGGGTCTTGTTTGGCGACTAACGGGTTAACTTTAACATTAGGTAACAGGTCCTATCTATAGTTTCTATCTCTAAGCCTCTCCCTCAGTAATGTGGAGGGTGGTCGCTGGCCTTTCCTGATTGGGTGTTGCAAGGGTGGTTTCTCCTGCCTTGGGCAATGTGTCACTGCCTGATAGTTTCAGGGAAGCTGGAACTTAAGCCTTCTAGCTTAGAGGGGAATCTTAAAGCCTGTCATGGAGTCAGTTTGGTTTAGACGTTTAGACCTGTGTCCTTAAACTTCCTTCCAAGATATCCAAGTGCCACTTGGTTCTTCCACCAGTGATCCAGACCAGATTTCCGCAACAATACGTCTGAATTCACTTGCTCAGCATACTTTTTTTAAGATTCAACCACACTTTTCTAGTTGTCAACAGTCTGTTTCTTTTTCACTGCCAAGTAATATTCCACCGAACCAACATACAAGCTACCCATCCATTCCCCACTTGATGGCCATTTGAGTCATGTCTTGGGTTTTGGCTGTAATGAACATTCTTGAGCAAGTCTTTGTGTGGATATGTGCTTCCACTGCTCTGGGGAAACATGGAGGTGGGGGATTGCACGTTATGTTTTAAAGTCAAAACATCCTCCCTTTTGACATAATATCCCCCATGAGACAGGTTGAGAACGGCATTTTTCTGAGTCAAAAGCTTCCAGAAGTGAGACACCGCAGTTTCCTCACTCCGTTTTACTTGTGTGTGAGCACACGTAACACTTCCTTTAAAAACACCAGTTTCACGTCAAATTCTGCCATTACCAATTAGCTCGACATTGAATGTGACTGCAAAGAAGTTGGAACATGTCCATGTGAGTTCCAAGCAATACATTTGTGCCTTCTGCTGAACGATTGTTTTAATCCGCCCGTTTGCCATGTTTCATTCACAGTGTTATAAACATCATGTCCTTTTCTCCATGCATCTGCTCCTCCCCCGCCACGTGTCTCCCCAGCAGAGCCGGGTTTATTGTGTCCATAAATAAGCAATGGGAAACATTCGTTCTTTTTAAGAAAACAAAGGCACATTTCCTTTCATTCCATCAAATTAAGTTCAGCTCTTCCACCAGCTAAAATTACCTAGGACAATCCCAGGGAAGAAGGAGGAAGTCAGCATTAAAAACAAAACCCCGTTTAAATAGGGAGGAGAAAGAATAAGTGAGATTGCAATGCAAGATGTCCCCAGTGAAATTTTCATTTCTGCCTGGAGGGGCTTCTGCTCAGATGCCCACTTTCCTCGGCTGCCTGTGACCTGAGTAGAGGCTGAGGACCAGGGTACGGATGTAGCCTGGGGACGCACAGGGAAGACAGGGAGAAAGGACACAGGCCAGCCCGTAGGGACAGCTGGCACTAGGTCTCACTCCATGGTCTGTGGTTCTGGGAAAGAACTTGCCCTATTCCGCTGTACTCTGAACATCTCCATCTACACCGACCAAATGCTGTCCAACTTCCTTGGCTTTCCGATTCGGTCACCCAGTTCGCTGCTTGTCAGAAGCACTGATGATTGTCTTTAATAATTTACATCCTTTAAATGTTTACAGCTCTGCTGTTCTGGGAACACAGGCTCACCTGGATGGAAGAGGTGGATTTGTAACAAAAGCCCACATTCTTGGGTTGAGTACTACTGTTCTGCTCTGCAATTAATGCCGTTGAACCACCCCATAAATCTTCCACGTTCTCATCAGTGCAGTGCGAGTTATGTGCAATTCAGATTTATAAAACAGGACAGCCAGCTTCACATGAAGATGTTACAGAAGACCAAACAAATCTACTTCTGATTAAATGTCTGTGTGGGGCTAGTTTGGGCTTGTTTTGCTGGCAGGGAGATTTTTTTTCTGTCTTTATCTCCCACAAAAAGCAGCCGATTTCTTTGCTTTGGTTTTTCAGCTGGAGCCGTGCCAGTTGTAGCCACTTTGTGTGGGTCTCTGAACCCCCCTGTGCTTTTCAACCTGTCTGGGTTGTTTCACAGCATGTGGCTGAATATTGTAACAGAGGGAGGAAATGGAGCCCTGCTAGTCTCTGGCCATGCTGCCTCTTTCCAGGTGTCATAAACACATCCCAAGCCGCCACCCCAAAAGCAAGGGGACGCGACTTAGATTCAGTACTGGAGGCCTTCCTCCGCTACGCAGAGCCAATTCCTTCCTGAAAGACTCATGTTGTGCAGGTAGTAGGAGTGGCAGATTTACCAAATAAAATTACAAGATGTCCAGTACATTTATTTTTTTTAGTGTCTTATTTATTTTTGAGAGAGAGAGAGAGAGAGAGAGAGCACAAGCAAGGGAGGGGCAGACAGAGGGAGACACAGAATCCAAAGCAGGCTCCAGTCTCTGAGCTGTCAGTGCAGAGCGCGGCATGGGGCTGGCTCAAACTCACAAACTTGTGAGATGGATAAGGGAGCATAAGGCATGCCGACACCCCCAAACAGCTCCCTGACCTGGGTGGGGTCTGTGTGATATTCCTCAGGTACTCCTGGCTACCCAAGAACAAAGGAAAGGGGAAAGAAATGGTTAGGTGATAAAGATCACAGTCATTCAGGGCATGACTTTCATCAGTTTGCAAATATCTTAGTAAATTACACAGAAAAGGCAAGCTTATCAATAGACTAATCTCCAGAAACCTACAAACTCAGTTTCCTGGAGGCCATAATGTCACCCTCCCTTCCATAGTGATGTGGGGAAAGGAGGAAATGGCAGGTAAGATTAAACTTCCTTATAACCCAAAACCCATTGACAATTACTTGAGACAAATGCAGAGTAGAGCATATCTCCAGGAACTCCCTGCCATACTAATGTTGATGATTTACTAGTGGAAAAACAACCTTGGCTTGACGGTAGCAAGGCCTCAGGCAACTCGAAAGAGTCCTCTTTCGAATATCAAAGTCTTTCTAGAGGCCTCCCTTTTGACTTTACCTCCCCCAACTCCCTAGTACATTACCAGACACTCTTCACAACCCCAGTGCAGCTCTTCCTGCCAATGGGTCCTGCTCCCCACCCCCCACTCCCGCTTTAATAAAATCATCTCTTTGCACCAAAGACGTCTTCAAGAATTCTTTCTTAGTCATCGGCTCCAGACTCTTCCACCACCATCCCCAAAACCCTCTTCCTTATTACTTAAGTCAATTTAGACACTTACCTCAAAGGCTAACCACCGAATGCAGCCTCTCCAGGGTAATTGTGTGCATCTCTCTGCCTGCTGGGGTTGCTCAATGAAATACGGGATCCCCAGTTACATTTAAGTTTCAGATAAAAGTAATTTTTCAGCAGTATGTCTCATGCAATATTTGGGACATACATTATTTAACTGTTTTTGCTATATGGATGCATTTCAACTGGGGCTCCTGGGTGGCTCAGTGGGTTAAGTGTCTGACTCAGCTCAGGTCATGATCCTGATGGGGTTTGGGAATGGTTGGGGTTTGGAGCTGATGGCCAAGTAAGAATTCTTGAGACGTCTTTGGTACAAAAAGATGAATTTATTATTTTTTTAAAAAATATTTTATTTATTTCTGAGAGAGAGAGACAGCATGAGCCGTGGAGGGTCAGAGAGAGAGAGAGACAGAATCTGAAGCAGGATGCACGCTCTGAGCTAGCTGTCAGCACAGAGCCCGATGCGGGGCTTGAACCCATGAATCGTGAGATCATGACCTGAGACGAAGTCGGATGCTTAACCAACTGAGCCACCCAGGTGCCCCAAAAAGATGAATTTATTAAAGCAGGGGGACAGGACCCATTGATAGAAAGAGCTGCAAGGGAGGGGGTGTTGTGAAGAGTGACTGGTAATATACTAGGGAAGTGGAGGAGGTAAAGTCAAAACGAAGGCCTCCAGAGAGACTTTCATATGCTAAAGAGGAGGCCTTGCTACTGTCAGGTCAAGGTTGTTTTCTCTCTAGTAAGTCATCAGCATTAAGAAGGCAGGGGAATAAAAAAAAAAAAAAAAAAAAAAAAGAAGGCAGGGGGTTCCTACTCTGCATTTGCCTCCAGTATTTGTCAATGGGCTGCGGGTTATAAGGAAATGTAATCTTACCTGCCATTTCCTCCTTGCCTTTGTTCCCCACATCACTATGCAGGGGAGGGTGATGTTGGGGCTCCAGGAAACTGAGTTTGTAAATTTCTGAAGATTAGGCTATTGATAAGCTTGCCTTTTCTGTGTAATTTACTAAGGCATTTGCAAACTGATGGAGGTCCTGTCCTGTTTGACTGTGTTCTCTATCAGTTGGCCCTTTGCTTTTTTTCCTTTCCTTTGTTCTTGGACAGCCAGGAGAAACTGAGGAAGATCACACACATCCCATCTTGGGGGGGGGGGGCTTGCTTGTATTTTGCCCTCAGTTTGCCTTATGCTTTCTCACCAATAATGATCAGAAATATAATCTGATTGAGTCTTTGTTTTTTAATGGGCAGAATCCTATGCTAAGTACTTTCCCTGACTTGTCTCGTTCATGCTGAGAGCCCTCTTAGGAGGCTGCTATTATGGTTATCACCAGGCCACAGAGGAGGAAAATGAAAGCATAGAGAGGTGAAATCAGTTGACCAAGCCCCCCAAGCCCGTGCACTTCATGTGTGTGTGACCCTTGCTCTCTGCATGCATTACTCCTTCCTCCAAAGTCATGGCCATTGAGTAAGACCAAAAGAGAGAATCATAGACACACACACACACCCCAGCCTCTGCGATTATTTATCACCCAGTGAAGACTTTAGCGCAGAGGAGCTGCCTGCTGGCAGAATAGAAGGACTTGTCTCTTCAGCAGTTCTGACTGTAACTGGCATCAGAATATTGCAGGGGTAACAATTTGCATTCCTAACAAACTCCTCTGGTTAGAAGCTAATGCTGCAGGTTCTGGGACTTCACTTTGAAAACCACTGGCTTCGAGTGCAGGCTTTACCCTGAGCCACCCTGGATTTGTACCTCAGCTCAGCTAGCAGCTATACAACCTTGCACACATGACTCAACCTCTCTGTGCCTCAGTTTCCCCACCTACCACAAATACAGAATAAGATGACTCCATCAAAGACATGTGCGCAGTTACGTGAAATACTACATGCAAAATGCTTTGCGCTGTAACAAGTACTCAAAAAATGATAGCTCTCCTTATTATTATTTGATCATTAGAAGAAATTCTGTGCCTGGGTGGCTCAGTTGGTTAAGCATCGGACTTTGGCTCAGGTCATGATCTCTCAGTTCCATGAGTTTAAGCCCTGCATCAGGCTCTGTGCTGACAACTCAGAGCCTGGAGTCTGCTTCGGACTCTGTGTCTCCCTCTCTGTCTGCCCTCCCCCACTCATACTCTGTCTCTCTCTCTTTCTCAAAAATGAATAAACATTTAAAAAAATTTTTTAAAAAGAAGAGAATTTTGCTAAGGTTCTGATAAGAAGGAAAGCTGGGCTCTAGAATCTTCTTCATTATATACTAGCACGTTGGGCCAGTCCTACCTTGTTAACCTTTTGTTCTCTCTTTTTTTTTTAATATTTTTATTTATTTCTAGGAGAGAGAGAGAGACAGCGTGAGCAGGGGAGGGTCAGAGAGAGAGGGAGACACAGACTCTGAAATAGGCTCTAGGCTCTGAGCTGGCAGTCAGCAGA